>JAKTWK010000007.1:0-472067 GCA_030561035.1 Wickerhamiella bombiphila
CAGATTCACCATTCGAACCAATAGGGCTCCAACTCTCTCCGCCAGACAAAGTCTGTGTTACAGTGTTGGTTAGAGTAGTCGGAGCTGAGATAGTTGTTTCCTGTCCGTTCTCCGTGAGAGTAGTCGGACTAGGGTAGCTAGTGGTGAAAGTCGAGATAGCTGTGGTACCACCAGATTCACCATTCGAGCCAATAGGGCTCCAACTCGCTCCGCTAGACAGGGCCTGGGTTACAGTGTTGGTTAGAGTAGTGGGAGCTGTGATAGCTGTTTCTTGTCCGTTTTCCGTGACAATAGTAGGACTGGGGTAGCTAGTGGTGAAATTCGAGATAGCTGTGGTGACACCAGATGTACCGTTCGAGTCAATAGGACTCCAACTCGCTCCACCAGACAGGATCTGGGTTATAATATTCGTTAGAGTAGCAGAAGGTATGATGGTTGTTACCTTTCCATTCTTGGTGAGAGTGGTTAAACCTTGGTATTTTGTGGGAAGTGTCAAAGCTGTTATATTGCTTGCACTGGTATTCCTAAATGTTCTTGGTCTTGTAACAATGGAATTTGTATTGGTTGGGATTTCAACGATGGTAGGGGTAGGGTTGCTTGAATTCACAATTTCAGATGGGGCTACAATACTCTCCAGTATAAGATGAGTTGGTGTTGAGATAACAGAGAGATAAATAGCAGATCTAGCTATTGTAGGTTTCGTGGTCTCCAAGTTCGGTGTCTTATAGCTCACCGAGCTCGAAGAAATCCTTTCCTGGGTCCTACCAATAGTCGTTGTCTCATTTTGTCGATTAGAGATACTAGAAAGCTCTGTACTGGTGATACTGTTGGAATATTCAAGGAATGTAGACTCCTGTGTCGATGATGTAGTAAGACCGGAACTTCCCAACTCAGGGCCAACAATACCAATAGAACTTTGGAATTCAGTCGATATCTCAGTAGTTTTCAAACTAGTACTGGCAAAACTAGATGGTCCAAGGCTAGATCCCTCACTCACGAGACCATAATGACTGGTCCCAGTATCTGAAGATGTTCTGCCGGATGGCTCACCAAGAGTGGTTGGTGTTGGTGGTAATATGGTCTCAATATTTTGGTTGGTGGAACTATTTGGACCAGGATATAATGAGGCAGTGGCATACCAGGTTGTGATATTTAGCTGAGAGGGGGGCTCAAAACTAGCCCTAGAAGGTGTCGCGACAATAGAGTGCTCTGATACACTTTCTTGAATGCTGAGGATGTTGGTAGGTAGAGAACCTCCTAGTGTTTCTATGCTTGATGCATCACCCGTGACAATAGAGGTTGCAATAATGATACTGTTGGAATTTCTTGCAGTTTTGCTAGTCAAATACCTGGTGTGTATTCCCAGCGAGCTCAACCCTGTGGAGACTCCTATATTGCTGCTGAACGTGCCCAAAGCCAAAAAAGTATTACTGCTGCCGTTAGAGACAAAACTTCGGTCTCCTCCACTTTTTTGTGACTGCGGAGATGATATGGACGTACCATGTAATGTTCCACTTGAGTTGAAAGCAGTATCTTGACCAGAAAATACTCCAGTGGCAGCAGTAAAGGCTGAAGGGGCACTGCTCATGACTTTGTACCATTCACTTGAATTCAAAAATGAGGTAAGAACAATGCCACTGTTGTTATCTGTTGAGTTATTTGAAGCACTGGTGCTCACAGCCGAAGTGAGAACGATGGAGCTATTCGTACCTCCCAAGTTCCCAATTGAAGTGGTATCTGTGGTAGTATTGACGAATCCATTAAGTGTGCCAATCGAGAGAGCTGAACTACTGTTGATGGCTGTTGAAATAATTGAAGTCCTGTTGCTCAAATATGATGCGGGAGTGAATGAGCTGTTCGAATGGCCGGAACCTGAAACTGAAATAACATTCGTAGTGTTGATGGTTCCGCTAGGTTTCATTGTCGAGATAGGTGTACTATTGAGAACCGCTGAACCGTTTTGAGCACTGGCGCTCAAATTCAGAGAAGGAATGACAGAGTTGTTCGGACCACCCGAACCTGTGATTGAGATTGCGCTCATAGTGTGGATAGTCCCACCGGATGCAATTAAGTTCGAAATAGTTGAACTACTGTTAATTGTCTTTGGAACAATCAAAATACTGGTACTCAAATTCGACATAGGAATGGAGGAGCCATTATGAGAGCCTGAACTTGTGGATAGGACGGCGCCCGTAGTGTTGGGGAACCTGCTGAATACCACGTTCGAAATCGATGTACTGCTATTGAGAACCACTGAACCGTTCAAACTACTGGTGCTAACATTCATCAAAGTAGGAATGACGGAGTTATTCGGACCACCCGAACTTGTGATTGAGACAGCGCTCGTTGTATTGATGGATCCACCGAATGTAGTCAAGTTCGAGATTGTTGAACCATTTGAAACATTTGTACTCAAATTCGGAGTAGGAGTGATGGAGTTGTCCGAATCACTCGAGTCTGTGATTGAGACAGCGCTCGTTGTATTGATGGACCCGCCTGATGTAGTAGAGCTCGAGATAATTGAGCCGCTGTTGATTGTTGCTGAACCATATGAAGCACTGATGTTTCTACCCGAAGTAGAAGTGGCGGAGCTATTCGCACCTCCCAAGTTCGCGATTGAAATGGTATCTGTGGTAGTATTGACGAATCCGTTAGGTGTGCCAATCGAGAGAGCTGAACTACTGTTGATGGCTGTTGAAATAATTGAAGTCCTGTTGCTCAAATATGATGCGGGAGTGAATGAGCTGTTCGAATGGCCGGAACCTGAAACTGAGATAACATTCGTAGTGTTGATAGTTCCGCTAGGTTTCATTGTCGAGATAGGTGTACTATTGAAAACCGCTGAACCGTTTTGAGCACTAGTGCTCAAATTCAGAGAAGGAATGACAGAGTTGTTCGGACCACCCGAACCTGTGATTGAGATTGCGCTCATAGTGTGGATGGTCCCACCGGATGCAATTAAGTTCGAAATAGTTGAACTACTGTTGATTGTCTTCGAAACAATCGAAGCTCTGGTTCTCAAATTCGACATAGGAATGGAGGAGCCATTATGAGAGCCTGAACTTGTGGATAGGAATGTGCCCGTAGTGTAGGGGAACCTGCTGAATGCCACGTTCGAAATCGATGTACTGCTATTGAGAACCACTGAACCGTTCAAACTACTGGTGTTAACATTCAAACTAGGAATGACGGAGTTATTCGGACCACCCAAACTTATGATTGAGACAGCACTTGTAGTATTGATGAACCCACCGGATGTAGTCAAGTTCGAGATAATTGAACTACTGTTGACTGTTGTTGGACCATTTAAAACTCTAGTTCTCAAATTCGGAGTGTCGGAGCCATTCTGAGGGATTGAATTCCTGGATAGGGCAGTGCCCGTGGTGTTAAGGAACCTGCTAGATGTCACGTTCGAAATAGTTGTACTGTTATAAAGAACCGCTGAGCCATTTGAAGCACTTACATTCGAAGTGGGAGTAAAAGAACTGCGAGTCTGGCGAGCAGTCCTGATTGTAGTGTCCCCAATAGTGTTAACGAACTTACTAGATGCCACATTCAAAGTATGCAATATAATGATGCTGCTATTGACCGCTGTATCATTTGAAGTACTAGTTCTCACATTGTAAGCGGGAGTGTTTGAGTCGTTCGGAAGACTTGAACTTGTGGATGAAATGGTGCCCGTAGTGTTAATGAGCCTGCTAGGCGGTGCGTTCCAGAAAGCTGTACTGTTGTTGAGAATTCTTGAGCTGTATGAAGCACTGATGCTCAAATTTGAAGTGAGAGTGATAGAGTTGTGCGAGTTACCGGAACCTGAAACTGAGTTATCACTCGTAGTGCTGATGAATCCACTAGGTGTCACTTTCGAGGTCGGTATACTATTGAGAACCGCTGAAACATTTGAAGTACTTTTGCTCAAATTCGGAGTGGGAATGACGGATTTCTTAAAACCACTTGAGTTCGTGATAGAGACGGCTCTTGAAGTATGGATGGACACACCGGATGTCAAGTTCGAAATGACTGAACCACTGTTGGTTATTGAACCATTTGAAGCACTGGTTCTCAAATTCGCAGTGGCGGAGCCATTATGAGAGTCTGAACTTGTGGATGACACGGCGCTCGTAGTGTTAAGGAACCTGCTGAATGTCACGTTCGAAATAGATGTACTGCTATTGAGAACCACTGAACCGTTCAAACTACTGGTGCTAACATTCATCAAAGTAGGAATGACGGAGTTATTCGGATCACCCGAACTCGTGATTGAGACAGTGCTCGTTGTATTGATGGATCCACCGAATATAGTCAAGTTCGAGATTGTTGAACCATTTGAAGCACTTGTACTCAAATTCGGAGTAGGAGTGATGGAGTTGTCCGAATCACTCGAGTCTGTGATTGAGACAGCGCTCGTCGTATAGATGGTCCCACCGTATGTAGTCAAGTTTGAAATAGTTGAACTACTGTTGATTGTCTTTGAAACAATCGAAGCTCTGGTACTCAAATTCAACATAGGAATGGAGGAGCCATTATGAGAGCCTGAACTTGTGGATAGGACGGCGCCCGTAGTGTTGGGGAACCTGCTGAATGACACGTTCGAAATCGATGTACTGCTATTGAGAACCACTGAACCGTTCAAACCACTGGTGTTAACATTCAAACTAGGAATGACGGAGTTATTCGGATCACCCAAACTTATGATTGAGACAGCACTTGTAGTATTGATGAACCCACCGGATGTAGTCAAGTTCGACATGGCTGAACTACCGTGGATGGCTGTTGAAATAACTGAATCTCTGGTGCTCGTATTTGAAGTGGGGGTGATAGAGTTGTTCGAATGATTGGAACCTGAAACTGAGATAGCATTCGTAGTGTTGATGGTTCCACTAGGTTTCGCTGTCGAGATAGGTGTACTATTGAGAACCGCTGAACCGTTTTGAGCACCGGTTCTCAAAGCCGGAGTGTAGCGGTCCAAAAGGTCAGAACTTGTGATCAGTATGGTACTCTTAGTATTGGTGAACCTACTATCCGTCGAGTTCAAAATGCGCACAGCAGTGGGGCTGGTATTGTCCGTTACAAGACTGATGCTCATATTTGAAATGGGAGACATGGCGTTATCCGATTTGGAACTTATGATTGCGATAGTACTCGTTGTGTTGATGTACACACTAGATGCCCAGCTTGAGGTGTGTGTTATGGCACTTCGGTTAGGTGCCATTGAGCTGGGTATTTCTGTAGCAGACAATGGAGATATGCTTGTAGTTATGCCCACTGATAAACGGTGTGATGTAGTATTAGCGGTCAATGGTTTGCTTATAAGCTTATTGGAGCGTGGAGGGACGGATATGCTGCTGATTCCTGTAGTCAGAGGAGCAGATGGGGTCGAGTAATTGAAGGAACCCATGGAATTGGAAGAAATTCTGGTATTATCATGATCTGCTATAGAATTCATGTCCGAGATGAGAAAGGAACTACCGGCATCTGGAATTGAAGTTATTTGACTGTTATCAATACTACTAGCACGGGTCATGTTCGGCGTTAGTGCAGTAGATATGAATGAATGGAGCAAGTTAGTTGTGCTCTCAATTGATCCATTAGTCTTAACCGTATTTTCAAATGGAATTATCACTATGCTGCTTGCTTCTTCGATGCTTGCAGTAGTCCAGTGACTTCTAGATGTTGTATTCATTGCATATGTGAGCATATTCACGTTTGAAATCCATTGTAGAGTACTCGCAGGTGCTGTTGTAGAATCAACATTATTTCCGATCGTAATGTCTGTCTCAGTACCGTCAAATCCCTGGTTTGTGGTGATAGTGCCCGAGCTCATTAGAGAGCTGAAGTTGGTTACAGTAGTCGGACTAACCAATGAATGGGATAAAATGGTTGTTAGAGGAGTCACAGGTGTGGATAAATCACCATAAGAACTGCTTGAGGCCTCACTCTGAAATAAGTATGAATCAGTATCTGACTTTTGCTGGACCGTTGAGTTGTGGGTGAATTTAGTATTCTGAGCCTCTGAATGAAACGATATTATCTTCACCGTAGCAGAGGCCTGGGCCACAAAGCTAATGGCTCCGGAAGTGATTTCATCAGTATCAGCAGAGGCTGGAACTATGTCTAATACTTCAGAGCCAGAATTGACAGAGTCAGACGTAGATGTTCTAAACGAAACAAATCCTGATGCAAGAGCCGGGCCTGTGGAAGTTAATGTTGCCAAAAGTGTTGGCCTACCAAAGAATTGAGGAAATATACCGGCAGAAAGAGAGGCAATTTCCGTGGTATTCACATATTGGTGACGAAAGTCCGAACTGCCGTCAGAAGATGGGGGCAGCTCGCGGTGTGTCTCAGCATCCGAAGCTAGAATACCCCTCAATACACAGTGAAGGACACATAGCGTCGCCAGTTGTATACCTTTCATACTCTCTGTTGCTCCTGCAGGGAGGGGTTGTCCCTTATTATCTCAAACTGTGGACGCAGATCATCCGAGGGCAAGGCGTACCAGTGCGCAGATATGCAGGTTACTTGACAGCGGTAACTTTCCAGATCGGATAAATGGGTAAGGTTCAGAACTACGATGTGGGTATGTTCATTCATGCTGTGGCTTCTGAGCTGAGATATTAAACTATAACAAGTCCACACAGTGGCGATCATATTTTCATAATATTGTACATAATATGATGTTACTTTTACTTTCTGGATAGACCTAAAATTCTAATTCTGGCTTGGAAGTTTAAGGGGATTTGTGGGTAGATCAATCATGCAGCTGCCTCAGCTTATTGATGTGCGTCCCGCCTGAGCGGGATGAACGACACTGAAAGGACGAGATAGATTTCGAATTCATTATTTGTTTCTTTTGGAATAGAATAAAGAATACGTCAATTTATATACATGCGTTCAAATATCCAAAAGTGTTCTTTGGACCCAGCTTCATACTCTTCATACTCTGACTTGATCTCTAAAATCGTTAAACTACATAGAAAGGTGGTTCAAATCATTGAATAATTTACATAGGTATAGAGACTAGAAAGTTTCTCAAAATCGAATATGGCTATTTTCCTTTCATTTGTGAATGCGCTATGACCCTTGTATCACAATCTTTTTCCACAGTGCTTTCGTACATCCTTGATTATCCACTACAATTTACTGGTACAAATCATCTACAGGTTTATTCCCCTGAAACCCTAACAATGCGAAAGTGTCGTAACGGGGATCGAGAAACGCTGTTTTGCTAATATAGACACAAACTAAACCAAAAGTAAAAGGTACACCCTGGGGAAGAAAGTTTGACAATATTGACTTAAAAAAGCTTCTCAGATATAAATGGCTATCCATAAATGGATCACCTTTGATTTGGTCGGGCCGGTTTCATAGTTCGGGCCGTATCTTGAAATCGGGCGACTAAAAGAGCTGTTATGCAGGATGCCCGAAAACTTTCAGCTGGTTCTAACCTTATCACAATACTCTGTCACTTCATGAGTAGATCACAATTGTCAATTATGCGATCCTTCCTTTCAAGTTGACTTTAGGATTTGATACCCAGTCGGGATTTAATGTATTCAGTACTCGCTGGTTTTATTATGAATGCTAGAGATAACTTCGCCATTTCCAACTAATCTAAATTTTGCACAACACGAAATATATAAAAATGACTTTACTACGCAGATATATTATAGATAATATGCCAAAAATACATCGGAGTCACGGACAAGTATCGATTATATATCGATATATATTATGCGTAAATGTGTGTGCTATATTCACGCCAATTCTCATGGCAAGCTGGGGTTTTCGCATTACCCGAAGCCGCCAAAATATAGCTACCTTGCTACTGGCAGGCATTGTGTCAAGCGAGCTCATGTGGATAATACGTGTGAGGCATGCCACTGATGACCTGGAGCGTACAGCGGGTACTCAATTAGCTCTAACGCGCCGCGTCGTCGAGCGGTTGCGCCAAGGCGAGAAAGTTGACGTGAAACGTGAACTTCTAGTAGGAAATGATGATGAGCAGATTAATGCGGTAATGGATGAGCTGGGAGTAGCCTCCATTGATGACAATCAGCTTGCCTCTGCTCACATGGTCAGTGGGAGCGACATAACACCTCCTGGAGGTGTGGTCAAATCAGGCCTTAAACAATTTCCTTCCAACCCACAAACACCCCCGAGTAAGTTTTTGTAATCTAGATTGCATGTGGACTGTCTAATGGGTGTTTACTAGAGCAGAAAACCTTATCTACAACTAAGAGCTATAATGCCGTTAACAGTTCGAGGCCAGGGACACCAGCAATCGACGATCGGAGTGTACGCACTGCTGCTCCCATCACATCAGCTTCGCTGTATGCCTCAAGTAATCCCACATAGTTCCTAAGCCTTTCCTTGTAGTACTCAGCCTCCTCGCGAGCATCACTAGTGGTATACATAAGTGCAGCAAACAGGCCAACAATTGCAAAGTGATATGATGACACAAAGTACCAGAACGACTGAAGGTGGTGGGGTCGCAACGCGCTCACAAGGTCCATTGCAGCCTCGAGACGATCGCGTGCGCTAGACCGACAGACTTGAACCAGGTCTGCATCAACATTACGGCCGGCACTCTGAAAAGTAGTCAAGTTACGGATAATAAAACGATGCAGAGATACTTCAGCGGCAATGTATGCCACATGAAGTGCAAAGCTAGGTTGTGAGCTCGATGCCCCGGAAAGCTGTTCAGGAAGATCGTGATGCCACTGACGCAATCGAATCTGCACTGGCTTGACTTCAGTAAGAACATGTTCCATTGTCAACCCACTTTCAACTGGCGACTCACGAGGTGAGCTTAACAGCCTGTGGATCTCACGAACAATCGCGCTTAGGTGCATAAGCTGAATGAACGATGCTGAAGAAGGTGGTGCCATTCCTCCTGTCTCAAATGTGTTAGGAGTAATGGCAGAAAGGTGCCACATCCCTGGATCTCCTGGAATTAGGGACGGGATAGACTCTATTAAGGAGATCCAAGTGGCTTGAGAATACACCGCCCATGAAATGCGGATGCGCAAGTTTATTTCCCATCTAGGCAACTTCCAGTGTTCACATGACCGGTTTAGGGCTAGTCGATAGGCAGTCATAGTGATAACTGATGAGATTGCCAAATGACGGCCATCTGCGTATGAGCTTTGAAGCAATAGCAACCCTGCCTGGATTAAAGAAAGACTCGAACCACCCGACATCTTAAAGAATGCAGTAGTAGTTAAATCATACAATACCGGTGCCAACTGGCCTGGCCGAGCAACTGTACTCAACTCCGGGCTGCGGTACCAATACTTGAAGGCCTGCAAATAAACTGCCCCCAGTAAAGCCGGGGTCAACTCCCGATAAGTACGGGTGTACTTTTCGACAAATATTTTTTCATGAAGCACTGGATATGATTGCTGGCACCACAGAAAGTAGCAATTTACAAGAAGGCGCCCATAAGGTGCCACTATCTTTTCGATTTCGTCGCAGTCTCTGATCCAGTCGGCTTGGCCACCATCATTGCGAACCATGAAGAGGCAGTCATCAGCAATTTTCCGAAGAGACAGATTTGCGGAAACGCGAGCTTGACCCGACTTATCAAGTGGAACACTCTGTAGTACTCGTTTATCCCAAAGCCCAAACTCGTTAATGGCAAATGATGAGCGTGGGTGCTGTAATGACAAGGTTTTTTTGAGCAGTGAGCGGCCTGGAAGCACAGAATAGTCTTCTAAAGGCCCTGTACCCAATGTTGATCCAGCCACTAGTGGTGGATGGCCCCGTGACCCAGCAGGTGCTAATGGGCGGGCTTGGGCGGGCTTGGCGGGCTTAGGCTCCTCGGTGAAAGTGCAATCGGCATCCTCCATCTGACAACGAAAGCATTTCTCAGAATTTCCCTCGAGATAGTAACATGCTGTTTTCCGTTTTCGACATTCATTACAAGCACGAGATTTGACATCGGTGGTGCGCTTGATCTCCACTAACTTGTGATGTGGTGAAGGTATCTGGGTATTCCCCGATGTGATCTGGCGTGAGCCTTCTGGTCTTGTGGCTATACTGACCTGGGTACCAGTGGTTGATCCCCCAGAAGAACGTACCAATGGTGTTCCTGAAGGACCTGATGTTGTGCCTGGAGCCACCCCTGGCAGTGCCATCGGTGTAGTTGCTATTGGAGAATGCTGATGTAGTGCTGTGTCTGGTGATTCGGGCAGTGACGCGTTTTCTGGTGCTAATGGATCCAACGACCCTGAGGTGTACATAGGCGCCGGTATAGTCACTGACGAAGCCACTGCTGGATGGGGGGATTGGTTGTACTGATCTGGTCCAAATAAGTAGTCATCGCCAAAAAAAGAGGACAGCGGTGAGTGTTGGTCCTCTCCTCTCATCACCAATGCGTGTGAGTTCTTAACCTCTGCACGATTCTATTAGTTGTCTCGCCGTTTGAAAGTGATGCGATAACGAGATAATGCGTGTACCCGATTACGCATACTTCTTATCCACCTCCCACCATTTCATTATCAATCGGCACCAGCAGTTGTCAGTACGTTTGAAAAAGGGTATCCTTGCCCGACATGTTTCGGATGATCGGATCCGAACCTTGGTATGAGAGAGAATACTTCAGCCATGTGACCTGGATCGTGTAATTTTTTGTATATTAGTGCTCTAATGTGGATTCTATGTCTCTGTCCGAGTATAATTAATTAATCCCTGAAGAGATAACCTGAAACGAGCTATTATAAGCTATTTCTAATGCATGAGATCGGGGTGTTGTAATCGCTAGCATTGTTGATTTTATGACCTTCGTAGAAAATACAGTTGAACGTGAGGAAAATCTGGGACGATATCTAAACATATATTTAGTCTATATCAGTATCTTGGACTGCCAGTCAATCATTTTGTCGTTATAGCCTATGACGCCTACCTAAGATCGGCAGGTAATTGGGCTAAGACTAGCACCATCAACGTTGATGTATCAAGGAGGATGAAACTTATTATGACAACGTAGATAACTCCTGGTTAGATGCTCAATCTTTTACTTTTAGGTCGGGGTACCTTATCCCCAGATATAGCTAACTAAGGATCAAACGGTAACAAGTACGATTCAGCCACAAGACGTGCACGGGCATTTACGAATAGCTTGATCTCAGAAATCTCCTTATCCACTTCTTGCATGAACTCGATAATGAAGTCCACAAGCTTGTGCTTAAGCATAGTCTCAGTGTGGATGTTGGTGATCAGGAAACTGATGTCATATCCTGGGACTGGCTTTCGCCGCAAGATGAAGAATGCTTCAGCTCGTCGGGTAAGGAAGCGAGTGAACTGCGCCACGAGAAGTCGTTCGATTTCATCCGCTTGCTTGATACTGATTGACACGCGCACTGAGTTGATAGAAGGCTCGATGAACACGGATTCGTGTTCATTACGCGCAACGTGCATCGGATTCAACAGTGCCAGTGGGTTGTTCCCCGCCTCCACTTCGGGATAGTTGTGTCGTTCTACAATCTCTGACCCGAAGCTCTCAAGACATAGCGCCGCATTCAGTGAGCTGCGCACAGCATTAAGGTACGGTCGAAGGGTCTGTGACATGTCTAATATGCGAGCCTACCGGCGATGTGGTTGGCTCACTTGGCTCGCTGGCTGCTGCTTCTGCTGCTGGCTGGTAGCTGCTTATGTTAGCTAAGTTACGAAAGTGGGCACGCTACGCCTACAGGAGCATGCGCATAACCGTCGACTATAGTTGAATGTGGCAGGCGATCAAGGATCCTACTGGTAGAACATACTACTATAATGTGGAGACTGATGCCAGTCAGTGGGAAAAGCCGTCTGAATTATGGTCTGATGGAGATAGGGTGCTTCACGCCGCAGGGTGGGTGGAGTATTCTGACGCTGAGGGCAGCCCTTACTGGTATCAACCTAGTACAAAAGTGAGCACGCGTGAAAACCCTCTTCAGAATATTGGAGGAGCAATTGACATAGGGGATACCCAAACTCGTACTTCTGGAAAACGAATGTCGGAGATGGGGACTGCCAATGACCATAAACGGACCCGTCGAGATACCAGTCATTCGGATAAAAAGTCGGACAAACCGACAGGCAAATCTAGCCATATAGTACAAGGAAACCTGCTTGATCCTGGATCTCAGTCGAAACCCGAGCATGTCACTGGGCTCAACCTGAAGAACAGCCCCCAAACCTATCTCAAGCAAAAGCCCGAACAAACCGAGCAAATCTCCGACTCCCCTGAAAAGAATCTCGACCACAACCCCGAATTCAACTCATGGAGTCAGCGCGAAAGGATTCAGCCAGAGACTAGTCATGAGTCCCAAGCCGTCCAGCCTGATGTCCAATCTGTATCCCAGCATCGAAACAACAATTCCTCTACCGTGCCTTCCCAAAATCTACCAGACCATATCAATCAGTCTCTAAGACAATGGCAGCCCCAAGAAGAATCACATGGGCCTTTTACTGACTTGCTTTTAGCAACCCGCGGGATGTCATATAACGAGGCGCTGCCAATCCTTGTACGCAGCCCTGCGTGGTGGACGGTTCCAACGGCGCGCCAGCGACATGCGCAATTTGTGGAATTTCAGCGCGAAGTTCGGATCAAGGAACTGGTCGAGGTACTGGTTGCCAGTGATGGGGCTGATGTTGGATCCGGCCCTGAAGACGAGGTCTGTGAAGCATACGAACGTTTCACTGCCGCCAAAACGAGTCGCAGTGAGCTGCGAAAGCGACTAATGTCGGTAGTTGATAATGCCACGGACTTTCGGGTGCCATGGGCACGGTTGGGCACAGAACAATTGTATGCACGATACCCCGAAGTGTTCCAGGCAGCAGCAGCTCATCTGAGAGCCCGTGCAACCGCTAACGACCAATAATTTATTTTACGTATTAACTTGAGCCTACTCATTCTGAAGAAAGTGTAGGAGTAATGTGGCTCCCAGGAATGCTGTGCGGAACATGGGCTTCTCGCTCATGAGAATAGTAGCATAACCAAGTTTGGGAATATATCCCCAAACCACACCACCATTTACATCGGTTGCACGATCCAAGTAGTTTTGTTGCCTTCCATAGAGATCGAGATCGTCAAGGGCATTATTGTCACCTTTTGTTAGCACCAATTGCTTGCGGGGACTCTGGTGTTCACGCACCACTCGATGCACAATAGGCACCGTTTTGCGTGCTGTTTCGTACACAACTACATCCCCTACATTGACTCTCTTCTGGCGGTTCCATAAAAACAGGATGTCTCCACGTTGGAAAGCAGGCTCCATGGACCCTGATAGTACCACCACAGCTGGGGTACCAGTGTTGGCAATGACACCAGCGGTCTTGTAGGCCATGTATGCTGATACAAGCACCATGGACACCGAGAGGCCTTGCGTAAGTAGACTGAGCAACTTCCGAGGATGCATTTACGTTGAATGTAGCTTCCTGGGATGCACACAAAAAGGTTCACACTGGATGACGCGTCCACACGGATTATGCACTAGTTTCGTTATATTATATGGCATATATTATGCACTACGCATATATTTATTATCATTGATTACCAACTAATCTCCACTCCTCCCGCTCTCTGTACTAACGGAATGGGGGCATTATTCGTTGTTTAGCCTTCCATTCCCAAGCAATTCCAGTAATAATAGTATTAAACGGTAGCCTTTACATCTACTCGTCCTTCTTGCGGCGTTTCTTTGTCTCCTCACCCTTGCGACGACGCTTCTTGTCCTTCTTGGGTGTCGACGCATCAGCAACAGACGCATCTGCATCTTCAGAGCCTTGTGCTGTGGGTTCAGTGGGGCCAGCAGACTCGGCTACAGTAGGCTCATTTCCAGTATCGGATCCATCTTCGACTTCCTTGGCCTTCTTTTCCTTGTACTCCTTCATGGCCTCCCGCCATGCCTCCATCTTGGGCGTGTACTCGTCCTCAATGTGCTGGCGTTCCTCTTTTTGCATCTCGCGCCAGCCCTTGCTCAGCATCTCGCTGATCTCGTCGCGCCCCATCGCTGGTTTACCTTCGCTTGTCCGCTGTTCCTGGTACTTCTTACGAGCTTCTGATGCCCACATAAGGAACGCTGAAGCCGGACGCTTCGGCGCATTGGGATCCCTCTTCTTGCGCTCTTTAGGTACAGGCGCGTCAGCTGCACGCTTGGTATCATTTCCGGGCTTGGAATCCACCACTGCATCGTCAACATCTGCCGGCTTGGAGATCGACGCGTCAGTAGGGGTTGCGGTATCGGCCTCTACAGCCTCCAGAGACGAGAAAAAGTCGATCACTGCATCCGTTGCCTCCCTTGATGATTTGGTAAGGCTGACCAGTGCGCTCACGAGCGCATCTTTATTCTGTTTGAGCTGCTCCAGGTCGACCATCGACGCGAGCGTTGTTTATCAGGTGGATGAGTCATGCTGGGCAGCGGAATGTAAGGCAATCAACGCGTCTAGGGTCTGTCCATGAGTGGCTCGTAGTGGTCCAATTCTCGGTGCGTTCGAATACTTGGATAGTATGTGGTTATATTATGCTCATGGAGTTGGAAATGTACCTTTGAATCTGTTTCTTCTTTTCCCCGAATGGCACCCGCAATCCGGCGGGCATATTGAGGGCAGGGGGTTTAGTGCATAACGTATACCTCTGAAGTGGTCGCCCGCTCCCCGCATATACTTCCTTATACATATAGCCATCCTGGTTAGTCATTCGGTCACTATAACTGTCGCTTTACGCACATTGGGATGAGTTTGGATCTACAATCGCCACCCATTGCCAATGAAGGTGAAGCACGCCGGAAAGACGTATGAGCTTGACCTCGACCCCCAGACGTCCATGGGTATTGTGCTCAAAGAACAACTCGCTGCACTTACGGGCGTGGCACCTTCTCGTCAGAAGATTCTCGTAAAGGGAAAGCAAGTCAAGGATGATAGTGAACTGTCGAGTCTCTCAATCACGCCTAAATCCATTTTACTGATGCTTGGGACTCCAGAGGAGGCTAATGCCAGCGCTAAACTCGGATCGCAGACGGTGGAAGAGTGGCAGCGCCAGCAGGTTCAGACAGATGCTGCCGATGCCGAGGCTGCAGCTGAGGCTGTGGAGATTCCGCCGGCTGGACTTATCAATTTACAGAACACGTGCTATGCTAATGCTACTGTTCAGGCTCTACGACGTGCTCCTGAACTAGTGACTGCTGTTGAAAGCTACCAGGGCAATCGTGCCCTTGTAACCGCGCTTGGCCGCTTGTTCCGGGATTTCGACAAACCACTTCCGGAACAAAGCACTACTCTGGGGATGTTTGTTGCTACTTTGAGGGCTACTTTCCCGCAGTTTGGTGAAACTAATCAGTATGGACTGCCAAAGCAACAGGATGCCGAGGAAATGTGGACACGAATCATGGCTGAGCTGAAGCTTGCTGAGATTTCCGAGGCCGGTGGTTTATTCGATGGTGCATTGGAAGTTGTAACAAAGCCTTTGGATACTCCAGGTGAGTCTCTGCTGTCACTAGAAGAGTTTACCAAATTGCAGTGTCACATTACAATTCACACTAACTTTCTAAAGGATGGACTAAGAGCCGGTCTTTCTGAGGAGATCGAAAAGTACAGCGAAGCTGCTGGTGGTACGAATGCCAGATTCCAGGTCACAAAGCGGATCAGTCGACTTCCCCGGTACTTGACGGTACAATTTGTGCGCTTCTTTTGGCGGAGAGACACCCAGCGTAACTCCAAGATTCTGCGCAAGGTCGCATTCCCTATGCAGCTTGACCTGGCTGACTTGTGTACTGACGAACTACAAGGAAAGCTTGCTCCTGCCCGAGCAGCATTGCGGGAGTGGGAAGTTGCGGAAGAGGAGGCTAAACGGGCACAGCGCCGTGCCCGGTTCTCTGAATCTAGAAGCGATGATTCTATTGAAAAATCACGCGATGATGCAAAGCGTCTTCACGAAAAATACTTGGCCAGTGTTCACTCCGATGTAGCAGCTGATGCTGGTGCAAACCCCACTGGTGTCTATGAACTACAGGCTGTTGTGACCCACCAGGGAATGTCCGCTGACTCTGGACACTACCAGTGTTTTGCACGCAATGCGTCACGGCCCAATGCGTGGTGGCGATTTAACGACGACAAGGTGTCTGAAGTTGATGATGCGCGAATTGAGCAACTTGCTGGTGGTGGAGAGGCCGACTCAGCCTTGATTCTACTCTATAGAACTGTACAGTGAATTTAGCCAAGCTGTTCATAGAGCTACATATCGACTTTGACTATGACCCGAATGGCTGGTGACGTATTCCATGATTGGTGTCACTTGTTGCAGACCGTATGATCAATATGATATATGCTCATTTAACATTGGATGTAAACATAATGGATCAGGATTGTCATAAATCATTGGTAGCTCCTGCTTTACTCCCAGAAAATCGATTTGATATATAGTCGGTAGTTGTGGAAACCCTGTGTGCTTCTAATTCAGGACACCTTATATCACATATTTGCCTACCCCAATAATGGAGGCTCTATACACACGGACGAACAATCAGACATGTAACGGTTGCAAACATGCCAATGGATCCCAACCGTGGTCAAATATACGATCTGGTCACACGGATCCAACCAACCCCTCATTACAGTAGGATTCCAGTGGATAACCGTCTCATTGGATCTAATGCTAATCTGCGGGACACATAAAAAGTGGGATCCCTAACCACTCTAGGCTCAACTATGGTACTTTTCTTTATCGAGACCCAGCTAAGCAGCCAGTCTTTTTTCCAGAGAGGCAATCTCGGCCTCAAACGCTGCCAACTCAGCACGGCAATCGAGCACTCGATCACCATGGGTTTCAAAGCAAGACACCAGCGCACGTCGAGCAGACTCACCCGCACTATCAAGCTGGCCATACTTAGGCCGTTTATCGAGCTGGGCAGTGATTGACTGCAGGTCTTCACGGACTTTCAGGCTTGACCGGTCATCATCATCACCTGGAACTGGCAAAGCAGCACGTGCATCCCGTAAGCGAGCCTGTGCATCAACTCTTGCCTGATACAGTCGCTCAGCTACGCGATCTTCGATGTATTTAGCTGAATACTGCCGACGGGTGAAGTCGGTGTCGGGACTTTCCTCAAGTTCCCTGGCCAGTTCGGGTGCAAGCTCAACCCCAGGTCGCTTAGGTTCATATAGCTTGCTGGCGCTCTCCCGCGACGCAGACTGACCCATTCTTACGTCGGTTTTAGTGCCTTTCCGAGTCTACGATTCGGATTGGATTACCCTCGGGGCTGACAAAAGCAAGGATATGCGTACAACACAATATGCACATTGTCACATACGCATATATAGTGTTAGGATATATTAAGGTCGTAGTAAACGAGAGTTGGACCTTGTGGAACTCAAGCCAGGTTCAGAAATACAGACACCTTAACATTTAAGATTAGATATGAGCAGCTGTCCTGTTTGTGATGCTAATGATGCCACACCCTCTGGGCCTTCAGATGCTATCGTGTCAACGATAACGCGGGAGTTGTGGAGCCATTGCGCCCAAGAAACAGCCTGTACTAGAGAATCATTGAGGTCATCACGCTTCTTACTTTCAGGATGTTCGAATGATTTTGCGAATTCTACCGGGGCTGTAGCAGGATGAGCGAGCCACTCCCGAACTAGGTTAAGACGCGCTAACTTGGCCAAGCGATATGCACTCATCTTTTTCTTCCCCGACACTTCAGGCGAGTCTAATAGTACCAACTGATCTTGCCAGAATGCTAGTACGTGCCTGGGGTTTACACTATCGAGGCCAACATGCGGCCACTTCGCTTGGATCCCCGCAAAAAGCATTCCCTCCAAAACATTTACTCGGAGGATGTCATTAAATATGGATGGAGATCCATTACTCCGGGTACGCTGTCGCTCAATAATGACAGCCGTGGATGCAGATTGGGCCCCAAGAAGTCGATTCAGCAGATTAATGGCCTCGGTCGAGAATTCTGGGTATGCAAAACTGGAATGTGGGGAAATCGATTCTAACAACCATTTATGGACAATGGGTCTTTCTTCAGTTATAGTTATTTCGCACACTCCAATGTTTTTGATGCCCATATCAATAGACAGAACACGCTGAGCGTTCATGGAGAGACGGGATTGGGCGATTTCCAAAAGCTGGGATGCAACCACTGGCTTGGAACCCGACGAAGCTGAACCGCAGCGAATAGCCAAACTTCGAAGAGAACTTGTATTCAGCGCCGTAAGCGTTTGTACAGCCATTTTACGCACCTCTTCCATTATGTTCTCGGTACTATGTTCGACCCTTCCTCGACACCTGGGACCAATTGTTCGGGGGTTTAGTCCTTCCCAACTATTCACTTGCTTGACCAGCACAAATTCTTCCCCACAAGACACTAAATGTGACTTTTTTCCACAGTAGACTTGCGCCTGACGGTCTTCCTGAAATTCCACGTGACTAAGGACATCTCCCATAATGCGACAGGGGTATATAGTTGATGGTCCACAAAAATTCATTTGTTAGGAGGAGCTCCATTTAATATATACTGAACACCTCAACCCAAAAATTGCACATATCGATTAGAGTAATGTAGAATGGTCATTGATATAATACTGTGATCTGCCCCAATGATCCTAGTCGGGGTGGCTGCATCGTTGCACAGACGTGCATACACCTACATTAGTGGAAAGTTCGTCGTATAACTCTGTTGTACAACCTCCCATTATCAGTGATGGAAACAGCCATTGATATCCCAGTGATTCCTGCGAAAATCAAATCCCATTCTGGTGTTACGTATAGTTTCCATCGACTAGTAGGAAAAGGGGGGTATGCACGGTGTTTTCTTGTCAAAGCTCATACCCCAGATGGGGGGATGTTATATGCAGCCAAAACTACTACTAAAATATCATTGCAAACTGAAGAGCAACGGCGGAGAGTATACCGAGAGGTCCGTATACTTCACCGCATTCACCATCCCAACATTGTAAGGTTAATCGATTACTGCGAGGACAATCATAACATATATGTGGTGATTGATTTCTGTCCTAATGCGTCGCTCTCGGCCCTACTGGCGCGACAAAAGAACAAAGGCATTCGACAAGACCAGACGTGGCACTTTTTTGTGGCAATACTACATGCAGTTCAGTTTCTACACGGTAAACTCATTCACCACGGGGATCTGAAACTAAATAATATTTTGCTGGATCGGGGCATGCAACCTATCATTTGCGATTTTGGCTTTGCTAGTGCTTTGGCGTCCTCAACCAGCCTGCGCACACGGAGATGCGGCACTCCAACTTACATGGCCCCAGAGATCTTGCAAAGTCCATGCAGATTTGGCCTACAAGCAGATATCTGGTCAATGGGAGTGATGCTCTACACTATGTTGTACGGATGCACGCCTTTCGAAGCTTCAGATACCCAGAAGGTTTATGAGAGAATTCGACGGCATAAACTAACATTCCCTGAACGTAGTCCCGATATCTCACCGGGAGCAATTAATTTAATCCACCGGATATTGGACCCAATTCTATGGACACGCTTGTCACTCCAGGGGATTGCAAAGCATGGCTGGATTGCTAAAGGTCCACCCCAGCATAACCCCAATGGACATTCCAGCAGTTGGATATGGAATCCGAAAATTCCATCAAGCTTCTATCTATTTGGAGCACCCGGTCTCCGACCCTCAACCATCCCCGTGGCGGGCGGGCGGGCGAGCCATGGCAAACCGTGATGCATAAGCGATCAGTAAGCATTAGATTACCTGATCAAACGCCGGGAAGAGACCACTACGTAGTGATCAGCCACCCAACCCCCCGTTTTTGCCTCCTCTGCTGCATTGCTCTTTCAAGGGACTCGCACGCACTTGTCGGCTCGCCACACCCGTTCAGGACACGGGCGTTCTATCACCTGACCGACCCAGTTCCCCCCAAGAACTAGCTGGACAAGCTGCATGGCCCCCCCTACTGCCAGGGACTCCGGGCCAGGCCAGGCGGAAAAAGCCCGGTCTGAGACCCCAGTAACTAATTTGGCACCGGGAACAGGTCCGATCCGATACACTGAGCCGTATTCCGGCAGTAACACTTCGCTGGCTTCGGTACAAGGACCACCACGCAATGTTTCTTTTACCCAAGAGAGTGCTGAATCTACGGCGTATAGGGAGCATAACCCACCTTCAGTATTGAGACAGGATGCGTTACGTCGTGAGAAGTCACCGAACCCTTCTTGGGATGCTACCCACGCCAGTGGAAGTCCGCATACGGTGCCATCTTCGTCAAATGTGCCAGACAAACATATGAAAGGACTGTCGCTTTTGACCAAGTCTGGTGCAGTATCTACACCAGAACTTACATCTGCACCTTTCAGTGCGAGTTCGTCCCCTGCTGCCACTGCAACATCTCCTACTGGAACTCCAGGCCAATCTTTGAATATCGCTAGTCACCCTGGACCCGGCAATTCCAGTTCTGCGAGTGCTTCGAGTAGTACCAGTAGAACCAGCACACCCACCGGACCTGGTGGGCCTGGTGGGCCTATTCCAAATATCCCCAGTGGGTTTAGTGACCCGAATCATGGTGGATCTATGGGCGCTCCAGGTCCTGGTGCACCCAATGGGTCCAGTGGTTCTGGTAGTCAGTTTGTTCCTTCCCGCACTGTTAGTCCCATCGTACCTCTTGGAAACAGTCGCAGTGGCCCCGGTGGAAATGCTGGCGCAGGCGCCAGTCCCGCCTTAGATGCCCGGGATACGTCCAAACAACAAACACAGGGCAAGAAGCCGGAAAAGAAGCCAGATAAGAAACCCCCAGAGAAGGCGGATGAACTGCACATTCTTTTGGCTGTCACAGGATCTGTTGCTACTATCAAGATCCCGTTGATCATTCATAAACTCAAGCAAATTTACCACCAGCGAGCCATCATCCAGCTGGTGGCCACAAACGCGTCGACTTTGTTCTTTGACCCCGATGAAATCCCTCGTGATGTTAAGGTATGGTATGATGAGGATGAATGGAAGTCTCGAACCCAAAAGAATCGCTTGCCTAACGCTGACCACGCGCTACACACTCAGCTAAGGCGATGGGCTGATGTGCTGGTAGTGGCTCCATGCTCGGCCAATACTCTGGCCAAGTTAACTTATGGGATTTGTGACAATCTCCTGACGTCAGTTTTTAGGGTCTGGAATCCGCAAGTGCCAATTCTATTAGCACCAGCCATGAATACCCACATGTATACTAACCCGGTGACCAAGCGCCACTATGGTATTCTTAAAGCGGAATTTCCGTTTGTAGAGATCCTAAGGCCGGTTGAAAAGGTTCTGGTATGCGGAGATATTGGAATGGGTGGCATGCGCGAGTGGACGGATATTGTGCAAACGTTAGTGCGGCGTCTAGGAATCCCCCCAGCCGAGCCTGAGGATGAGGATGAGGATGCTGAAGACAGCGACGCAGACTGACCACCCACTTTTGTAGTTGATTTTTTTATTTCATATTCCGATTTTAATTAACAAATACCCCGAATTGGGTATCGAATGAGGTTGTTGGGTGCCGTTGCTACTGAATGTCGAGCTGCTAGAAACCACAAGTTACTATATACACGAATTGCTAAATACGATGAGTTACTAGCTATATGATTGCTAGAAGTCCGGGTGCTCCGTGTGAACAAAGCCAATGCACAACACAACCATAATTGACTCCGTGATTTATACACAGTTTTTAAGTCCACCTCGTATCCGGGTCTCATACTATATGCATAGTCTTGACGATATAAGCATAAAGATACATAAGCATACCACTCCGATACCCGGAACCCCCAGTGACTAAGCGGCACCGGAGACGCCATTGGCTGCGACCCGCTTACGGCATCGCTGGATCACAGTAAAATGATTCGGGCTCGGACTCTTGGAAGCGCTTCGGCAGCGCTTCGTCGCCCTGCGATGGCTACTGGCGCGCTCCCTCGCACTTTGGGACCACTTGCTATGGCTTCGCACCGTGGCTATGCCTCTCAGCCTGACCCGAAGGCCAAGGCTGAGAGCATTCTCGAGGCTCTCCCCGGCAACTCGGCTCTCAGCAAGAGTGGAATCCTCGCTACCGGCTTTGCTGCTGCCACCTATGCTGTGGCTAACTCTCTGTATGTGTTGAATGCTGAGACATGCCTGTTAGCCACCTTTGCTGGTGTGATTACCATCGCTGCCAAGACGGTGGCTCCTGGGTATAAGCAGTGGGCAGAGGGCCACATTGAACACATCAAGAGCACTCTTAACAAGGCCCGTGAGGAGCATGTTGTTGCTGTTCAAGACCGCATTGATAACGTCAACCAGCTCGCTGAAGTGGTGCCTACCACCAAGCAACTGTTTGCCGTGTCCAAGCAGACTGTGGAGCTGGAGGCCAAGGCCTTTGAACTCAAGCAGAAGGTTGAGTTCGCTGCTAAGGCTAAGGAGGTTCTGGACTCGTGGGTCCGCTATGAGGCCAGTGTTCGCCAGCGCGAGCAGGAGGACCTTATCAAGACTGTGGTAGCCAAGATCGAGTCTGTGGTTGACACTGAAAAGTTCCAGCAGGATGTGTTGAAGCAGGCCCTGGCCGATGTTGAGAAGGTCTTCAAGTCCGCCTAAAAGGTCCCGTAGATATACACGGTCCTAGTTAAATTTGTACGTCCATAACTGACTTGTTCGAGATCGGAGCTGGATTCAAAGAGTTGAATTAAAGGTTGAATCAGAGGGTAGGTGTACCCCGAGTTGTTGTATCTAGAAGTATATTGGTTGTCTGGCCTTCAAAGGGGATTGGACCTCGATTCGGAATAACTAAGGTGAAGCATTGAATCGGAGTCTGGTTCATGGATTGGCTCGAAGATGGGCTCAAAAATTGGAGCAGAATCAACCACTAGATCTAAGCTCTAATCCTACTTATGTTTAGACCTAGAAGCACTTCTGTCTAAGAGATTCTAAAAACTTTCTAGTAGTGAGACCGAGTGTAGCGCTGGGTCGGGATAAGCACACGGTACTCGGGCTCCCACATCTGCGAAAGTACCCACTCGCGGCATTCGTCATATTCCGTGGGGATAATGATCTTCTCACCATAGGCCGAAATCTCTTCTTCGATCAAGGAAACCCCTTCACTCTTGGCTTGCAGTACAACTGCAGTGGCTACATCAGCGGAGATCCTGCGGATATCTGCGATATCAGGTAGCAATGCACCGTTCTCGGGGTCACTGTGAATAGGAGCAAGCTCGGCAAGACGGTCAACAGCAGCAGCAATCATTGTCTTGGAGATGCGGCGGGCCCGGCTAAGCACAGCTCCAAGGCCAATGCCAGGGAAGATGAAGCAGTTGTTGTTCTCGGCAATCTCGCGGCCGTTGACGGGTTTAAATGGCGAACCAGTAGCCACGAGCACATTACCACCCGTCCATTCAATCAGATCTTTCGGAACAGCCTCATGAAGTCGTGTTGGATTCGACAAAGGCAGGATGATAGGACGATCAACATGGCTAGCCATATCCAGAACAACCTCCTTAGTGAAAGCACCAGGTTGCGTAGAGCATCCAATCAACACGTTAGGCTTCACTGCATTGACGATAGCCTTGAGGTCGGTACCCTGCTGCTTGACATTGCCATTGGCAAAGAATGCTTGAGACTCACTGACCTTGTCCTTATCCTGGGCCAACTCATCGGTAATTAGACCGTAGCGATCCACCACAAACAAGTTCTTCTTCGCATTGTCCGTGCTGAGGTCGGTAGTTGTTGACAAGTTATCGAGAATCTGGTGGGCAATACCGATTCCGGCAGATCCACCACCATAGATCAGAATCCGGGCATCGGTCAATTCGATTTTATTTGCGGCTAAAGCACCCTTGAGAGCAGCCATAGTGACTGCTCCGGTGCCCTGGATGTCGTCGTTAAAGCATGAAAGCTCAGGCAAGTAGCGCTCAAGAATGCGTGAAGCGTTCGAAGTACCAAAGTCCTCAAAGTGGAGCACAGCATCAGGGAAGCGTCTCTTGACAGCCTGAACGAAGTTATCGACAAACTTGTCGTACTCCTCGCCGCGGATCCGGTTGTGGCGGTTGCCCATGTACAATGGGTCCTTAAGAAGATTCTCATTGTTGGTACCCACATCCAGCACAACCGGGATCACTCGGTTTGGGTGTACGCCTCCACATGCAGTCATCAGTGCCAGCTTAGCTTCTGAAATACCAATTCCGCCAACACCCTGGTCGCCAATGCCAAGGATTCCTTCCGAGTCCGTGACCACAATGTAGTCAATGTCCTCGGAGCCGCCGAAAGACGCCAGTTCAGAATCAATACGCTCCTGGCGATGAATGTCCAAAAAACATCCCGATGGCCGCCGGAACAGGTGAGAATAGTTCGCAATCGCATCGCCCTGGGTTGGCGTGTAAATGATTCCCATCATCTCCTTAAGATGTGCCTCTACAAGCGCAAAGTACAGTACCTCATTCTGGACCTTCATGGACTCCATGAAAGAGTTTTTGAGCAGATCCGTTGGGTACATCTTATACTGCTCATAGGCACGGGACACTTGCTCCTTTAGGGTATTAACACCCTTTGGTAGCAGGTGTTCCAGCTTGAACTGACGCCGCTCATGGGATGTAAATGCTGAGCCTTTATTCAAAGCAGCATTGTTCAATAGCACCTTACCTTCTTGCGATACTAGCAGGAAGTTCTCGCGAGTAAGGCGGGTATGCTGGCTTGCTGCAACCTGAGCGGCTGCCCGTAGAGTCGTTGTTTTGCGCATTTGCTGTAGTCTAGACTTTTGTCAGTACAATTCGGAACTGTCAGGTTTTATCCGTGGGACAATAATCCGGTCAAGTAAACGACGCTAATAATAATACGAGCGCCTTTTCACATCTCGTACCTTGCTCATTATGGGCAAGGGCTGCTGATGCTCGACCCGAGCAGCGGTTCGATCTGCAGGTATTAACGGTTGCTACTAGCATTGATTCAGTTGAATTGGTATATATATATATGCCATGAATACCCCTGGGTAAGTGTTAAACCAAGATTTACCACGATATATACAATTATTGGTGCCTTTGTTTGAGTCTATTAACGAGCATTCACTTATGTGGCATGGAAGACCAAAAGCCACATCCGCGACGAATAAAGGATCATCCCACGGTGAGTCAGCGTCATGGCGTGGCATTGTGCGTAAAAAAGATGTCATTACGCATATAGCGGGTGGCATGAAGAAGCACCTGCCATGGCGGTTGGGTATAGTGATCCCATGCTTCTTGATTGCATTTATTGGGATCACGACATTGCGATATATTCTCTGTGATGATTCTTCTAAGGAAATTATCGTATTTCTCGTATCGTATGTCATGGTGTGGGTTTCATATGTGCAAGCAGTTTGGACATCTCCGGGTCGTGTAGTGCCTGAACTATGTGGCCAGGCTGATGCTCTGGATGCTTGGTGTGCTAAATGCCAGGCACCCAAGCCCGAACGTGCTCATCATTGTAAACAATGTGGCCGATGTGTATTGAAGATGGATCATCATTGCCCCTGGACCGTCAACTGTGTTGGCCACGCAAATTTGCCCCATTTCTTACGGTTTCTTACATATGTTGTTGTCGTCACTTCTTATTGTTTATGGCGGACGGTGCTCTGGGATTGGCAAACATGGAACTTGCCGGCATATCTATTCCCTCGCACGCGCATTATTATGGGTTTTGTGGTAGTGCCATTCCAATTCTTGGTTGTGACTACTGTAGGACTGTTATGGCTACGTGTATTCAAGGATATCATTGATGGACAGACTCAGATCGAGGCGTGGGAACAGGAACGGTTGTACGCACTATCTAAACGCCACCTGATTCCTCCTGGCCGCGGGCGGCAGTTCCCATTCGATCTTGGAATGTATGATAATATAGTTGAACAACTTGGTGGTCTTGTTGTTTGGTTGTTGCCATGGAGCCGTGCGCCAGGTACTGGGCACGTGTTCAAAAAAGCGTTCAAGACGCAGCAGCGGTGGCCCCCAGAAACTCGGGAGTCACGAGAGCATGAATATTACCGTGCTGACCGTTGGCGTAGCTGGGAGGGCGAGAATCTGGCAGATTTCGGTGTGGACATTGAAGATTCCGACAACGTGCCTCTGGCGGATATTGCCTCTTTGTTAAACCCAGCGCCAGACCGGTTCCGTCCTTCAACTGGGACTCCTATATAAAAATTGCATTTAGTGGTGCTGCATGTCTGAACATGTGTTCATGTAGCATTGTCGGTCCTAAGCTGCATTGTATTCAGATTCCTAAAAAAATCCACCAGGATATATAACTGATTAAGTTTCGCTATTTGTGTAGATGAGTCCCTCGATAGGCTCTCTGCCAAACTTCATTCGTAACCGTCATCCTCAACATCAAAAGGATACCATAGGTTGCAGTATATATCTCCCAGCTTCAGTAGTGACAAAATCCTATATCAATTATTGTTAATGCGAGAGGTAATTCTATTTAATAAAGGGTTGCAAGTTCAAAGGATATGCATTAATAACTCCTAAGTACTAGTAACGAGGCTATTAGTTAGTATTGGAGATAATCCTATTTAATAGCAAGGGTTGCATATTTCACTTATCCCTTTCCTTCTGAGGAAGTCGCAATTCCTATTCTACTGGAGTGACCCATAGAATACAGTTTATATAGTAATTCTCATAGGTTATTCATATACCAAACTCCTCCCAACAGCAATGATTAATCCTATCCAAATTATAGTTAATAGGGGGGATGTCTATCAAATATTTCTCTCTTTAAGTAGTCACAAATATCCATTCCCAAATTTTGTACGAATCTTCCAGAAGGAGGATCTCGCCTATAGCAGTCACGAATCCTATATCAGCAAGGATCTTCAATTGGGAGGATGTCGTATTACCAAACCTAACTATCTGAAATAGAGTCTTGAAAGGATCTAACGTATGCACTCATATTAGATCCCTAGATACAAACCAGCTACTACCAATTATAATTCGTTCAAAACTCAGGTAGGATATATACAGTATTAGGTCACAACTATTATTCTCCCAACTCCTCCTTCCATTAGTAGAGATTTAAGTCAATATGCGATAAAGATTCAACTATCAGTAGCAGTCAAAATCGAGTGATAGAGTCGCGTTAAAGTCACAACGCCAACGCCAACTCTTCTCCTACTTTTATTTTACACCTAAACTCCTTACACTTAGTGTGCCAATGGCGAACATAAATAAAATCTTTCCATTCCTGGTCTAATCTACTTGCATAGCGGAATCTTCGGCTTCGCGCGGCTCAGCCCTGATCTCAGCCATGGGGTTCGACAGTGGTTCTCCGCGAATGTTCGACTCAACAGGTTCTTCTATCGACTCCATGGCTCCCTGAGTGGTGTCCTCGTCCTCATCCTCAGGTTCAGACTTGGGCTTGGTCTCAGGGGTCTCAGGGTTGTCCTGATCCTCAGTCTGGTCCTTGTTTTGGGCCCGGTCTTGGTCCTTATTAGCTTCTGGGTTGGTCGCGCTATTGGGAGATTCAACGGTGTCAGTTTGTTGGGTCCCTGCAGCTTCTGCAGCTGCCGCAGCCTCCGACTCGGCAGCCACCTCAGCCTCGCGTTCCTTGAGCGCTGTTTCGGCCTGCTCCAGAACTTCGGCCCAGCGGTTAGTGCGTGCTTCCCGCGATTTGACGGGATCGTCACCCTTGGACAAGTTGACGATGTAATCCGCAGTGCCAGGCTCAAAGAACAACTTGTAGGTGTTGAAACAAATGCGAGCTTGCAAGTTCTGTGAGACCACTTCGAACGGAAACGTTTTGTCATGGCCCACAATGCTTTCCGTGTCCTCAGGAAGGGCGCGTTGGAGCAACGGCGGCCGGATTTGGTCCAATGGAACGCCTTCGGTAGGCACACTCATCATATACGATGTGACATAGTATTCCCACCGTTGCTGGGCCGTAGCCACGCCCTTTATGGTGAGATCGTAGGCTCCCAAGTACTGGAACCGGAGGCTGTTTGATGATGTGGACCATGCAATCCGAAATAGAGGCTCGTCTGCTCCTCCAATAGCCTGTTTGACGCGCATTCGATACACGATCTGTGACCGCACGTCGGTAGTGATCTCAGCACGGTCCTTTTCCCATAGCAACAGTGCCTCAGATGCTCCAGGATCGCCAATAACAGCATGGAGCTGCTTGGCCAGCGATTGCAATGCCTTATCGATGGTGTACAATTTGTAGGCGCGGTTACGATACGCTTGGCGCAACGCTTCCTCGAACCACTGGCCCTCGACATCATCGTCGAGGAGGGCCATACATAGATGCAGTGCCTGCTGATAGACATTGCGTGGCTCGAACCGCAGTCCTAGCTCGTCCAACTTCGTGTCAAACAATCCCAAGTCCTGAGCAAACTTGGTGGACCTAGAAGTGGCGATATCCTGGGCAGCCACGTCTTCGTAGCTCTTGATTTCGACCAATCGCTCGTAGATGATTTGCAGAATGCGCATGAACAAGTAAATTGACGTATTGGCGAAAAGGTTGAAGCTGTCCCGGGGTTTAGGAGGCTCGTCGAGCGGGCCAGCGATGGTTTCGAACCGCAGCCACGTGCCGGATTCTTCCATTTTGCCGTTCGAGTCCGCTGTCGAGTCCACTTTGGAGTCTGCGGATGAAGTGGCCGATGGATTTGCGTCCGCGTGGGTGCCCAAGTTCGTATTTGAGGTCCCATTTTCAGGTCTGGAGGACTCAGTGGAGGTTCCATTACTTTGCCCCGGGGCATTCCCGTTGGAGTTGTTAGTGGACGATTCGGGGATGCCAGGAGTACCACTAGAGTCATTATTAGGGACGTCCGAGTTGTTAGGGTCTCCAGAGCCAGAACCAGCGGAGCCACCAGCGGAACCACCAGCGGAACCGTTGGGCCCATCACCGTCAGCGGCCAACTCGGACTCCGAGCTGGTGTCGGCGCTCTTTAGAACCGCGTTTAGACCCTCGGAAACCCGCTTGTCCTTGTCCACAATGCTGGTCTGACCAAAGAACTTGGGCAGGAACGTGCGCACAAACATGCTCATCGCCTCGCGGTCGTGTGCAGAGAAGGTTCCGCGGCTCTCGAGGTATTTGAGCACCAGTTTAACCACATCTCCGAGCACCTCAAAGTCTTCCACGACGAATTCAAGGTGTGAACGCGGCACCTTGGATGGCGGGGCCGCTACAGCAGCTGCGTTGCGTCGTTTGGCAGTCTGTTCGGCCTTAACCGCCATGATATCACCCAGCAAAGCACGAGAAGTGAGCTGCTTGCGGTCTGATTGCTTGAAGGTCAGTCCTAGGTGGTCCAGCGACTTGTGGAACGCCTTCTGTTCGGCCTCGCGCCATACCTTGTTCCATTCGCGTTGTGCGCGCTTCCATTCCTCATCCTTCTGCTTGAGCCGGCGGAGAACAATCGGAACCGCCACGCCAGGGTTTTCGTGGAGAGCAGCAATCACTTCGGCACCGTTCTTGCGGTCGTAGATCTTGTTAATGGCATTCTGGTAGATCTTGTTGCCATGGCCCAGGCCTTCTGGCAGCCGGAAGTTGGCCTGCTCCTTAGCGTCCATGGCCGAAATCCGGTTTGCAATTGTCTCCAGAACCTGGATCGTGCGCTGGTTCGCACCAATCCAGTGGTCGTACTCGTGGCGCTCCTCTTCGATCCGGTACAGGATCTCCTCGTACTGGTTCTTGCGGTGGGCCACGAATCCCGAATCTTCCGACGCCCAGGTTGGATGGCCGACCCATTCATCATTAAAGATCTCCCAGCACAGCTCGTCACGGCCGCTACACGGCATGAATGTCTCGGTTTTGGGCAATAGCCTGTACGAAGGCCCATAGGCGCGACATTGAGACAGATCCACGAGGTGTTTGCGGTGTGCAATGTTCTCAATATGCAAGGGCCGGCCCTCGTAGCCCACAAAGCGCTTGAACCATGTCATGAGCTCGGGCTGCTGGCCCAGAAAGTCTTCCACTTGTTCCACAAGCGTGTTCACGTCGATGATGCGCTGCGTGAACAAATTCAGCACTTTCAGGAACTCCTGATACGTGGGTTTAGCCAGCAGCTTCTTGACTTTATCGAAGAAGGCGATTTCATCAGCCAGAGCGGCCTTGCGTGATGGGGGCCCACTCACATCGTCGAACGGGTGCGCACGTCGTGATCCCGCGGTTAACAGAACCTGCGATTGGCCGTGATGGTGATGGGTGTGAGCATGCTGCGGAACCTGGTATTGTGCGTGCGGAGACTGCTGAGGCGCCTGGAGCTGCACTTGGGGCTGAAGTTGCTGTTGTTGCACCTGTTGCTGCTGGAGCTGGTGATGGGCCATTTGTGCCTGCATTTGCATCTGTGCTTGGGCTGGCAACTGCACAGGCGCAGTCGCTAGTGGCTGAAGCTGTGGCTGGGTTGCGCTGGGAGGCCCGAAACTGCCCACAGGAGGCAGTCGCGTGTCACCTGGCGGTGGTGCGACCATCATTTGAGGAAGAGGCTGCTGTTGCTGCTGTTGCGAGGTATCCGGAAGGAAATTCTGGAACTCCTCTAACAGATCCGGTGCCTCGCGGAACAACTGTGTCACTTGGGCATACACTTCAGAGATGCGCAACTGCTCGCGCTGATAGGTCTGAAGGATCTCGAGGAAGCTCTTGTAGATCTCAGGCTGGGCACTAAACCGGTTCTTGATCTTATTCACGTAGGAAATAGCGTGATTGAACTCCACAGGGCCTCCCTGGCGTGGCTGGTTGTTGGCAGCAGCCTGGAGTTGTGAAACCCGGTTCTCCTGCTGGTGCTGTTGGTGCTGCTGAGACCCTGCAAGTGGCTGAGGAACCTGTGGTTGCTGTTTCCCAGACTGAGTGACCGCCTGAGCCGGTTGCTGGGCTGTTGTGGCCTGCGCAGCCGGGGGAGGAGCCACGCGAGACCCCACCCCGACCATCTGAGATCCATATGGCGTCGTAACGCGAATAGGATTCGGGTCATGCGGGTCCATGGAGCACTCAATGCGATAGCCAGCTGGCAGGAACGTGTTGAAGCCATGGATCAGGTTCTGGTGGCCGCGAAACAGCGAGGACACGCGGTCAATCACCCCCGGAGTATCGATAGCTTGGCTCTTGAAGTCCTTCATAATGTCCAGGAAATGGTTATACACGTGTGGCTGATTGCGGAAGTGGGCCTTGACCTGGTCCAGGTACGTCAACGCATCGGTCACGTTGAGAGGCCGGTAGTCACCCGCACCTCCGGGTGGCTGTTGCGACGCCATGAATCCGGTCAGTTGTGGCTGCTGGACCTGCGAGTACTGGTACATTGGCATATACCCCATTTGCATCATGTCTTGCTGCTGCTGCTGGCTGGGCTGAGTCTGCTGAGGCTGGCCCTGCTGCCCTGGCTGCTGAGGTGCCTGTTGCGGCGCTTGTTGCGAAGTTTGCGGCGCCTGAGCAGCTTGTTGGGCCTGCTGGTGGGCCGCTGGTGCCTGTGCGGAGGTCTGGGGCTGCATCTGAGCCGCCTGTGCTGGGGCCTGGGAGACTTGGGGACCCGGGGTCTGCGTTCCCTGCGGCCGTTGCGCTACTGTGGATGCTTGTTGCGACTGCTGAGGCTGCTGTGACACCTGCTGCGGAGGTTGGTTACGACTTCCGGGGCCTTGCACGTTCTGTGGAGCACCGTAACCGTACTGGTATGCCGCATGGGGGTGCTGCTGGTGCTGCTGCAAGATCGAAGGCAGTGTAGGGCCGTTTCCAGCGTGGTTTTCGTCGCCAGAGGCCTGCGACTGCAGCTGAGAGGCGCCCTGGTGGTGATGCTGGTGCGGTGGAAGGCTCTGGAACCCATCGATGCCGGGCATGCCCTCGCTGAGACTGGGCAGCGTGTATCGCTGTGGTTGCATGCTGGGAAGCTGGAAACGACCAGAGGGTGACTGCTGCGCTATCTGCGACTGCGGGGACTGTGATTGTTGCCCCAACGACGGCTGTGACGCCTGCGAAGACTGCGAAGGCTGTACAGGCTGAGTGGCATCTCCGGCAGCGTTTTCGGCCACCCTGCTCGGAGACCGACGGTGTCCGAGGCCGTGGTGGTCCTGAGAAGCATTATGCGACGGAGGATTGCCCGAAGCAGCCTGGTGGCCAGCAGCGGCGGGCTCCGTGGAAGGCTGGCCCTGGCCCTGGCCCTGGCCCTGGCCCTGGCCCTGGACGCTCGGGGGGTTACCCGGCCGCGAGGTCTGGGGCGGCGCCGTGGAGTTCTGTCCGGCGGTTCCTGGACTCGGCTCACGGTTCGCCGTCGAGGTCAGCGATGCCCTAGGTGTCGCGGATGGTCCCTGAGGCCCGGATGGCCCGCCATGATCAAAACTCTGCACACCTGGTAGCGCGTACTGTGCACCATCATGGGATCCTTGAGAAAGCCCAGGCGCTAGCGACGATGCCGGGGGCAGCTGCGTTGAATGCTGCGGGTTATTTCGTGCCTGACTTCGCTCATCATCGAACCTTGGGGGCGGCGGAAGGCCACCCCAATTCGATCCATGCGAGGCCATAAAGAACTAGTGGTAAGAAGCCGCTGAGGTAATGGGCGAGGGAGGGCAGCTTACCGGCTACAGGCCCCGCTACGGTCACAATGCGTCGCCAAATAACCGAGCCTTTTAGCGCTGGTAACTCTTGCACATTCAGACATTAAAATAGGCGTCTAGAACTTCCGTGGTTGGCGCTCAGACTTGGGATCAGACCTTAATCTGCTGGTCACGGGACCCCCAGTTCGACCATGCACCGGAAATATTAATGCATTCACGACATCTAGCAGTGGATATAATGGGAATTTATGAGACGGTGCCGGGGTAATATGGGGCCAGCAACTCAGTGAAGGGATTTTTGGATGCTAGAAGCCATCGTGAGAACGGTTGCCTGGGGCAATCTGCGTCATGACTCGGATCACGGGACGCATATTGAGACTCGGATCACGGGGTCAGCGAGCTCACGTGATGACTCTCCACCACGTGTGACTAGGGATATAGAATGGTGGTTCGGGATGATTTTTTTTATTTCGTTGTGCTAGGTAATGTTACTGTATTGCGGTGTGATGGCAAGTAGTGGCCAGTAAGTGGGCAGGTGGATTGTACCGCATCGAGTCCGAGTTGCACTAGTGGACTGGTTCACACAAATTGTCGACTTGATTAGATTAGATTAGATTAGGTTTATTTTTTATTTTTATTTTTACCCTTATTTCATCGCATCCTGTCACAGCTGCAATTCGCGTGTTATCTTGACCGTGGTTAAGCCAAACTTAGCTTTCTTGGTTTTTGGAAGAGCTTCACCTGTTCTAACTGGGGTCACTAGTGGTCTGATGAGTAAGATAGGTGTAGTGGAACCTAATTGTCGTAATTGGACTTACTCTTAAACATAGTGGTGATGATTAATATAGGTTTCGCGGATCTTAAACAGGCCTCTAGGAGATTGATTCCCTGAATGAAGTCAGTTATCGCATATTGCACATATCACCACGATTTGTGGACACTTGAGCTGGGGCCTTGATAGAAAAGAGGATTCTGGTAATGAAGGTATTTTTAGTGGATAATATTAATTGATTTATTTTACGCCTACAATTACGTGTCGGCTAAACTCAACTAACTCCTAAGTGCTCGTCGTGGCTAATTTAGTTCCAGGACTATCTGTAGCCGCACACCTACAACTTAACACATCAGTGAATAAGTCACATCATGATTTCTCCAAAGATATTACTATTCAATAGCAGTGGATTAGCTCAAGCAATATCCTAACAGAAGCATAAACTAATTCCACTCCTATCAGCATACGTGTGGTGCCTACCAAGATCATCACTTTCGCTGACTCAGAGGTGCCGCTGGATCGTACTAGATGAACGCCCCTGACCGGTTCGAGCTTTTCATCCTGCCTGATGGCGTGCCCAAGGTCTCTGTGGCGCCAGACCAGCGCATGCCCAATGCGGCTATCATAAAATTCGAGCGCGAAGACCACACTCTTGGTAACATGCTGACGGCCCAGCTCAACCAGGATCCTCGGGTGCTTTATGCTGCCTACAAAGTTGAGCACCCCCTATTCGCTAACTTTGTGATGCGTATTCAGACTGAAGATGGATACACTCCACGAGAAGCTCTATCTGCAGCCTGTAACGCCCTGATCGGTCAACTTGGAATCCTCGGACAGAAGTTCCGTTCAGAATACGGACTTAAGGCCATGCTTGGGACAGACGAGTGAGCATGGACTCGTCGTTCCCAATGTTGTCATTGTTATTGAGGCGTTGTTCACCATAATTTGCCCGACTTTTTTTGGAATCTTACTTGCCCCCTAGTTTAATGTTCGGATGGTGGTTGGGAAGACATGCTGGCACGGCTGGTCCTGTGCCAGTGAGGTATTTAGGATATCACACGATCCTATCAAAAATACATATTAGGATGTGTACTTAGTGATGTTATTTATAACCAATATAATAAAGGACTTATAGCGACCATGCTCGCTTTCCCTGTTCGGGGGAGGTGTGCGTAAGCTGCCTTGTCCATGAAGCGGTTCATGTCGACAACGCCAATTACGGATACGATCCGGCGAAAGGTCACCGAGGCCTTGAAGCCTACGACATTCGAAATATTCAATGATAGCCACTTACATGCCCATCATGCCTCGATGCGAGGGTCCACTAACGTCGTGGAATCGCACTTCCGACTCACCATCGTTAGCGATGAGTTCAAGGGTAAGACACAGCCAGCACGCCACCGTCTAGTGTACCAGCTCTTGGGACCCGAAATGAGCAAACAGAATGGCATCCATGCGCTCTCACTCAAGACCAAGACTCTCGAAGAATGGTCCAAAACCCATGGCGAACCACCGAACGCTACTTAAAACCCTACAATAAATCTCCATATATTTACGCTCCTTCAAGTCCTGTCTGACAAGACCACCGTCTACTATTTCACTAGGCGTGGAAGAAAGCGGGCTTCTGCACAGATTAGACCTACCCGTGTCGCCACTGGGGCCAAACATCTTAAGGCCCAGCGTTACTCTAGCGTTTTAACTTTCCGGGTTCAAGTATTGTAACGCAACACTGCATTATATATAATATAGGGGTGTACCGCTGCCCACGAAAAAGGCAAAAGTCTCGGGGGATTGGATTTTTCACTCGTCATGCATGGCTCACTTAAGCCTTGGCGGCGGCCTTACGCACGGCGTACCGGCGCTGCTTCTTGAGCACAAGGACCTGGAAGCGCTCAAAGTCCGTGAGCTCGCGACGGCGCTGGCGCTGGGCAATGCTCTTAGCCCACGACGACTGGGCCCACTTGGCGTCCACTTCGCTGGCCTTCCACTTCTTGATCAGAATCGACGAGGACACGCCACGGGGCACGTTGGGCACCACATAGGGCGTCAAAGTGGCCTGGCTGAGCGTCAGCGACCGGCGAGTCACCTCGGGGCCGTCGATGAGGGCACGCTTGTGGTCGATGATCTCCACAATGGCGGCAAGTTTGCCAGCATCGGGGCCACGGTTGATGAGCACGACACGGCCCTGCTCGACAAGCCGCCAGCCGGCGCTCTGAACCTTTGTACCAGCCATTTCCTGCAACTGAGTCTTAGAACGTGGTTGACTCTTCGATCCTGGATTCGACATCGGGGTGGGATCCCGCTTTCGTAAGCGGGTCTCTACACCTAGGCCCTATTTTGTGCACCGGCTGAATAACATTGCGTGTGTCCAATTAGCCTATTGGTGCGGGTAAGCGACTTTTATGTCACGTTTAAATTGTAAACCCAGGGATGACGATAATTTGCGATTGAGGTCGTCTAGCAAGGCACCGGATGATATCGTGTTTCCTAGTCTGAGGGTATTATGCAATAAATACGTCCATACGTAATTAAGGGTCTATTTCCGGTGTAGTGTATAGATCACGGTCCTCAACGTGGCGCCAGATAGCGGCCATTAGGGGTTGGGCGACCTGAACATCGGCATCAGCAGCCCATAAGACATCGAGGTGCGAATATCCGGGGATATCATGGATATCAACTGTAACATTAGGCTCATGAGTGGTTAGTCGCGTGATTAGAGGCCCCGGAGGAACTAAATCGTCGCGGCCACAGGTAAATAAGGTAAGAGGGGGGAATCGGTGATCGAACCAAGGCTCTGCTTCGGATTCAAAGATGCATTTACGGTCGGCAAATCCACCCTTGCCTAGCCACCACTGCATAAGCTTGCTACTCACATATACGGGCGCAAAGATGAAGTTCCGGTCCCGGTAATGGCGGTTCCACAAGTGATCACTCCAGCCAAGCATGTATCGGAACATGATATAGGCGAAGTAACAGAACATCTTTAGTGGCAGAAACTTGCGGGCTGCCCCCATAACTCCGAGGAATGCCCGGTGACCTACGAGTACGTGGTAGAAGTGTTCACCAACACGGAGCATGCGGAGGAACCACCGGTCTATCAATGGTCCCGCATACACTGCAGGGGCCAATGCCGAGAAGCTCGAGATGGATTCCCCGAGTTCGGGCCGTCCAGACTTGGATAGTCCTAGGAACAACTGGGTTGTCCCCTGGGAATGACCCACCACAGCAATCTTGCGGGCCCCCGTGGCCTTTTTAACGTGGGTTACCATTGCAGGAACATCTTCGGTAGCCAACTGATGCATGGACCAGTCCCAAGTCCGCGATGCCCAAGCTCGGGATCCTTCATGATCCGGCTGGAAGCCCCCGCGGTTATTTCCGAGCCACACATCATATCCAGCTCGTGCCAATACCAAGCCGATTGCCCGGGGACCCGACGTGCAATAAGCCGCTGAAGCTTGCATTAATCCCGGCACGAGCAGAACGGGATATCGGGGTCTGGTTGCCCCCTCGGCAAGTTTCCCAGGGAGAATGCGGGCCATTGACAAGCCATGCCCATCGGCAGTTTTCACCGTAAACTCCGAGAGATCGAGTCCAGCTAGTCTAACATAGTATCCCAGATCGAACACCAGTTTTTTCTCCCCTTTGGACAGCTTGACACTGCGATCCTTGGGGGTCGAGGGGGCTGCCGCGTTGGTGGTTACTGCACAAGCCGCCAATGTTAGCAGATAGAACATCGCGAAAACCGACGACGTAACGCTACATGCGCCATGTGCGATAGCCCTAGTCGTCTTGCGCATTCGTGTTTACCACCACGCGAAGTTCGACGCGCTCGATGGTATGCACTAAGTAAGCGTAATTAGGTGGCCGGAGGTCCGATCTCCAGAGTGGTCAAGATATATCTAGGAGTAAAGAATATTTATGGAGCATTAGAAACACAGATCGGGGAAGATCCAAAACAAAAAAATAACCAGCATTCCCCAGAATAAGGGTTCTAATGCAAGGTGCCATACGTGGCTACGTGTACGTATTATGCATATCCATGAATATCCATGAATATCCACGCATATGCTCTACTATGTATTAGGCACATATATTGGATTTACGCATTACATACCGCCTTAGGTAAGGCTGAAATTTCAACGACGCAGACGTCATGAGTCGACTGGCTGCGTCGGTTCGAGTGGCCAATGGCACGGTGGCGCTGGTCGCCCCAGCTAAGTTTGCCCCCAAAAAGTTGGGTGCCGCTGAGCTGAACCAGCTGCGACAGTCTGTACTCAGCAAACTGGAACGGAGCCTGCTTTTCGAACAACTCAATGCCCATAACCGGCGCCTCGTATTCAGATCTGCACCACTCCGACCTGGAGATGATGCGAAAAAGGTTTCTATTAATGGGAAGGAAATCACTGTACCTCAAAAGTACCCCGGTGTGCCTTCTATCAATGATGTCTTGGTGGCAGTCAATACAAGTCGAACTCAGGCTGAGTTGCGTAAAGTGCTGGATTTTGTCACGCAGTCTCTAGAGCATGATAGAATCCGCCCGAATCTACGACCTGAGCACGTTCGGGCCCTTTTGCGGAGATCGGCAGAGCTCGGCGACTTCACTCATGTGTTTTGGGCACTCACCATGGACCGTAACCGGTTTGAGCGCCTAATAGGACCATACTTTTACCTTGAAGCGCTTCGAATCTATGCCCTTCGCGTGCCTTTTCTTAATCACAATTCAAAGAATATGCTTTATCGGCTCCACATGCGAAGTCCGGTGACTCCTGGTCGTGACCTATGTTTAACATATGCACTGGCTGCCTACCAGGAGAAATTCGGCCCTAAGAGTGCTACAAGACTTCCTGAGATTGTGGATCGTGCTGTGGCAGCCCTCACAAAGGCCTCAAAATCGCCTAAAGTTGATCCCCTCGATGCTTCGATCGGATTGGCAGCTGCTGAGAAGTTGGGCACAGAACAGGGCTCCAAGCTTGCGGATGCTATCAAATCGCTAGATCCCTTGTATGCTGCTGGGCCCGAGTCAAGTGCCGTAGTGTTCAAGATAGCCGATCCTGAACGCATTTCCACTGACAGTGAAGGTACGGACGCGAGCACGAATGAGACCAAGGACCAAACCGCGACCACGACTTCGGATCAAAATACTTCCCAGTAAATGTACATACAGCCTATGGCTACCATGAATGCTTTTAAATCATCACGCTGACTATCGGAACTTATCCAGGGGGACTGTACCTAGCTCATAAAAGCAATATTTCGCCGGCAGCATAAGATCAGAAAAAACACTTTCTAGCGATGAAATTACATCTGTATATACTATGTCTACCATGGATGAATGCCATTAAACGCATTTAAATCATACGTGGCAGAAGTACCGGATCGATGTTCACAGCAGAAATTTCATCGGTACCCCAAATTTTTGCCTTGGCAAGTCAAAACTAACAAGTAGAATAACGACTCTCTAGCACGCACTAGGCGTATCCTTCAGAGTCGGTCTATTTATCAACTATTGTTATTAGGAGTATTTGACTCATACACTGCCGATCCAGGTGAATCGTTGATATGGCGACAAACATCACTTGGCACGCTGGCCTCACGCATGATGAGCGCGCAAAGTACACCAAGCAACGCGGTGTTACCGTGTGGTTCACTGGACTGAGTGCCAGTGGCAAGAGTACCGTGGCCACAGCCTTAGAACAGCATCTGCTGCACCTGGGTGTTCAGGCTTACCGTCTTGATGGCGACAACATCCGGTTTGGCCTTAACAAGAACCTTGGATTCAGTGAATCCGATCGCCAAGAAAATATTCGTCGTATTGGCGAGGTTGCCAAGCTGTTTGCTGATGCGACTATGGTGGCCATCACCAGCTTCATTAGTCCCTACCAAGCCGACCGCGATCAGGCTCGCGAGCTGCATTCCAAGGCCGGACTGCCATTTGTAGAAGTATTTGTTGATGTCCCGGTCGAAGTCGCCGAGCAACGAGACCCCAAGGGTCTCTACAAGAAGGCCCGTGCCGGCGAGATCAAGGAATTCACGGGCATTAGTGCCCCGTACGAAGCACCTCCGCACCCTGAAGTACGGCTCACGCACGAACAATCCGTAGAAGAAGGCGTGCAAACTATTGTGGACTACCTTAAAGCGCAAAGCCTGATTTAACTGTCCGCTATGTCCATAGCACACATCCAGTCATTCAATCAATTCTAGAATCATTTCTACAGTCTTGGATCGCCGTATCCAACTAAGAAAATCCCACATTCAACCCAAATATGAGTCCAGGCTATGTTTTCCGCAAAGAGTCGAGTCGAGCCTCTAAGTTAGCTTCATCGGGGGCAGATTCAGCGGTTGCGGTGGCTCCAGGTTGGTCACTGGGTGCATCGACGAGCTGTTGATTGAGGTCAATGCCAATTTCATCAAGAACCTTGGCTACCACCTCATCCTGCTCGTCTTCGCCTTCCTCGTCCTCCAACATATCCACAGCGTCATCCATCATCTCCTGACGTTGGTCCATCATATCGGTTTCACGCTCAAATTCCATGGCAATGCGAGACAATGCCGGCATGTTCATTGTGCGATTCATCGATCCCATTAGTCTTGCAGCGCCTTGCATGCTCTGCATCATTTGCTGATTGCCCCGCACTGTCTGGATCCGAAGCGACACCGCTTGCAACTGGGTCTTCATACTGTAGAATTTGTGGATATATTGGCGGGTCCTCACGAGATCCTTGGCCATAATTTGGACACTGGACATGTGATTATCTCTGGCCGCCTTCTTGATATCGGCCACCAGCTGGCGCTCTTGGGCTTCCAGCCGCATTCGTTCGCGGTCCAGTTCGCGCTGAGTGCGCTCCAGCGCACGCTGATGCTTCCGCAGCTTTTCAGCTGGGGTCATCCGCTTTCCAAACGCCCATTCCACCACTTGCATTTGCCACGGCGAAGGCGGCAACCAGCGGTGTCCACAGCGAGGTATGCGTCAGAATTAGGCTTAAGAGATAGTGCACGCTGTGCTTTAGCGGAGCAGTGCGTAAATTACGGGGTGAGGATTACGGCGGGGGATTCCTGATGAGTCATCGGGCGTTGCGCAAGTCTTGGCTTGGCTTCCAGGGGTACTGGGCATCTGTGGGGGATCATGTGACGTCATCGGTAGTGCCACTGGCAGGTTCTGAGGGTCTTACCCCAGAATGGGGTCAGTCGTAGTGCCGAAAAGGTGTCAAGCACAAATGGCGTAATCCACGTTGCCATTTCTTCAAGTCAAAGCCTTTACCCCGCACTCCCAGCTGTCATGCCCATCGTATAGTCCCGAGCACCGCAATTAAAGATGACATTCTCGAGATTTCTAGACTTACGCATATGGCGATCGTGAGATTGACGCTAGCGGCTGCGCATGGGAGGCTTGGGAATTAGGTAAGGATAGTTAACTTCCCGGTAGCGACCGATAACCGCCCCACCCTGCCACCCCACTCCCCCCAATGACTACAGAGGTCGTACACCAGCGTGTGAGTGAAGGGCAAAGCGGAGAACTGTTCGATTTGGCGTATACGCAGTCCAAAGTTGTGGGCAACGGCTCGTTTGGTGTGGTGTTCCAATCGAAACTGGTGCCATCAGGCGAAGATGTGGCCATCAAACGAGTGCTTCAAGATCGTCGATTCAAGAACAGAGAGCTGGAAATCATGCGCAAGGTCCGACACCCCAACATTGTCAATCTTAAAGCGTTCTTCATGACCACCACCGAAAACGATGATGTATTCCTCAACCTTGTTTTGGAGTACATGCCCGGGACTGTGGGCGCTGAAACTAAGTGGTTCCAGAGAGCAAAGCTTCCAGTGCCAAATCTGGATGTGAAGCTGTTGACATACCAGCTATTCCGCTCGCTGGCGTATATTCATAGTCTTGGCATATGTCACCGAGACATCAAGCCCTGTAACCTTCTATGTGACCCCCGAACGGGAGTACTCAAGCTGTGTGACTTTGGAAGCGCTAAGATATTGGTCCCAGGAGAACCTAATGTTGCCTACATATGCTCTCGCTACTATCGGGCCCCTGAGCTGATCTTTGGGGCCGTTAACTACACAACTAAGATCGATGTGTGGAGTGGGTGCTGTGTGATGGCTGAATTGCTGCTGGGTCAACCTCTTTTCCCCGGTGGCAATGGCATCGATCAGCTCGTCGAAATCATCAAAGTGCTGGGCACTCCGACGCGCGATCAAATCAGGCAGATGAACCCCAATCACACCAGCGACCACCGGTTCCCGCAAATCCGGCCGCATCCTCTTCACCGCATGTTCCGTCGGGCCACTCCTGATGCTATCGAGCTGCTGGCTGTTATGCTGGAATATTCGCCCGAACAACGACCCAGTGCCATTGAAGTCTTGGCCCACCCCTACTTTGACGAACTCAGGCAACCAGGCACCACGCTTCCTAACTGGCGGCACCCCGAAGAACCTAACCGAGCATTACCGCCGTTGTTTAACTTTTCGCGCCAAGAACTGTCCATTGCACCCCATCTCAATTCAAGGTTAGTCCCGCCTCATGCCGTAGCCCAGCTTGACGTGGACCTCAACTCGTTCGTTCCAATGACCACCCAGGAGATGAGGGCCCTTGCAAAGTGAGCAGTAGTAGTCAATTCCATCGTCGCCTTCTGCAATGTCCTTAAGTGCTAAATGCTTGCTGCATACCTTCGGCGGGTTTGGGAGGTTGCGCCACCTTCCGGCGATATTCGGGGCTTTCTTTGAGACCTAAAAGAGTTATAAGTTATAGACTAGCGTGCGACCAAGCACGGGGGCCACCACGTCTTCGGTGGGTTTGGAGAGGGCTTTAAGGCGTTGAGGCGGTTCATCGAATGGTTCTTCGGACATTACAAACGTTCCCCAGTGCACACCAAGCATCGATTGGGCCCCCATATCCCTCATGGCCTGAAGAGCCTCATTAGGACTCATATGGACCGAGCGTAGATGCCATCGCGGTTTATATGCCCCACAAGGCATCAATGCAAGGCGACACCCCGCTCCATACACCTTTGCAATACCCGAAAACAACCCGGGAGCATATCCAGTATCTCCCGCATGGAATACCAGCGGTTTGCCGTGTCGTAGAACCAGGAATGAGCACCATAACGTGGAGTTGGAGTCGACCAGGGCCCTTCCACTCCAGTGCATTGCAGGGGTGCATGCGACCTCATATCCCAATTTGGGGTCTACATTGGGCATTGGAATACGTTCCCACCACTCCATTTCAATAACCCGATGCCCGGCATCCAGATGTTTCCCTACCCCCCGCGGCACGAGCCACACGGTCTTGGGATTAAGGTATTGAGCTGCTTCCAGGTCAAGATGGTCCTGATGGTCATGGGACACCAAGATCACATCGGGGGCGGGCACACTGCTGACAGCACACGGGGCAGGAACCAGTCGCTGAGGCCCCACGCGCTTGGATATGACACTATTACTGAACATCGGGTCCGTCATCACTGTGACGTTGCCAGGAAGCTGCATCACGGCACAGCTCTGGCCGATCCATGTCACCGCAAGTCGGTTGGGCTGTACAAGCGCCCGGATCCACTGTAGCCAGCGCATATTGTTCCCGGATCCTGGCGCCTGAGACCAGGTCGGAATCTCGGCTGGAAGTGCTTTGCGCAGCACCTCAGGATCCACAGGCACTTGTCCTGGCGGATGGACTCGCAGAAGCTCTACTATACGCCTATAACCGAACTCAAACAGCGTCTGGTGGCGGTACTCGGGAAACGGGTTGGCGTAACGGCCCAACACGCGCATAGGCGCATATTTCTGGCGGGGATCTTCCAGATCCTGCCTGGTCCAGATCTGGCGTGCAACTTCTGCCTGAACCGCGGCAATATACGCGGCATAACCGCCCAAAACGCCGACGCCGATTTTGGCAGCTGGTCGCATATGCGTAACTACGTAAGCGCGAACCCACTATTATTATAGTTGGGGTAGTCCTAATGGTTCCTTGTGGGGTCAAGCATATGCGCCTATCAGGCACACAATGGACACGCCAAAGCAGAATTAAAGTTGAAGCGAGTACGAATAGTCATCCTCTAGGTTCTGGGCCACCCACAATGAGGCACAACTCAGCATCACACACCCTGCGCTAATCACGTTCTCTACCCCCATCAATAGTTGTGGGTAGCCATGGTGGTGAACAAGGTAGCGGAGGACCAGAATTAGCACAGATCCAGCCAAACCTCCACTGAGGAATGCAAAACCCATAAACAGAACGACTTTAGCTTGCCATGTATCACTTCCACCGCCATATTCAGTACCAAATGCCATACCACTTTGAAGCCGGGACTTTTCGACAAGATTGATTACTGCCATGCCCAACGAACTTAGTAGTAATGGAATCCAATCGACGAATCCCACATGCACGGCAGAACTCTTGCGATTTCCGGGGTGATGGGCTGAAAATAGGGCCGAATCCAACACCGTATAGAACGCTAGGCCATATAGAGCACCACTGAGGTATACTCCACCAGCACGGAGCGTTTTGGAAGATACATGAGGAATGTTGGCAAAGTGGAGTCGCAGGCTCATCACTGCTAGCCGTACAATGCGATGCTTAACAGAATCAACCAGAGAGAGACCTAGCGGTGGGGCGGAGGTGGTGATGACAGATGCGCGTTAGCGCATAGCACACGTAGCGCATAGCACCGTAACTACCGATATCAACGCACTTCTTTCGAGCGCCCACGCGTAATGGCGTAACCGGCGTTAGTCGTGAATTATCCGTAGCTATAGCTCGAAGTCGGGTGCTTGATCCTGGGGCTATGATTGAAACTAATGACCTATGGTATGCATTTCCGGACCAGACAGTTGGGCTAAATGCCGTGTCACTAAATTTGCCGACCCATTCCCGTACGCTTTTGATTGGTGCAAATGGTGCTGGAAAGTCGACTCTGCTGAGAGTACTGGCGGGTAAGACTTTAGCGAAGGCCGGGGCAGTTTCGGTAGATAGCCGCGACCCATTCAGAGACACAATGGCAGAAACCACGTATCTTGGCACTGAATGGGCATCCAGCACTACGGTTCGGCGCGACGTTGCCGTTACGCTGCTAATCGCATCTGTGGGTGGTGATGCATGGCCTGATCGGCGGGACGAGCTAATCGATATACTGGACATTGATTTGCGCTGGCATATGCACCAGGTATCTGATGGTGAGCGGAGACGTGTCCAGTTGTGCATGGGCCTGCTCCGGCCCTGGACCACGCTGCTACTGGACGAAGTCACGGTCGATCTGGACGTGGTGGTGCGCGCGCGGCTGCTCGATTTTCTTCGCCGCGAAACAGAAAGCCGCGCATGCCAGGTCGTCTATGCAACCCATATTTTTGATGGCCTCATGCAATGGCCCACCCACATCGTGCATATGCACTGGGGCGGGATCCAAGAGTGTGGACGCGCCGAAGAAATTCTTGCTAGGGAAGAACCAAGTCTCTCCCAATACGGAACGGGGTTCACATCTCGAGGAACTCCCTTGTTGGAATTGGCTCTCAAGTGGTTGACTCACGATCTTTCTGCGCGTGGCGACCGAGCTTCTGCCAAAAAGAGATTATGGAACGACGTAGCATCCGAACTTGGTCTAGACCATGGGGATCGATTTGGAGAATACTTCAAACTCACGCGGGGCAAGTAGTTACACGCTCCACTAGCTCTACGAATATAGATAATGTATAACGGCTATTGTAGTGCCCAAGGCGGGCTACTCCCTGTTGATCTGTATCTATGTACTGCCGACCATATTTTCTGCAAAGTTGACCCCGAAACTTTAGATCTGAGGTCAACGTACAGCTTTGAGATCACGCGAATCTTGGGCGCGTAACTACATATTTACACAATCCAGACACTCACGACTAAATTCGAGATATACGCTCTAATTGCCTACTCGGGATCAGTTGCTGTTGCAGATATACCTATTTGGGGTATAAAGTAACTTCTTTCCCACCATTTTCTATACTGTCTGCATGATAGCTTCTGGCTCTTATACTCATTGTACTGCTTTAAGGAGTAAACTAGAATATATACAGCTTTGCAAAGACTCTTTTTATCATCCAACTGAGTCTTGAATTAACGGTTGGGGATATATCGTGTCCCTGCATAAAGCGAACCCTGTAAACGGAACTAACGCGACATATCCGACGAGAACGTGCGGGAGAATCCTAGGGGTGCAATGGCATATTTTGGCCCTAAAACTGGCCACATTTAACCTAAACAGGTCCCATTTAATCATATGCCGGTATTATATTGTTATATACTTCGGGATCGAGCCGTGAATCGCTTTCCCAGCTGGGTCCAGACCGTGTCTCTCCACTCACCCACGTGACCACTCCCTTCGACAACAAACCCCATACCCTGTATGCGGCGTTGGACATTCCCAAGCCTGGTGACTCAGCCTTCGTATTTCGTTCAAAAAGCCCGATCAGTCTCGAGCTGGAAAACACTCTTGAACGCTCAGATCCGCCCCTAATCTGGAGTCATTGATTCTTCTGCGATATGGATCTCGTGCTAGAAGTGTTCGACACACTGGTCCTCGACCGGTTTTACGCGTCGATTGCGCCACTACCAGAGAAAGGTGTTCTCGCCTCAGCTGTGGATGCTGCATCTAATATGGTTACCGGATCTAACAATGGTACGACCGTGCCATTTGGTGCTGATGTTGGTGCAGTTTCCAAGATCTGTTCTGCTTTGACTTATTTGGATCGCTTCGGTAAATCTGACCGTTATGGTCTGACAGAACCGCAGCTTCTGCCGATGACGGAGTGGACATTCCGTAGTATTTTGGGCCGTGAGAATATCGTGCGCCAGTCACTGTCACTACTAGTGATCACTACTGTGTTTGGGTGGCTTCTTTACTTCATTGTGGCTGCTCTGTCGTACCAGTTTGTATATGATCCTGAGAATTTCAAGCACCCCAAGTACCTAAAGAATCAGGTGGCTATGGAGATTTACCAGGCTTCCTCTGCTATCCCTGTGATGACTGCTTTAACGGTCCCGTGGTTTGTTGCTGAGGCCCAGGGCTTTTCGAAGCTTTATTGGGACCCCAGCGCTAACGGTGGATGGTGGTATATGGCACTGCAGTTCCCATTGTTCCTGGTGTTCACAGACTGTCTTATCTACATGATCCACCGGGCGCTGCACCACCCATTGCTATACCGTCGGCTCCATAAGCCTCACCACAAGTGGATTGTACCCACGCCGTTTGCGTCGCACGCGTTCCACCCCGTGGATGGCTACATGCAGAGCTTGCCTTATCATATCTTCCCGTTCGTGTTCCCGCTGCACAAGATTTCATACGTGTTTCTGTTCATGATTGTTAACATTTGGACAGTCATGATTCACGATGGCGAATATTTGGCGCACGACCCGGTGGTGAATGGCTCGGCATGCCATACTGTGCACCATCTTTACTTCAACTACAACTATGGCCAGTACACGACGCTATGGGACCGTCTTGGTGGCTCTTATCGCCTACCAGACCAGGAACTCTACGATAAATCGCGCAAGAATGCGAAGTCTACCATTGATAAAGAGGTTGGCGAGATGGAGCGCATTCTTAAGGAGGTTGAAGGCTCCGATGACCGTGTCTACGCATCTGCTCAGGAGCAAGCGGCTTCTAAGGTTCAGAAACGCTAGACACGAGGTATATTATTAGGTTAGTTATGATTTTATGACTCTTTCCACCCAAGGCTTTTTAGACGCGGGTCACTCATTTGGGAAAAAGTTGTTAATTTGAAGCATTAGTTCTGCTTTTCCCCGTTGTTTTTAGATTCACGATCACGCTATTTATAGTTCCTCATCATCAGCGCTGACGATTGTCACTGCCGAAGGGCGCACTACTATTCCATGATTGGGTTCGGCGTCAAAAAGTCGCTGGCCAGCTACCGTGCCATCATTTTTGCCATCAGGAGTATCGAGTAGACAGGCAACCCAGGCTCCAACGGGTAGTCCCGATATAGACCCTACATACTTGGTGACGCCATTGGCTGTCTTGCCCGATGTTAGTGTAACGCGACATTGTACGCCCACAGGAATATCCACTATTTCAGGTTCAGTAGAAATTGCGCTTGGTGCAGCTGAATCGGAGTCACCAAACCGACCCAACCGGTTCCGCCGCTTCCAGGCAAGGACGCTATCTGAACGCTTCTCATACTCACTCTGGGGCATTTCCCACTTCTCCACATCCTGTTCATCCAATTGCAGCCGTTCTTCAGCAGGCCGGGTATCCAGCACCCGAATATGCCATCCTGTAGCCACGCCAAGCTTTTCAAGAGTGTCAGATGCGTCAATTCCACCGCTTCGTAGCTTCCCATCAGCCGTGTAGAACCGAAGTTCCTGGGCATTAGGGGGAACTCCTACTACGACTTCAAGTTTCTTTTTCAGATCATCTACTGTCCATCCCAAGGATACGCGTCTCTCACCGCTAGCCAAATCACCACTGACGATAACCACGACGTCCATTGGCGACGCCTTATGCGGATGGGTAGTGCGTAGCAAATGTGCGTAGCGTACGTGCTTGTGCATGGGCGTGGGATTGTGCGTAGATGTGTGCATAGGTGGTGTGCGTAGATCAAATGCGTAAGAGTGCACAGACGATATGCGTAGAAGATGTGCATATATGATGTGTGTAGGCATGCCCAAAGATATGCGTATCATTTAACGTGTGATTATCTCAGCGACAGCGTTACTAGACTTCAGCGGCTGCTTTCGGTGCTATTGATCCACTTACCATGCCGCCAAGGACGAGAGGCGACCAGAGACAGGGTCCCCGTGATGAATCTCGCGGAGACTCACAAGGTGGGTCTCGTGGAGGAGCCCGCGGAGGATCCCGAGGAGGCTCACGCGGTGATTCTCGATCTGGCCCACGTGGTGGAGGCCGCGGCCGGGCCGCTAATGGCTTCCACGGAGCAAACCAAAACTCTCGGGGCCGTGGATTCCAACAAAACCAACCACCACAACATCAGGAACAAAGTGGTGAGCGCCGCAAATTTGTGCCGTGGCTGGGCGAGGAACGCCCTGGAAAGGCTCCCATCATCAATCTTGAAGAATACAAAGACCAATCCGTGTTTGTGGCCTTTGCTGGAGGCCGCCAAGTCGAGGGTAGACTCACTGGCTTTGACCAGGCTCTCAACCTTGTGCTTGAAGATGCCGTCGAAGACCTCGGGTCCAATGGATCTCGAAGACTTGGCACTCTTGTGGCTGTCGGCCTTCAGCTACAGAGTATTGCCCCCGTGATGGGCTCTGCTCCTATTGAAAACCCGTTTTAATCTCGCATGGTCTCGGATTCCTTTTTGGTTTCGCTGGTCCTGAAATCTAACTAGTTGAGTTGGGTTTTTTTCTGTTGGCTTCAAGACAATTACCGAGTGAGGTTTTACCTCCGGTACTATATTTAACGTTACTGTAGGATCCAAGGCCCCCTTGTGAACTAGTTCGACCTAGAAAGCGGTTGCATCTTCATTATCCTACCTTACATAAGACACGCGGCCCTCTAATGAATAGGAGTTTCGTTCAAGGCCTGCGTGAATCTCAGTTAACGGCCCAGGAGTCGCGCAATCGGGATGTAGGACGCCGAAAAACCTTTAATTCATCAAACCTGGGTACATCTTCGGCCACTTCTTCAGTAGACTTTGCAGCCAGCCCTGTTGATGAAGATGACGCGTCACATATTAGGCTCGTTTCGCGATATATTTCACGCGAAGCTGCATCTGAAGCATTTGAAGGATGTGAGAAGATGACATTAACGCGTCTATTCAAAGAGGTCCACCCTCCAGCATTTGCACCCCCTCCTTACTCTAACTTCGTCGTGCTAGGGATTGTAGCGCGCCGAAGCGAATATCGACAATCTTCTAATGCTGCTGCTGCTGGTAGAAGCGGCAGGTATGTGATGATGTGGCTGAGTGATCTCAAGTATGATATTTCCCTTGCAGTCCATGGCAAGTCGTTTGAAGCTTACTATAAAGTACGCCCAGGCACGCTTGTGGGCATTCTTAACCCCCGATTTTATGTTCAAAGGCAAGAGGAAGGCATGAATCTTTGTCTGAGTATAAGCTCTGCAAACTGTGTTGTGGAAATCGGGCAAGCTAAAGACTTGGGCCAATGTGAGGGCATGTCGTCCATGGGTACTTCTCGGGAACATAGATGTAAGAACTGGGTTGATACACGAAAAACTACGGTATGTGAATATCATCAGCAGCAGCGTGCTCGTAGTGCTGCCTCAAAACGCCCCGAATTCAATTCTGTACCATCGCGGCTATGGGAACCTCGCACGGCTAATGGACGGAAATCTATGACAATTGTGCGCGGGGGCGATGTGAAATGGAAGCAAGGGCTTCATGTTGATGCCCAAGCACCTCCACCTGCGCGTTCAGAGCTTCCAGCATCAGTTCCAGGGGCTCCAGTTGGTCGTGTATTCCAATCAGGGCGAAAAGGGAGATTTGTAGGCGATGATGACGACCGTTATGACAAGCCACTGGTCAGCGATCAGAAACAACGTCAGCGTGACAAGCGAAAGCGCGATGAAATCAAGGAAGAAGCACGTATGCGCAAGCGGTTGGCCATGTTACCGAGTGGATTCATGCTGCGCGAATTCGATGAAAAGGGAAGAGTACTCGAGACTGACACTACAAATAATCTACATGATTCTCGTGCAGGTTCCAATGCATATACCGCAGCGGATGTTCGCAGAATTGGCTTCAATCCTGCCCGAAGAGCTGCTCTGATGTCTTTTGAGAAACCTCGCTCTATAAATGTCGGCCCTCCTATGCCACAAACTTCTCAATGTCTACCAGAATTGGGGTCAGAATCTGATAGCGACCTTGAAATTGAGCCTCCGAGTAAGGATGACGAGAGTTCAATCCAATCAATTAAGGATCTGCTATCTCAGGCGAATGTCGATACTCTTAGGAAGCAGCAGAATGGCAATGAATATGGAAATGGAAATGAGTGCGGTAATGAACACGATAATCTCGACAATGAACACAAATATGCCATACAGGCATCTACATCCACACTACCTAGTTCACCATGATCCCTAAAGTACATATTCACAAATCTATCTAAACGTAATCGTTTTATAACTAGTTTTTTACAGATGCCTCAGCTTTCTGGCGCTCTTCGTTGATCTTCTTCCATGTGGCAAATGTCTGTGTATTATCCACAAAGCCTTCAGGAGTCGGATCCCACGGCTTGGGGTTGAGAATAAAGTGAATGTTTTTAACTTCATCATCCTTCCACACATCGGAGTGAATTAGCTTTATCGTTTTCAGCGCATTGTATTTCCACGACAACGGGACCCACTTATCTTTAAACACGTCGCTCAGCAGTGACTGGTCGGCAAAGTCATAATTAGCTGTTTCGGGCGAATCCAGCGCCTCCACAATCTTCTTGAAGTTATTAGCATCTGGAATTACCACCTGCAAGCCACCATTGCACATTCCAAGACCAGTATTTGTAGCTGGACCCCGGTACCCATCCTCAGTATAGTGGGAATACGCACAATTCTCGGGTATCCAGTCGGCAGGATAATGTGCTTTCTTATAGGGATTGCAAACACAAGCGTGTGACGCAGCAAACGGAGCTGTTTCCCGGTCGAGCGGGATATTCATCAGCTCATCCATATTGCGTACTACCACCATATCGCTATCAAGTTGGCAAACCCGATCGAATTCTAACAAGGAAAACGGTTGTAGTTTCGACCAGCAGTCATAGAAGCGAGGATCGTTCGAGTAATCCTTTCCAGATGTCGGAAGCAAGTACTTGATGTGTTTTTTGTACATCCCGCGCTCATCCAGCAACGCATGGCCCTCTGGCTCGAATGCGTCTGTGTACAAAATCACAAGTGGATACTTAGATCCGACTCGTTTTAGGGAGTATTCAAGGTTAAGAACACCATCCATATACTTGGTATTCGTGACCAGCGTAGTCCATACTACCTTCTCAGATGGCAACCGGTCTCCCGCCATCATTAACGATACCGATGATTCGTATTACGTACATACCCCCTGGTAATTTAAGTGTAGATCAAAGGCCATCGCCACTATGCATAATCATAATGCATATTCATTTGCTCACCAATATAACAGATCTATCCACTTGTTTATGGACCCGCAAATGCAGTTGTCAAGTTTAAACTATACAATATTACCTAGTAATAGTCTTTATCACTCTTATTTGGAACATACACATGCCTCCAATGCTCACTCAGTGATCATTTTGAGTGGCCTTGTGACGACCAATAATAGAAATAGTGTTATGTCGCTGTTAGGCCCATCACAAATTATAACTATGCAAGACATGGTCTAATATTACAATATATCAATTCAAAAGCCGGAACTGCGATTGTTAGACCCTCGGTGGCCTTGGTACCATTGCGATGCACGTGATCCTTGGTAGCCAGATCCTTGGTAGCCAGAACCCTGGTAGCCTTGGTAACCTTGGTAATTCCGAGATCCCTGGTACCCCGAACGTCCCTGATGGCCCTGGTAACCATGTGATCCTTGATAGCCATGCGAACCTTGATAGCCTTGAGTCCCTTGGTTTCCTTGGTAACCTCCAGTTGAGAGACCAGCATACGCAGTTTGTGATCCCATACTTTCTATAAAAGCAAGGTAGCCACCTGCACGACGTTGACGGGGCTCGCTACCAGTATTCTGTACACGGAACCGTCTGTCTGGGCGGTCATCACCGCGGTCACTTCGAGATCGTCGTGATAGAATTGATTCTTGGTCTTCGTAATTTAATACAATATCCCTCTCCTTGAGCCCTTGAAGCAGCATACTCTTATTAGATTGCTGCTTAGGGAGATGATATTCCACCTGGACACTGTTATCAACCTCGAGGTCACGGAAGTCAGGACTATCAGCAACGGGGCAGACTAGCGGCTTCTCAAATCTCCATTCCGACGGTGGCAGCTTTTTTACTGTACCGCTAAGTCCAATGGCTTCCTGAGCATGGAATGTGTATGTGTCCTGATCAGACGTATATAGATGTGCCAGAGGGCGCCGAAGAGGGTTTTCGGGAGCCACGAGTAGTACTGCTTCCTTTCGCGTATTCCTACTAGCCTCATCTTCAGTTAACTCTGGGTATTTGGCACGCACAGCAGCCAACAATCGATTTTCATCGATAAATGGCAATAGAGCAATACCTTGCCAGGACATTTTTTTGCCATTCATATCGATAGGGAAGTCAACAGGATAAAAATCAATAATTGGAGAGTCTGGATCACTCATTAAAGGCCTGAATATCGCAGGAAGTGCATGGTTCGATGCCGCTGGTAACACACTCATAAGCTGTTCATAGGGCAAGAACGGAATTGTATCGTTCTTGAACGAAATATCGAGGGTACTGACATCTATATCAGCCATGTCTGCCGCAAATGGGGCGTAATGGTAAGGATAGTACCATGTCCAGGATGGACAGCCCACGTAGTAGTAGCGGAGGACCCAGCAAACACCCTCGATATAGTGCTTGACTACCTCAGAGACAAACTGACGGTTCTCCTTTGGATCCACATGGAACTTTGTACGGTAGTATCGGTTCCGATATCCGGGTTCCCAGAGCCGCACATCATCCTGAGGTTCATCAGATTGTTCCACGGGCTTACGTTCCTGCGGCGGAACATCGGGTGGAGGACCCTCATCTTCTTCATCATTATCATTGTTATTGGTTTCAGCTGTCCCATTTCCAGTAGATTCATCTTCAGGATGAGTACGTTTCGCTCCAGCAGCAGGACTATCTTCAACTTTCACGTCAACAGGCTCGGGTTTAACTGGAGCCACGCCGTCTTCAGTTTTAACTTCTGGATCTGGTTTGACAGGGATTCCAGCATGTTGCTTGGACAGTGACACTTTGTGAGAGGCCATCTCCGATGTAGACATATGGGTTGTACCTACTGACTCTCCAGATGCCGTGTACAAAGGCATCGACTCAATAGGCGCCGAAGGCATAGCCGCTGGTTTGAATCGCTTTGCCTCACGTTTTTGGCGCTCATTTGCAGCCCTGCGAGCATCCTGTTCTCGGCGTCGCTTGAATATCCCATCTTCCTGGCTGGCTACGGCCCGAATCAGGTGCTGAGCCCGCTTTAGGTCAACATCTCCATCTCGAGTTATATAGCCATGCATATGGGCTAAAGTCCCACGCCAACCCCGCAACATTATATCAATACCATTTTCACGCACATCCAGCGATGGTAGATGGGGAAGAAAGTCATTTCCGCAGAAGAAGGCCATAAACACCCAATCGTCGAGAGCCCGTTCAAGGTCAAAAGGGAAGCCTTGGCCAGGAATGTTAAGCTCAACTTCGAGGTATTGTCTTAAAATACCAATATCGAGCCAGATATGTGGCTTATGATCCGCTGATCTTGATGCTGCCTTATTCTGGGCAAACACATCCTCACGAAGCACTTTAAAGTGAGGCTCATGAGTGGCAAGACCCAAGAAAATAAGATCAGCATCAAGTCCATATATACAATGCGATGTGTTGGGGTCATATTCGGGGTCACAGCGCTGAGATCGGATGAATTCCATGATTTTGTGCTCACCCTCTCCGGGGACCGATGCATCGCTGATAACCACTTTGAGATTGCGCCACCCAGGGTCTGTATTGAGCTTATAGGCCACCCAGTAACGTAGAGCTGTAGCTAGAAAATCCATAAATGGTGTGCCGGGGGTGATAACGTTGGTGTCCCACCCTTTCTTGTTCTTAATAGCATCGTCGATGGCTTCTCCCCGTCGTTCAGCCTCAGCCACCTTTCGCCGTTCAGCTTCAGCAGTAATTTGGGCATCCTTTGCAGATCGGAATCGCCGAGAACGTTGTTGGTTCATCTTGGCACGTGGTGCCACACCATCTATGGCCATAACCAACACTTTACGAGGACGAGCAAGTCTCAGCACACGATCCGTGAAACGAAACACCTCTAGCATCATTTGATCCTCATTCTCCGGCGCTGGACGTCCCTCAGGATGCGTACATGGATGCACAATGCCATTCATGTCGAGATATAAATTGTCAAGCTCTCCATTAGGGTTGGGCTGAGAGTAATCTGGAGGAACTTCCACGCCATCTATATCCACAGGTTCATCCTCTAGTGCAGGAATAATGATTTTAGGATACCGCTGAGACAACCAGCGATAGAATGCTGGCACGCCCATTTACGGTTGATGATGCGAGTGAAAAGTTGCAGATGGATCAGGTCGCTTACGCAATCGACCTCGCCCACACCCGTGTGACTTGAGGCGATCTATTTTGGGCTGCGCAGTGTGTGGGTACAATTAATTGGTGGATTCCGAACTAAAAATCCACCCTATAAGAAACAGCTTCGGACCAAATTAGGAATGCGATGACAAGCCATCACTAAAAGTGACGTCATTTAGTTATATGACGATCACTATCACGATAAGCCTTTATGCACACAGTGCCACACCACTATGAGTGACTGCTTTGTCTACGGTACGCTGATCTCGCCTGAGATTTACTCACGGGTGGTTTATGGACGCCCTACACTTGGCAAGGTATCAGAGACATTTACGCCTGCGATACTTAAGGGATACCGTCGGCACTCGATTAAGGGTGTGTCTTATCCTGGGGTGTATCCTGCACCAGGGCATCAGGTTAAAGGGCTGCTTGTACGAGGTCTTGACGCAGCCAAAATGGCTAAACTTGATGAATTTGAGCTAGAGATGTATGATCGGACCTTACTTCCCGTGGAAACGGTAGATTCGGCCGAAACGATCAGTGCATATGTGTATGTATGGAACAAGCCTTCGGAACTGATTGATGAGGACTGGGATTATGATGAGCAGATCCGACAGGGACTTGTGAAAAAGGTTACAGACGAGTTTCTATAAATTAGTTCTATAGAATTGGTATGTTGGACGACGCTATATAGTAAAACATTATATACAATGCATTAATGAGAGAGTGGCCGTCGTGATGTGCACAATCTGGAGATTTGATGGCCACTGCCATCTGTAACTATACAGGAGCTGGGGAAAGTTCGTGTACAGAGAGATCTTTGCGGAGTGCGAATGCCTTAATCTTTCTCAATTTGGTTTTTGTGGGATTCACAATATGAATAGTGACAAAAGTGCGAAGCGGCTGGGAATAAGAAGGCATCTCGGATGAACTCGAGGAATGATCCTCCCCAGGATCTTGCCATGGCGTTGTAGCATCTAAGGTTTGCTGTAATTTCTCTCCATCGGTTTTCGATGCTGTCTCCGCAGAATCAGTGAATCGACTTTCATCGGATTCGGCAGGTTTTTCCACACTTAGACCAAAGTATCGCACTCGTATCATCCAAATGAGATGTGTGGTAAATATTCCATACTCCAATGCCAACACAATCAGGTACAGTACCAATCCCAAAATGTCTGTCTTGCCTGGTTGGACGGCCACTGCCGCAGTACTGAAGATTGCACCAGAACTGTCCAGAAATAAGAACACGAAATTGATACCGACACTACGGCCCTGTCGCTTCCACATTTCCCAATATGGTGGTAACAATCCCACAGCCAATAAAACAGAGGCAATAATGCCGGGAATTAAGTCTGGCCAAGTGGTTCCCTTTGCATAAAGTCTACGCAAAGGAATAGTCACACCAGCCTCAATTCCAGCAATAGCTACACAAAACACTACCATAATCACCAATGCTTTGCGAATTCCGAATCGTGCTGGCGGGTAGTACATGCATTGCCAGAACGCAACCAGACTGAAGAACATGAAGAGATGAGGCTGAACCATTAGAGCAGTGTTGGAGTTTTGGACCAGAAAATAAATGGCAAAAGGAAGCCCAGATGCCGCCCACAAGAACATCATAAGTACTGGAACGCCTTCACAGTCGCGTACATACCAATTGCGTATGCACTGTGGAATTAATTGAATGCACCATAGCACAGTGCCAATAGTGGCCAACGCGGTGGATGTACCATCGCTTGTACTGTCACTCATTGGGCCATCACTTTCACTGCGCGATCTAATAAGGAATCTCTTCTTTTAAACCTCAAACACCACACAAATTTTGCTCGCACCCCAGCGGTCACAGCAGTAGCGCGATTGACTTGGAGTGGCAGTCGTCAGCGAGTCCGGATCACGTGTGGGCTCAAAACAGATATCCACAGCGAGCATCATGCCTCCGCCGTATAAGGCATGCAGCAGCGACCACTTCAGATCGGGTATTTATTAGCGAGGAGTCTAGTAAAGCAACTAGTTACATCAAGCATATTAACATTCTTTAAAGTAGGTTAAGTAACTGTTATCATTTGAGCGGGAGCGATTGCGGCAATATTTGCTTTATTAGCATCCTATGCCCAACGTCCTATAGCTTATACATTACGCACATCAGATCATTCTGCTTCACATTCTCTATGGCAAGTGACGACGATCTGCTCGCGCTGGTTGACGGTGGTTCTGATGGTTCCGATACCGAGGATGAACGTCCTACTAAACGACAGAAGACATCCGAAAGTTCAGATACCGAATCAAGGCGAGGAAATGCCCGTGGTGACGATGGTGACGACGGATCAGATGACGATGATGAAGCTTCTGGCGGCGATGATAGAGTCCCTTATCCATTGGAAGGAAAATATAAGGATGCGGAAGATCGGGCGTATCTTGAGAGCCTCCCAGAAGTTGAACGAGAAACAGTGCTGTATAACCGAAGTGAAGAGATGCAGCGGTTCGAAGAACGCCGGTATCTTGCTCAAAGACGACGCCAGCAACAACAGGAAGCTGCAGCCGCGGCGCAACCATCATCTCGACGCACCCGTGAAACCACTGGTATTACTTCAACAACCAAAGTAAGGTTACAGGAGCTAGCTAAGAAGCGTCGCGAACGAGCCCAACGCCAGCAGAACGGCTCTGATGATGAAGATATTGGTTCTGATGCTAGCGAGGGCCCTGGATCTGACCAAGGGTCAGATTATGGTGAGAGTGAGCAGGGTAGCGATGGTGAAGTCGAATGGGCTTCTGATGCAGAGCCAGAGGATAAGGAGGCCGATGAGGAGCTCACCCTTGTGGAGGTGAACCGCACTCGTTGGGGTAAAACGCTGTTTGAACGGTTCTGCCATTATCCCGACTTTGAAAATGTTGTGCGAGGAGCATTTGTTAGAGTGAATGTGGGTGTACATCCTCGTCGCCATACACCAGTTTATCGGTTGTGCCAAGTACGCAAGGTGGTGGATGCACCAAAACCGTATACTTTCCTAGGTCGTACTGTTGATCAGGGCCTTGTCGTATCACACGCAGGATCCGAAAGATCCATCGAATTTGGGATCTGCTCAGACTCGCCAGTGACCGAAGAAGAGTTCGAATATTGGCGCCATGCCATGAATGATGCCAATCTTTCATTACCTACCAAAGGCAGAATCCGCACAAAACTTGAAGAGGCCACGCATTTCAAGCAGCGTCCCCTCACTGGTGATGAGATTGCTGCAATGGTGGCTCGGCGCAATAAACTTGGTGGCTCAAGGGGTGCAACAGCCGTTATGGAGCGCCAAGTACTGCTACTTCAACGCCAGGCTGCTGAAGAACAAGGTGATGATTCTACAATTGCCGATGTGGACGCGAAACTTGCCAAAATGGGATTCGCATCCGCTACACAGACTGTCACTGCATCAAAGGTGGCATCACCGCCTAATGAGGGTCCATCAGAGCAATCATCGCGTCCACAAGTTGTTAAACGGCCATTTGATAGACGGTCAGATACTACCAAGCCTCGCAGAACCGCTTCGGCTACGCCCGCGCAGCTCTTCGCATCAATAAGTGCTTCCCCGACGTCCACCACAACGACGCCAGGTAGCGGTGAAAAGGTCCCACTTTCGTCCCTGGATGATGCAATTGCACGATTGGACATTGACCTACAAATTGAGATTTAATGACCTCTTCTTTTTTGATTTCTGTAGAAAACTAATGAATTTCAGTGGTGGGAGCAAGCCCCCGAGCTGGACAAATAAACATATACTGGATAACCTATTGAACTATTTAAGATAGGTTTGTCTGCTACAGCATGTGGACTTATGTGAATAGAGATATATAATTAGTGAAGCATCATTCTCTATCAAACGTATGCAGATATGCATGAATCCATTTTCATGGATGATGAAGAAAGAATTACTGAGGTTCGTTTCCTATCACATGTATGCAGATAAGCATGGATGGATGCTCATGAATTTCACGGGAGATATAATTAAATTACTACTGCTTGCTATGGCATGTGGGTGGTGGGGAAATACCATTCCCGGTATGTATGCGAGTAGCTCGTATAGGTCGGTGCGGTTGGAAACTCAAGTAAGCGTGCATATGATCCTGTCGAGATTAACACTTCTCGCACGAAACGAGCCAATGGGATTGCATGGAATTAGCATTGTTCCCGGGTCATACTCATACGATTTATGGAAATTAATCCGGTAGAAGACCTTGTTCACAGGGCGTGAGGTACATTTCTACTGTGGTTCTACTTCTCATCATTGATCCCCGCAATAGTCAGTCACCACAGTTATATCCCAGTAATCACATGCTACTCAACGCCAGTAAGAAACCGTTAATTGTACCGGAACAAAAAGCGGTTCCAACCTCACGACCCAAACGACGAGCGCATGACAAGCTGGAACCATTAGCCGAAAATTCATAACGAGGAGACCATAATAATAGAGCTGCAATGAGTCGGGAAATGAGAAATGATGGTTTATGGATGCAATTACACATTTTGTATAGAATTATTGATACCTGGATGGTCTTTCAGTACTTGTGCTAATCCCTGTATTCGCCCGCCATGGCAGTCTCCCGCACAATACCTCGGTACTGAGTCAGCAGGTAATTTGCGGGGTAGCGGGACTAAGGCGGGGCCTTCACCTTATATATAATGGGGGTTCTGGGTAGTCAATTCCTCAGAACCAAAATATTTATCAATTATCATGATCACATCTAATTCTACAAGCAATGTTGTTGTGAATGGGAAGCAATACGATACGTTTACAGAGCCCCCTGCGGCCCTAGCTAAGGAACGCGAAGCAACGACATTCCCCGTACGTGAGCTCCAGTATTACTTTGGAGGGGGAAAAGAAGAGGCTCTACGACTCGAAGAGCTCCATGAACGCATTGAACGAGACCCGCAGTTTGATATCCGAGACATTTACGATTGGTCCAAAGATGAGAACCGTGAACGCACATTCAAGCACGTGGGGCGAGTGTACCAGTACCTGGATGAGCTTGGCATTGAAACCAACAAGACCCGTATGTTCCTTTCAAGTTTTGGGCTTGTCAATCCTAGTGCGCAGACTCGAATTTCTGTCCATTATGGACTGTTTGTGTCGGCAATACGAGGCCAAGGCACGCCAAAGCAGTACGAGTATTGGAAATCAAGGGGTATGATCTCTCTGCAGCGATTCTATGGTTGTTTTGGCATGACAGAGCTCGGTCATGGTTCAAATGTAGCTGGCATTGAAACCACTGCTACATTTGATAAGAACACTGACGAATTTGTGATCAACACGCCGAATGTAGCAGCCACAAAATGGTGGATCGGTGGTGCTGCACATTCATCGAACCATACACTCTGCTTTGCCAGGCTAATTGTAGATGGCAGAGACTACGGTGTCTACAGTTTTGTCGTACAGCTTCGGGACATTGATACTCACGCTATTCTGCCTGGAATTGCAGTGGGAGATATTGGAAAGAAAATGGGACGTGATGGAATCGACAATGGCTGGATTCAATTCACGAATGTGCGGGTTCCGAGGACCCATCTGTTAATGCGCTACATTACTGTTGACCGTGATGGAACAGTTGTAGAACCACCGTTAGCACAATTGGCATATGGAGCCCTTATCAATGGCCGTGTATCGATGGCATACGACTCATTTGTATGGGCAAGGCGTTTCCTTACCATTGCTATTCGGTATGCGGCTGTACGGAGACAGTTTGGCTCAGGATCTGGACCGGAAACGAAACTGCTGGACTATTCGTATCACCAGAGGCGTCTTTTGCCACTATTAGCTCATGCAGTAGCCATTGAAGCTGGAGCTTCCGAGCTTTATAGTCGGTTCTTCCATGTTGACGAGATCCAACAGTCGCTAGATACGTCGAATCCTAAGGCGGTTGCTGAGGTCATAGAGAAGGCTAAGGCATTGTTTGCACTCAGTGCAGGTCTTAAGGCATTTTCTACATGGACAACATGCAAGATTATTGATGAGTGTCGTCAGGCTTGTGGTGGCCAAGGCTATTCTGGATACTCTGGATTTGGTCAGGGTTACGATGACTGGGTAGTAAATTGCACTTGGGAGGGTGATAATAACGTTCTATGCCTTAGTGCAGGTCGTGCACTAATCATCAAGGGAGGTGAAGTGCTCAATGGTAAGCGCGCAGTCGAGTCGTCAGCATATCTCAATGAGGCTGTGCCCAACGGTAAGCTTCATGGAGCCTCTCTTGGTGGACGAGATATCACTGACCCTGCTGTTATGATTGAAGCATGGCAATCTGTGGCTGGCCAAACCATCATTAAGGCCTCGCAGCGACTCTTGGATCTCCAGTCCAAGCACAAGCACTCTTTCAACGAAGCATTAGAAGAGTTGTCTAGCGAGCGTTTTGTGGTCGCTCGATTGAACACAATTGTTTTCTGGGTGTCTTCACTTGCTCATCGGGTAAAGAATGCCAATCCCGCTATTCAGCCCGTACTCACTAAGCTGTGGAAGCTATTCACGCTGTACCATGTCGAGAAAGAGGCCAGTGTTTTCTTGCAGTTCGGATTCCTCACATCAGATGAGCTTGACAGAGTTACTGAGCTTGTGGATGAGGCATGTGGCGAAGTGCGCCGTGAAGCTATTGGTATCACTGATGGATTCGGACTTTCTGACTTCTTCATTAACTCCCCAATTGGGCAATATGATGGTGATGTTTATCGTCATTACTTTGACAAGGTCAGGGAAGCCGATAAAGTCGAAGGAGGGATTGCACCGTACTATGAGACAGTGCAGAAGCCGTTCTTCAAGCGTGAAACGTCCGATATCCCTGTCTTGGATGAAGTGTAGACCTTTTTACATAGTTATATACGATTTAAGTCTGATAATAATATGCATTGAAGATAATTATTGCCAGACCATTTGGCTAGAAGTTGGGAGTTTGAAGAGCCTGTTGGAAATCTCAGTATATATATATTTGTAGGGGGCAGAACGCTAGCAAGGCAACAAGTGAATGACCAAATTTAAAAGTGTCTTCTTTCTTTATCGATGTATTTGGAAAGACATTGTCAAATGCTTGATCTAAGTAGGAAGATCAGGAAACATTTATGTTCAGGTACTTGAACTCTGCGAATCATTTCGTATACAATATCTCAAACAGGAGGTCAGGGACGAAATATTAGAATTCATAAGGAAATATGTGCTTATTTTCGGTCAACACCATTTTCTAGGACCTCTATTCAGGATCTCATTGGATCTTTTCTCGGAAGATGGCGACTCCAGAACGTTGCCTTTAGTACTTCACAGAATAACTAATGAGAGTTCAATTGTTCGTCAGGTTGGATTCAATAAATGGCGCATTTCACCTCATTACTGGATGGCATCGTGAAAAATAATATCCTTTGATCATATATGCATTTCAGACTCCAGCTGGACTTGACTGGATTTTGGTTGGTCAATTGGTTCAGAGCATTCACAGGGCTTTACTTGCGCTGAATCACAGGCTCAGGCCGTTTGGAGAATACTAACCGGTGCGTGATCACCTGTAATACCGGTATTGGCCCTTGTCGGTTCATTTTGAGCACAGCCAGAGGAGTCTTGAGCTTCTCCACAGTGCCACGTAGGAGCTGATGTTCACCAATAACCAGTTCTACTGGCTTATCTGGCTCCAATGCCATAAAATCAACCTCGGTTTGGAGCGCACCCAGCTCAATTATCTCACCGTGTTGCACCAAATGACTGTTGTCCTCACCATCGCCCAGCTGCGACTCTAGATCGAGTTCTGTAGGCACAAGTGGTCGATCTCCGACATTAACAAAGCCCTGAATCTCTACAAGTGCTACAGGCCGCTCCCGAGACTGAAGCTCGAGCTGAGCACTCGGCATATCCAACGCGTCGTAATTTACTAGACGCGTGTTACGCACAGCAGTGAAATAGGATTAACGCATTTGTGTACGCGGGCCTATACAAGTATTTTTTGTTACGCACTAGTTGATGTACGCACTGCTCTGGCATGGCAGACCAGCACCGCACTCGACGTGGTTCCAATCAGAGGGATCCTGGAGAGCCAACACTATGGCGTACATTTTGGAGCTTTATTGTAGCAGTGCTGGCAATTGGATGGTACGTCACAGGCAGTCCGCTGTGGGGATATCAAACACGTTGGACTTCACCGCGTTATGTGCGGTATCGGCTCTTTGATTCACCGCATGTATTCAGTGAGGCCGAATTGACACGTTATACTGGCCAAAATCCGGATTTGCCAATACTCCTCGCTATTAATGGTAGTGTTTTTGACGTAAGTGCCCGCCCAGATACCTATGGCCCAATCGGAAGCTACCGATTCTTCAGTGGGAAAGATGCGGCACGAGCATTCGCCACAGGCTGCTTTTCTACTGATCTTACACATGACCTTCGAGAACTGGATGATGCACAACTGGCAGCAGTGAGGGGCTGGCACTCATTTTTTGCCAACCATCATCGATATTGGCAGGTAGGTACTGTCGAGCATCCTCCTCTAACGGGTCCACCACCTCCACCATGCCAAAAGGCTCAACGGCCAGGTTGATTTTGTACATACTTGGTGTATCCCCTATCTTCATTGATTATGATCCTTGCAAGCCTATAGGCATCATATTCCCGCTTTGGTACTACTTTGGCCAGCATATTATCTTAGACCCTACACTCTCCATCTGCTTCTTCAAATTAAGGTTTATCGAACGCCGAACTGCTCCCGAGATGCTCTTGAAATGCTCTCTATATCCGCCCGCCAGTCACGGGACTCCCAATAACCATTATTATGCACATAGTTGGCCATGCTACGCGTAAACGCTCCATGTACTATTCGATCGACGATATAGAAACCGAGGGCCAACGCGTTCCGGCAACTTTTGAGGTGGATGTGCCTAGGTTAGGATGGCTTAAAGGTGACAGAGCCTCCAAAGATGAGCCTGGTGGTGGTGAAATGTCCGCAGGAACACGACTAGCCCTCCCACTATGGCTAGCGGGACCATTGGCATCCACCCGTATCAGTCCCGAGTCCGACGACGCGTTTGTGGCATTAGAAGAGCCGCCAGCATTTGCTGCAGATGTGTTAAATGCACTCAAAAGCGGCCCTGCTTCAGCAGACCTCCGTGAACAGAGCCCTGTGTTCACTCCTCTTGCCCTGTACTGGCTGGACTTGTTTCAGGGAGAAGAGCTGGCCAGAGTGCTCTACGAAACAGTTCAAGCTCGTACTGCCGAGATCATGGATGCTGCTGTTGCTCACCGCGGCGCTTCTCCTGGTCTCGATGAGTATGAACGCCAGCTTTATAAAGCAGCTGCCATGACGGCTAGAGACCTTCGACACTGGCACACAAACATAAACTAGCATAATAATCCTTGATCCAGTCAAGGCTAATACTCCGCATACTTAATATCCGCCAGATCCGTTAACTAGAGCTGTTGGAGGATCCATAATTAAAATTAGGCATTTTACAGTTCCATTAGAACAAGTCATCGTCGTCCTCATCGTCCACGGCATTTGTACGCCTGGGAACAGGCTGTTCACCATCCCCAGGAGCGGTGGAATCAGGCGCAGAGCCATTTTCTTTAATGTTTTCGTCTCGGGCATCTTCTCGGACGTCGTTTTGAGGGTCAGTTTGGGCCTCCTGGGTGTCCTGGGATTCTTTTTCGCCCTCTTCTTTGCCATCGAATTTCTTTTTGCGAAGCCGAGATGGCTTCTTCTGCTGTTTGGAGCCTTTGCGAGCTTCCTCGGCTTTGGATTCGGCGCCATCTTCACCAAGATCAGCATTGCCATCATCAGACTCTGCTGCTGGTGACGCTTCTGGAGAGTCTGGAGGTGATGCTGGCGGAGAGGGAGACGCATCAAGGACATTATCATCGATGAAATCGTCACCAGAAGCTCCATTGGTCTTTCCACGCGAGGTCTTTGCACGCTTCCGCTCGGGTTGCTGCTCAGCTTCACGCTCTCGTTCGGCACGCTGCTCGGCTTCCCATTCCCGTGCCTGGTCTTGAAGCCGCCGGCGTTCCTCAGCGAGTTCCTGTTCTCGGCGTTCGATCTCCTCGCGTTTGCGTTTGTGCTCGAGCTCACGGGCCTCCTGCTCCTGCGCAAGCCGATCCCGAGCTTCGGCCAGCTTCTGGGACGCAGCTTGCTGGTGCGCTTCCTGTTCCTCAGCGGCTCGGGCCAGCTGGTCGGTAATGGTGGCTTCCGCAAGCTCTGCGCGCTCCTCAAGGTCCTTGGCCGGATATGGAGGGCGTTCCAGCGTGGCCAGCTCGCGCAACGCAACCACTGCTGACTCGAGACCAGCCTGCGCTTTGGAAACAAGCTCCAAAGACCGTTTTGATGCGGGCAGCCTCCTCACAACATCTGCAAGCTGGAACTGGACGAATGCAACATTGAAACGGAGTGCTGGAGCGTTGGGACCACGAGATGCGGCAGCACTGGCATATTCAACAGCCTTTTCGAGTGCCACCGGGTCGCGAGCAGATGCTCCACGCGCATACCAGGCTCTTCCTAGCAGGGACAAGACGCCTGAAGCTTCGGCATCGGCGCCCTCGGTTGGTAGCCGGGCCAGTGCAAGTTCATACAGCTCAGCAGCTCGGGTGTACTGCTTGAGTTGCATTAGAGCGTGTCCAGTGTTCACAGCAACCGCAGCATCGCCCTCGAGAGTCTCCCGGACACGTCCAAACACCCCCAGTGCCTCGGCAGCGAGCCCAGTCTCCGCCAGCACAATTCCAAGTCCTTGGGCAGCGTAAGCATTCCGCGAATCAATCTGTAGCGCCTTGTCGAAGAACTCCGCTGCTCTTGCGTATGCTCTTTCTCGGCGTTCGGCATCGGCATCACGCGTCACTCGGGTCTCGCGAGCATTGAACAGATAGACATTTCCAAGAGAAACGAGCGCATAGGCATCGTGCTTGTCCACATCAACAAGAGTAGTCTTCCAATGCTCCATTTCGCGTTCATCGGCACGTTGGCCACTGCGTAGACGTCGTAGCTGCCACCCGACGAGTGCCCGGAGCTCAAGGTCTCTCGGGGCCTCAGTAAGTAGTGCAAGCAGCTCATCCGTGATAGTTTGTGCCGATTCACCGTCTCCAAATTGTCTGATAGACTTGAGAAATACGTGGCGAGCGCGTGCATCGCGTGTGTCCAGCTTGGCATATGCTTCAGCGGCTGCGTCGAGCTTGCCCTGCGCTTCTTGCACTCGCGCAGTATTATAGGCGATTGTAGGGGCATATTTGAGGGGATCAGCAGTTTTTGCCGCCTCTAGAGCATCCAAAGCCTCGTCAAAAAGGCCCGCAGCAAACGCCAAAGCCGAGCGGTTGATCTGCAACTTCGACACTTCGGCAGAGCCTTCTGTATTTGGAGCAGCTTCGAGCGTCTCCAGAACAGTCCGAAGGTAGGAAAGTGCGCGAGTTGGGTCCCGTTTATCAAGCAGAGAAGCCAATAAGATTCGAGCTTCGGGCAAAGGACCGCCCTGGGACACGTACTTGTCCAGTGCGGCTACTGCAGCATCCACAGCATGTCCCGAAGTCGCAGTTCGTGCACGAAGAGCTCCACTATAGAATAATCCGCCATGGTTTCGTGGAGAAGCAGCTATGAGAGTATCAAGGGTGGTCAGAGCTTCGCCTGTCATGCCCATCCGCTCTTCAACCAGAGCTTTGCCCAGTAGCGCTACAAGATGGGTCGCGCCAGCCTGGGAATATAACTCTAGAGCAGTAGTATTATCACCATCGTAGTGCGCAGCACGTCCCAGCCACATTAGAGCTTCTTGGCGGGCTGGTGCGAAAGAAGAAACCTCGAGGGCCGCCGAAGCGAGTGCACGGACCTTAACAAGGTCACGTTTCGAGAAATAATAAGATGCCAGACCCACCGCAGCTAGAGGTTGGCGGTTGAGCGTCCATGCACGCGCTAGATGGCTCATAGCCTCGGTGTAGGCTACGGCGAACGAATCAGCCCGCGAATCGTGCAGCACAACATCCAACAGCAAGGTTCCGAGCATTGAGTGGGCCTCTGCAGTCTCACGGAGCGCCAGAGAACGTCGAAACGCCGTCGTAGCCCGCCCAAGGTCGCCCAACCGCTGGTAGCACAGCCCAATCCCCAGGCGTGGATCGGGCGTGACCAGCTTGGGACGGCGCTGAAGCACATTTTGGTAAAGTTTCAGAGCTGCCCGGTAGTTTTTGCGGTGGTAAAGCATCCCTGCGCGGCCTAACAATGCCCAGATATTGGCGGGCTCGCGTTTGAGCACGGCCTGGAACGGCGCATGGGCATCATCAAAGTTGCCAGCAGCCTGCGTAAGAGTTCCACGTACTAGCAGAGCAGCCACAGAGCCTCCAGATGCCTCTCCAGAAGCAGCAGTGGCCCGATTCGCAGCATCAACCGCCTGAGCGTAAACTGTGGGCTTGTCCACGGCCGCAGCACGGCGAAACTCACCTAACTTGAGCCACGCAGCAAATGTCAGGAACTGTGCGTCTCCCTCGGCAGCTGCTGGTGAAGCCAGGCCCCGTTGGACCACTTCAGCAGCTGCCGCAGCACCCCCCGCTCGGGCATAAGCGGCCGCAAACGCAAGCCAGTACTTAGGAGCACATTTTTCGTTTTCAAGGAGCACGCAGATCTCCGAGGGGTCCTCCGGAAGATCTTCTTCAAGGTCTACGGTCAGGACCTCGCCGTCAGTAGCCAGCGGAACCTCGAGAATGTGAGCCATCCTTGTGCTTACGGTTCGCGGATGCGCGTAACCGATTTAAGCGGATGTGACAGGGGTTAGCTAGAAGGTAGGAGCGAGGTCCTGAGTTCCGAGTGTATTGTAAGGCATTATAAAATAAACGAGTGAGCTAGGGGAGTGGTTTCCAAATATATATTAGGATACGAAGCATGGATGATAGTGAATGAATTTCACGTGCGGTTCACCCATTTATTTATGTACTTTATATAACTACGCATATCACTACCACTATGCATATCTCTCTACACGTCTACGCACCTCCTAATGACCCCCATACACCCTTTTATGCATATCCCCGCACATTCAGCAACCCTCATCATCAACTACAATAACGACAACAATACCAAAACTACCACGAAACAATTACAAAAAAACTGACACAATTGACACAATTGCGAACTAAACGATTATCGGAATAATTATATGCCCAAGTAACGCATAACTTTTCTACACATCATTACATTAGCATGCACCACGTAAATCCCCCTGCCATCAAACTGCGATTGCCACTGTATATTCATATCGTCATCGATGCATCCCATTAGCACATCCTAACAACTATAACAACGTATTGTCGCATCTACAAGTAGAGTCGCCCACCTTATTACAGTTACGCACTACGCACACGCACATGCAAACCCTAAACGCGTGACAGCAAATGCGGGGTTACGCGTAAGGGATCATACGAGACCATCTGCACTTAATCTCGGTGATATACGGTTCGCAGGACTTCCTGGAGTTCGTGATCGCGGGTTCTATGGCTGTGTTCTTATCTACCCCCTGTAAGACTCCTGACTCGGCTTGAGCTACCAGTGGAATGCAGCTTAGTTATAAGCGCTTTGTCTACGTTTATGCGTAACCCGTCAGAACAGCTGCAGGCAAAGCGCGTCCGCTTCTCCTACGATTCCGGTGGGCTCCCCACGAGACCCATTGCAATGATCATCCTGCACTAATCCAAATCAGAAAAATAACTCTCGCACCATGACTCCTAGATCGGCTAGCATGTGCCACCTCTTGTCTCCGATGGCTATATGCGTACCCATACCCTGCCCCCCCCTCTGCTTAGATTGCGCTCTTCTTTTATTCGCGTCGTCCAAGCCGCTTGCCACAGTTGGACGGGCTAGAAGTGGCGTGATTTGAGACATTCCCGTTAGTCGAAGTGCCAGGTCAAATCTCAGAAAGCCACGATGGTGTTCGGGAACAAGACGGGGCGGTCCAACGCCCTTGTGTCGCGAGCCGACAAAGAGAACCCATTTGAGCATGAACACCACCATCACCAGTCTCCTTTGAAGGCGCTGAAGTCGATGGGAGACAAGTTGCGGCCTCACACGGCCATCACAACCACGGAAGATGCGCCAGGAGTCAGTGATCATGATGTGGCCGCGGGCACGGCAGCCCCCATCGCCCAGCGTGCCAATCAGGACGCTATGAATGCGGGTGTAAGACGCCATGGCCGCTCGTCGATGGATACGTTCCGATCCGCGACCAAATCGCTATATTCCTCGCGATCTAGGACTGCCAGTAATGCCACTAATGACAAGGGACACCGTCCAGAGGCCACTGCCGGGGCCAGCGACGCGCAGAAACAGTTTGCGCGCGATGGGTCCACGGATGGTAAGGCCGAACAGCCCGCAAATGATGGCAGCACAGCCCAGAATCAGTCGCAAGGCCCGCATGCTGCGCAGCACCCCGAGAAGTACCTTAGTGGTAACGGGCCCAAGCACGGCTCAGCGGCAGCGCATGCAACCTCAGGCCACGAGCCACGCCTGGCCACCACACAGACATCGTTTAAAGCCACGACTGCGCAGTCGGAACGCGCGCAGCGCATCATGCAGCGCGTCCAAGGCAACGATGCACCTTCGGGGTCCGAAACAGTGGCACCAGCCATGTCTCGAGGCCCATTGAGCCCTCGATCTCGCCAGTATTATGTTCCTGATGCCCCATCGCCGCAACAAAGTCTTTCTCCGACGGTTCCAGGTACTCCAGCTGGTGCCGCCGAAATGGCCGAGGCGGGTGCTAGGCCTCCACCACCGCCATCGGCATCCACACGGTCCAATTCTATGTCCCGAACACATTCAGGAACCGGAATCGGCACGGGATCATCCAAATCGTCGACGTCTGATGCCGTTACTGCACCCGACTCGGCATCGACCCAAGCTTCATCGAAAGGCTCGACCCCAGCACTTCCCGATAAATCGTCGGATCACAAGAACCACGACATTGGCCATAACTTGCCAAATGGAGCGGTTCCGGGCCTTGCTGTGGGCGATGATGAGCCCGGACTGCCGGGTCAGCACAAGGAAGAGGACAGTGAATCCACAAAGGCAAGGAAGCATGTTGAGCAGGAGCACCACAAGGAGCAGGAGAAGTCCGAGAACATGCCCGATGATGTCGTTAACAAGAAGTTCGGCACGCGCAAGGACCAGCTTGTCCGCCAGCGCCATCTCCAGGCCGACTACACTGGCTGGCGCCAGATTGGTGGTTGGGACCAGCGTGCCGCGCTAGAAAGCAAAGAGGACGTTGAGGATCTGCTCCAGCGGTCCACGCTGCTCGAATACTATGTCTCTGATAAGTATATTGGCGACTGGTACCAGAACACGGTACTGATTGTGGCCACGGCGACTATGGCATGGCTTATTGGACACTTTGGTTTCTCTATTTCATGGCTATCGCTTGTTCTGCTGTTCACCGCAACGGCATATCGCTCGAGTATGCGCAGACTACGCCGAAACTACCGAGACGACCTTGTGCGAGAGCAGTCGCTCCAACGGGCTGAGAACGATGTGGAGTCCATGGAATGGCTCAACAGTTTCCTGGTGAAGTTCTGGCTCATCTACGAGCCGTCCTTGTCGGCAATGATCACCCAGATAGGTAACGAAGTGCTGGCGGAGCAGACCCCCGGCTTCATCGACTCGATTCTGCTGCAGAAGTTCACGCTTGGAACCAAGGCTCCTCGCGTTGAGTTCGTCCGGAGCTTCCCCAAGACCGATGCGCAGGTCGCAGTGATCGACTTGGGCGCCAGTTTCACGCCCAACGATACCGTGGACCTGACAGCACGCCAGCTGCGCACCAAAGTCAACCCCAAGGTCCAGCTGGGTATTCGTGTGGGTAAGAGCGTTCTGTCCAAGAATTTCCCCGTGTTGCTGGAAGACATGAGCTTTGTGGGCAAAATGAGACTCCGCATCAAGCTCATGGAACGGTTCCCGCATATACAAACCGTCGACTTTAGCTTCCTGGAACCACCCGACTTTGACTTTGTTCTCAAGCCCATTGGTGGTGATACGTTTGGATTCGATATTAACATTATCCCAGGACTGTCCAAGTTCATCAAGGACATGGTGAATGCCAACTTGGGACCGATGTTCTATGCGCCAAACGCATTCCAGATTAATGTCGAGCAGCTAATGGCTGGTGTGGGTGTTATGACCGGTGTGGGTGTGCTTTCCATTAACTTGAAGAGTGCTAGACGCCTCAAGCCCGACCAAGATGGCCGCGTGGATCCGTATGTGCGGGTTCTGTCGCGAGACAAGAAGGAGCTCGCACGCACCAAGATCAAGGCCAACAATAGCGAGCCGGTGTGGAACGAGACGCTGAATGTAATAATCACCGCCTTGAACGAGACTGTGTTGCTGGAAACTCTGGACTTCAACGAGGAGACTCACGATCGAGCCCTGGGCATCACCTCGATCCGTGTCGATAGCGTGCCCAACGGCGATGTGACGCGTGCTATCACGAGCGGAGGGCGATCTGCTGGTGAACTAACCTTCTCAGCCAAGTTTGCGTCGGTGCAAATGCCGTCGGAAGACGACAGTAACTCGGCACGCGACACAAAGTCGGGCATTCTCGGGCTCAAGGTGGTGGCTGCGCGAGAACTCGATGCGTCAAAGTCCAAGGTGGGCAAGCTATCACCATTCTGCGAGATCGAATTGGACGGCAGACTCGTGGATTCCACGCGCCTCACCCGCGACAACAACAATCCCGAGTGGAACTATGCCAAGGAGCACATTATCCTCAACAAACTGTCATCCCTCGTGGTTTTGCGGGTACGAGACAACCGCAAGGGCCACCACAAGAGTCCCCAAGTTGGTACTTTCAAGATGCGCCTGGCCCAATTGCTTGTCGAGTGCGAAAAAGGCCGGCTTTGGTTCCCGCTGCAGGACGGCAAGGGCGAGATCCGCGTCGAAACGCAGTGGAAGCCCGTCAACGTGTCTGTGGGCGGCTCTGCCTCCAATTATGTCGAGCCTGTGGGTGTTCTACGACTCCACGTCAAGCGTGCGACCGATCTGCGCAATCTCGAGCACGTTGGCAAGGTCGATCCCTACACGCGGGTGTTCCTGGGTCATCGCCAGGTGGCACGTACCGACTGGTTCAAGAACGAGCTCAACCCCACATGGGACCAGGTTCTGTATATCCCGGTGCAGAACGAGCTCCAGAATCTCACGCTGGAAGTTATGGACGTAGAGAAGCGCGCCAAGGACCGCAGTTTGGGTGCGTTCAAGATCGATCTAAGTACCATCATCCAAAAGGATGACCGCGACAACTACAAGGTGTTTGTGTCCGACGAGGAGTTCACGAATCGGCTTGTAACTCCCAACCGTGGCCCCAAGGGATCCCTCACCTACACGATCGAGTTCTATCCCGCGATCCCCGTGGTATCTCCAGTGGAGCGGTTGCGTCTCAAGTCCGAGCGTAAGGTGATAGAGGACCTCAAGGCCAAGGGCTCTGAGATGACGCCCAAGGAACGTGACGAATTGGACTCGCGCGAGGACCGCATGGCGTTTGCTGGCGTTGATATGCCCATCGAACAGCAGCTCCAGTATGAGAGCGGTGTATTCGCGTTTGCCATTGTGGCCGTGCGCAACGCCGAACCGGGCCATGTTATCAGCGTTTTTGCCAATAACCAGCCATATCCGGTGTTTGTGAGTCCTCCCGTTAAGGGGAAGGTGTTTGTTCCCGATGAGTGCGGCGACTTTGTGAGTGGCCAGATGCATTTGTCGAACTTGCGCTTCGAGATTGGCAATGGTGATCCCACGTCAGGCAACGTGAGCTACGAAAGCGAGGGCGAATTGTCTCTGGGTTGCCGCGAACTAATGCAGAATGCATCCTACGAAAGCCGGTCCTGGAAGCTGGGCAATGCCGAAATCGAGATCCAGGCGCGGTTCTTCCCCGTGCCCGATCTGGTTATTGACGATAGCGAGGATATCAGCAACAACGGATCCATCGAAGTCAAGCTGCACAAGTGCGAGAACGTCAAGCCCGCAGACCGCACGGGTCTCAGCGATCCCTACGTGGGCATCTACCTCAACAACAGTTCTGACCGCGTCTATCGCACGCGTACCATCAAGGAAACACTTAACCCTGTGTTTGAGGAGCAGTTCCGACTCACCATTGCCGACTACAAGGCGTCATTCATGAAGGCCATGGTCTACGACTGGGACATGGGCAACAGCGACGACTTTTTGGGCGGTGCACGCTTCGATTTCTCGGAGCTGGAGCCGTTGGAATGGCGCGATCTCGAGGATGTACCTCTGGAAATGATCAAGAAGACCCGTGATCCTTCCCATATCAAGGAATCCCAGGGCACCATGTCGATTTCGTTGCGATTCCTGCCGGGTGTTCTGCCCAAGGATGGTGGAAACGAAGTTGTGGGCCTCAGCAGCGTCAATAAAATGGCGGGTGCAGCTGCTGGAGCCGGTGTTGGCGCCGTTGGAGCCGCGGCAAGTCATGGCCATGGCTTCCTCAGCAAGCTTCCGGGCATTCACCGTGGAGATGACGCTTCATCAGCCGCAGCGCCCGATACCGACTCGTTCTCCATTCGCCTCAGCAGTGTGAGAGCTCCTGGCCACGAATACGTGCAAGTGCGTGGCTACGTGATCACCAAACGCGAGAAGGAGGTGTTCAGAACCCAAACATTCAAGCTGGAGGCCGGCCATGCGGAGCTCACAGACTCATTCGAGGTCCATGCGTTCTCAGAATCAGAGCTGGGGCTCAAAATCGTGGCTGTCAAGTCACTGGGACGCCATGCGGACGTGGGCCAAGGCTCCGTACGCCTGACGCCTGGTGACAAGAAGGCTGACCTTGGCAATGAAGTAAGTGTGAGCCTTAATGTGGAGCATAATGCATGATGTTGGGTGTGGAATTGCACAAGCCTTAATCGATAACTTGGACCTGAACAGGTCATGACCCGCGCCAATTTGAGATTGACGGGGTCAGTAATACCCAGCTGCCGTGTAGATAATAATTGTAGTGATTAACATTTGAATGAAGGTGGACAAGTAGCGGCCCATTTAAATCTCACAGCCTTACTTTCAATTCAATTCAATTCTTTTCCTTTCTTTAAATTATTGATACATGACCCCTTTCAAGACCTATATATTAGGACATCCTAGTATTATTTAATGAATGTGTTCAGGTAATGGTGAGTGAGCATCCACTGATCTGCACCTGCGTCGCGATTTCTGTATATGTGGGTTCTGGTTAAATGCCATCCTTCCTAATACTTCCTGTCTGATGGTAAATTAATTATAGAAGCATTATTATTCTCAGTTTGTTCAATATATAACACTATCCAGACCCCTCCCAATAATACTATATTAGTCAACGCTACCTTAATTAGATTGACATTATCGACCCAAATGCCCACTCACATCAATACGCACCCTATTACTCCACATAGTCATCATAGTCTATATTATGTCATCTGCTTCTATTATATGGACTGATTCACTTATCAACCTAAACTGGTCACATTAATGGATATATATAATTAACACACATGACATATTGTGAAATCCTACATTATCTCGGAACAACCCCGGAAAAACTTCTAATTTCTTATCTGAGGGATAGTCGACGATACCTAGCATCCTCGCAGCAGACAAAACACCTTGCCCCACAACCAGATCCTTCTAAACCTACCTCCCACTTCTGCTACATCGACTATCAGATATAGTATCACCTGCTAAGAGAAATGCCTACATTAATAGGTATATCCTTCTCAACATCATAATAATCTGATCTTCCTAATCCTAATTCTACATGTATTTGTATTTTTATGGATTGACTTCTCTATCAACCCTAACACACATCCAGTTAAAACCAGACTCGAGGCTTCTATTTATGACACGATTACTTTTAATGTCTCATACTCTCACGAAGTCATGACGAGATGCTCGGGCCATGGGCCAAGTTGGCAACCCTCCCATCCGCCGCCAGCCTTGCTTCATGATTCCTGTCTCACCATAGCACTCTTGCACTTGCCCCACTGAAAATGACGTGGCATAGCAGTACCGCTCCATTCGACATTCGTGACTCGTGCACTTCGGAACCCTCAACGATTCTCGGTATTGTTTTTCGACAAACTTTTGCGAAAAGTCGCCATGTTCGTAGATTTGGGCAGCAACAAGATGCCAGAATCTGCCATTCAGTGGCTCATTAGCTGGCCACTTGGCCCCATATGCTTCACGGGCTGAATATTCCCGGCGCCATTCTAGTGGAGGGGCTTGCGCCCAAGAAACCCCAAATGCAGGATCGATCCGCGCAAAGTAAGTCTCAGAATCCATGATTTCGTATGTATCTGCATCCACGACATATGCTCGGTAGGCAGGATTGATGTCAACCCATGGAGTCACGCTGGGGCCCACCCATGCAACGGCTATGGCATTATCCATGGTTCTCATGTGCGCACCATTACTGTACAACACGGTAAACTCGTCGTAATGGGTATGTCCAAAGAATATTCCCGCAATGGTCTCATGGAATCGCTCCACCATTCCCGTTAAAAGTGCCGAGGCTAACGGCATCGCCTCCTCGTCATTTCCTCCAAAAGGCACATGAGCCTGGAGCCATGCGCGGATCCCGTGTTTCTCACAATAAAGAAGTTCTTCTACTGCAAACCGAATTGCGCCACTGGGGTCCGGATTTGACACATTGGCGTAGTTGTACATGTTCTGCCGATACCAATAGTTGGATGCCAGTGTAATTACTCTGAGTCCCGGTCTGGGGCTCACACTATAGGCTCCTTGCATTTTCCGAATCTCTCCTGAAGCCTCAGTACCCAGCCAGTCTGCCCAAATGGGCTCTAGTCTGTCATAATTGAATGCCTTGGCATCCCCATATGGCGAGTCTGGTGGAGGATTCTGGCCATAAGGCCACGAATCATGATTCCCGAGCACTGGATAAACTGGAATCCCACCAAGCTCTGTCTTGAGCGCATGAAGTACTGTTTCCTCTTCATACAGCGTTGACTCCACATCTACGTCAATGGGATTATGATCGACCATGTCACCGGTGAACAAGGCAAAGTCGAATGTGTCGCGACGTCCTGCATCCTTAATTGCCTCGTCCATCAAGTTTTGGGGACAGTCACATCGGTAGAAGCCCCATTTAGGAGCATCCATCGGCGACACGTCTGGATCTGGCCCAAACTGGGGCGTGCAACAAAATCCCGAATCGCAGAATGCAGGCGCATGTTCGGTGTAATTCATGGCAAGATGGATATCGGATATATGCAATACCTTAAAAGTGCGCCCATTGCTCTGTGGCAGAGGAGCCCGCTCAACCTCGTGCTTGTCAGGCCACCAATCATGGTAGTTCAAGGTAAGCGGTGGTGCGATACACGCTTCAGACCACATGTAACTACAGAAATAGTCGCCATCCTTGGATTCTGGATCCATGAGCTCCAGCATATTGGACAAATCATCGGTGAATGAGTACATCCTCATGGTATCAGTGGCATCGTCGTGCCAGAAATGGATATGATTGCACAGAGATTCGGAAGAAGACTGGATCCGAGGATCATCACACAGTTGGGCCAGGATAGGCCCAAGATTGTCGCGATTCTCCTTCACAACACTACGCAGACTCCGTAGCATATTCTTGCAGGCTGGACATGATGCCGACGAGCCGGCTTCTGTACGAATATCCGCGACCACTTGTTGAACTTTGGCCTTATCGACCACAGCCAGAGCTGCTCCTATAGCCAACAAGGGCCCCAATAGCCTCATGAAACTGGAAGAAATCCAAGCACGTGGGATGAGGAGGGCAAGGGCGGTATGTCTCAGGCTTATCGCGATTTGTAATAAATAAACCTACCCGCCCACTTTCCCACTAGACTCATGACCAAAAAATCTCAGCCCGCACTGAAAATTCACTTAGTAACTAATCTATGGAACCTCAAACCTCAAACCTCAAACCTCAATTGATTTAGGTGGTTGAGGTTCGCGTCTTGGCAACTAATGATTATGTTCGGAAGGTGCTTCTACCGACCTGTTGCTAATGTCAGGTTATCTAGACCCAGATTGGGGACACGGCTCTAAATATGCCCAGATATCAAAGCAAGCTTATTTCTTGCCGCCACCAGTGGTGGGGAGGCCGACGTAGGCCTTGAACGAGTCGTACAGCAGCCACTGCATACCAGTCAAGGTACCCACCATGATGATACGGGTCACCAAGCCGTTCCACAGACCGCCGAAGCCGATCTTGCCGTAAATGCGCGACACACAAGCGCCAGTGCTCTCACCAGGCAGCTTGTCGGAGTTAATCTTGGACACCATCACATCAGCAGGGTGCGACACCACGGCGCAGAACACACCGGCAATGTAACCACCCAGGAACGACACACCGGTCTGTGCCAGGGTCGAGTACTCGTCCTTGTTCTTAGGCAGCTGAGCGTAAATGGCCTGCACGGTGTTCTCGAAAGTAGCAAACTTAACCATGGTGTAAGGGATCTGGCGGGCCCACAGAGGAGCAAGACCCTTGAAGAAGCCACCGAAACCTTCCTGGGCACCGTACTTGGCGAAGCCAGACACTACACCCTTGGCGAAGGGAGGAATAGTGGTCTGAGTCTTGACCTTAACCATCTCCCAGGGGCACAGCAGAATATCAGCGAAGAACTCAGCACTGGCCGAAGCAGCCAGGAACAGACCAGTCTTGTACTTGGCAGCAGCCTCGTCACCAACCAGGTCGGCATACTGCTTCTTGAACACCTCGTACAGACCATACTTACCGGCACCCTGGAACGAGTAACCGATCAGGGTAGCACCGAAACCGGTGAAGACACCCAGAGGGCCCTCAGCCTTGACGATCGACTTCCAGCCCTCAACGTTGGATTTGTACAGCGAAGCGTCGACCTGACGACGGCACTTGACAAGATCAAGAGGTGTAACAGCAGCGTGGGTAGGACCGCATGCGAAAATACCACCAATCGTGCAGTACTTGTAGTACTCAGTCGAGTACAGCTCGATCTGGTGGTTAGGCTTGACGGCCTTAGCCACCTCGGCCTCCACAAAGTCGGCGGCCTGGTGCGCCTTGTCCTCAGCGCTGTGGACGAAGTAGCGCTTGTTGGCCTGAGGGTTAAATGTGGCCTGCAGCTGTTCCTTGGTCGGGAAGAACACCATCGCTTTCTACAACGGAGTAAATGTGTGTAGAAGAGTTGAACGCTGACGAATCCAGGTTTGATACGCGCCGAACGCCTGATGCTTGTGATTGGTTGCTCCGATAGAAGCGCCCCAGCCCTAAAGTACGCCTAGCTCGCTTATGCATATTCCCAAAGACCGACCTCCCGGGTGGGACCGGAGCATGCTCCGGAAAGCCCCTGCTGTCTTGACTGGGTTATGTGGGTACCCCACCTGCAGCCGATTTCTTCCCAATTCGCTCGTTGCTCGGCTATTGCTCCCGATGTATGATGACTACGGAAACGGCTATCGATAACTGCTAAAAAAAATAATTCCATGTCGTCCTCTGCCGGCACATTCCAGTACGTCCGCGTTGCAGATCCCGGTTACATCGTGGCCGTAAATACATTGTTACACATTGGTGCTTGGGGGAGATCCATAGCTAAATTATAGTCACTGTAGACAGAACCTATATTGTCCAGGGCGATTGAAATACTGCTGCCAAGACTTGCCACGGCTGCGACTTTCGCACATGGCTCGGTGCTCGCAATACGCTCATATATGCCCTCCAAAATGGACCCCACAATGGGGGGCAATTCCTTGAGGTCATTAGTTACGATGCTAGTAGCCCCCACTGATCGCACATCGCTAGCCTTGAGCGACAAATCGTCCAGTAGCCTCTCTAGCGCTGAGGCCATACTCCCAAACTGCCCGGTGTACATAGTTAATTCCTGCTCGCTGAAGTGAGGATAATTGCCAAGGATGTAGAGTAGAGTCGATGCTGCTCGAGTTACGGGAGGGTATCCTTCTTGGAGTTCCAAAGCCCCTGCTAGACCTCTCACCCGTGTCCAATCGTTAACAACATTATCCAATGATGCTAGTAGAGTTGACATGCTATAAATGGGTTCTTCAAGGGCACCAAGTGTGGCGGCTATTCCAACAGCCACACTGGCTGCAATTGCAGTAAACCCCTTCATATTTGGGATGGGACTGGACTAATTCGTGGAACTAAACGTGGGCGCGCCTACCGATATTAATATAGAGCTAATGGACCATCATGAGCTTCAGTGGATCGTAAATAGACCATAATCAGCCCTGATTGGACTTAATATGGCCTTAATTTGACTGTAATCTGCTGAAATGAGCTTAATCGGAAATAATCGCGCTAAATGAGAAGTTTATTCGCGCTCCTTATTAGAGTTCGCCGTTGATCCATCATGGTCAATTGACCCTTACGGTTACATTAGAGTTAAATGCGCGCGTCTATTTGGGCGCTAGTTGGGACCAGATTTTTAGCTGAACGCCAAGCATTCGAATTCTATTCGATTCCCGTTCAATTTGAATGGGACCTGTCACAGTTGGTTTATACATATCTGGTTAAGTGTACAGAAACAGTGTGCTTAAAACATCTGTCTGCCGTCGTTGTCCACCTCATACTCATCCTCAGGACCCTCCTCATCATCCTCAGCACTGCGCAGCGTTTTCTCGATCAACTTGCGTGTGCCCTCAACGGGCATGCCCATGACATTGTAGCGGTCACCCACCACTGTTTCTACAAACTTGCCACCCTCACCTTGGATCATATATCCACCAGCTGCATCCGTAGCCTCGCCTGATGCAACATAGTCAACAAACTCCTGCTCGGTGATATCTCTGCGGAATGTGACTTCAGAAATGCCCAGGTATGATTCCATGGCATATCCTGGTGCCACAGGCTTCTCAAGCGGAGCCATGGCCACGACACCGGTATATACCTTATGGGGAAGCGGGGAATCACGCAGCATCTTCAGCATTCCAACGTGATCATCCGCGCCGCGTGGCTTCTCAAGAATGATGCCCTGACATTCTATGATGGTATCAGCGGCAAGCAACAATGCGGGGGGCTCATCAGCGTCGACTTCGCTCTTATAGACGTCTAGGGCCTTGCGAACTGCTGTTTGGACGCAGTATTCGAACGGAGCGAATCTCTCCTGGGGCAGGTCCTCGGGGAATTGAGACGGGACCGTATCAACAACGATACCAAGTTGCTCCTTGAGAATTTCAACTCGACGCGGGCTCCTTGAGGCCAGCACTACGCGCCCGTCAATGTGCATACTTGGTGATGTTAGAACGATCAGACCTCCTGTGAGCGTGGCTGACTATGCGGGAGGAGTTCCCAAAGTGGGGGGGGTTGCGGTTATTAATAGAAAGGACGCGTCTGAACCTCAGTTTCTGTTGTGAGCTTTTTAGTCAATTTTGGCATGTGAATTGAAGATCTGGTCTAAATATTGTATAACTATAGATGCATTTTTTACTGCTCTCTGTTGGAAGTGAGTCCTCAAAGGTCGATGTTATATGGTGCCTTGGTCCATTGCTGATTTCCTAACCTACTGTATGCAGTTAAAATGTTTAATATTCTCCATATTATATATCCGTCATTACTATTACCTTCAGCCACTACCTTCCAGTGAATCTACTTAAAATATTCCTAAGAATTACTTGTCAATAACTTTGTGGTACTGAAGAATAGGATTGAAACCGTGAAGTTGGAGAGAATATCTAGGACGCGATTGGACTTAATGAGGTGTCGTGGAACCTTATTTAGGATGACGATTCCAATTCGTTTCCAATTGGTTTCGGGTGTGCTGTGATATCCTTGTAAAATAGGGCACGAGTAATGAGGATAGCGGTTCGTTCTAACATAGAAGGCATGATGTATCAACAAAAATTGGACTCCATCAAGTTGCTGGGATCTCGTTTCTGAGTTGATTCAATGAGGATAATAGTAATCAGTAACAGGTAACGTACATCAATGAATATAGTCTGAATCTGCCTTGGCCTTATGGTAAAATAGCGACGTGAATCAATGACTGAAATCAGTGACGATCAATGTATACCAACAAAAGGAAATGTTCTTGCTGTGATTTTAGTGATTCTAATATCAACCTTTCGTTTTAGAATATACAAGAAAAACCAAGGCCTATTATTCGATTGTGTGGATATGATCCATCTAAATATATAATAAAATATATAATGCAAGAGTCGAGTGCGCTTGGCCTATTCATCAGCGACAAACTCCAGGGCCAGCTCCTGGTCCACAGGAGCAATTGCAGATTCTCGCCTATTCACACTGACTCCGAGCCATTTGTTAGCTACGTGGACCAGCTCGGAACGGAAGGTTGTGCAGACAAACTGGGCCCGTGAACCGAGCCTTCGCACCATTTGTGCCACTGCTTCGCGGTAATTCGCGTCGAGGTTCGCATCGATTTCGTCGAAAATGTAGAACGGGGCCGGATCGCATCGCTGGATCGCGAAAATTAAAGCCAGCGCACATACGCTCTTCTGGCCACCGCTAAGCAGCTCCAGAGATGTCGCAGCACCACCAAAACTGACCTCGAGCCGGGCACCCTCTGGATCCGCTGCATTAGGTTCGTATAATAGCCTGCCCTCAAAGCCAGTGAGCTCTCGGAAGACCTCACCAAACCGAATGGCAACTTGTTCGAGCATGGAACGCAGACGCTGGCCCTTTTCAGCATCCAGATCAGCAATAAGCTGCTCCAGGGCATGACGGTCGACTCCCAGTGCATCCATGCGAGTGCGTAGTGCCGTTAGCTCTCGTAGATACGTATCATACTGATCGGCTGCTTTCTTGTTCACATGGTCAAAGGCCTCCAGCTCCGAATCCAACGCCTTGAGTCTTTGCTGGAGCTCATCAGGCGTTCCGGAGAGCTCACCAGTAAGCGCGGCCTGTGACACTGGTCCGACCCCTTGGAGCCGGAGCTGATTGTCCTGTCGCAACTCCTGTAGAGCCTTGTACTTGAGTCCACGCTTCTGTAGTCGTCTTTCTACACGAGCTACCGCTATAGCTGCTTCGTGGCGGTTCTGTTTCGTCGTTTGAAGGGCCTCGTGCGCGGTTTCTACAGCATGCTCCTTGGCTTGGAGCATTTGGCGACGCGATGCCAGTATGTTCTGTGCCTCTTCAGCAGCTCGCTGGAGCTCACGCTGTCGTGCAATTCGCTCTCCAGACTCTCCTCGTAGCCGATTGCGAAGCTCTGCACGACGTTGAGCTGCAGAAAGCTGCGATTTTCGAGCGCTCAGTTCATGTTGTGCCTCGCGAAGTAACTCATATTGCTCCATTAGAGCGACATCCCCTTGTTTTATTTCATGCTTTAGAGATGCCAGATTTACCGATAACTCTTCCAGCTCTGCTTCATCTTCGCTTGAAAGTGGCTGCGACAAATCAACTGCCATTCCTCTCTTCAGATTGGCGACCTCGGTATTCTGGGTATCAAGACTAGTTTGCGCTTCACCGAGCTGGGATCGCAGTTGGCTCAGTTCGGAGCGGAGCCGCAGCACCTCGGTGGCTGCTTGGACCCGGGAGTTTGCACACCGCTCCCGCTCCACTACTGCGGCATTGACGACATTATGGGCAGCAGTAACTGAGGCATGTGCAGCATCCAGAGCACGACCTAGGCGTTCATACTCGGCGTCTTGGTCCTGGGCCGCTCTCTGCTCACTACAGATCCGCCGGATACTATTGATACGGTCAGCTCCAGCTGTGGATGGCAGTGAACCTCCTGTTAGTGCACCACGAGGGTCTACGCGGTCACCATTTGGTGTCACAACAGGTCGACGTGTGCGTCGAGCCACTGCATTTGCCGTCACGAGGTTCTCAGCCACGAGGAACCGCCCCCATACGACATTAATTGCTGTCTCTACACCTTCTCGGAGCGGAGTCACAAAGTTTGCCAATGGAACCGCATCTCCACTGACATCAGATGTGGTATTTGCGGGGTTTGGTGTTCGCAGATCGTGTAACGGCATGAATGTAGCTGCTCCGAGGTTCTGGGCGATCAGAGCATCCAGTAACATCTGGGCAGTGGTCGCATCTTCAGTAACATGATAATAAAGGGCAGATCCAGCAGCACGCTCCACTGCAACGGCTCCAGCAGGATCCACGTCCACTAATTCGGCGAGTACTCCCAGGTAACGATCCTGGAGTCCGAGTGAACGCACGATTTCCAGCACTGCAGATACACCGCCAACAATATCGGGAGCTGCAGAACCCTCAGCAAGCGCACGGGCAGCCTGTTCTGCAGCCTTCTCGTGGCGCTCACGCTTGACTTCAGCTTTGCGGCGCTCTAGCTGCAGTCGTGAGCGGTTTTTCTCTGCTTCTTCAAGTGTCGCACGAGCCTTCTGCTCCGACTCCGATGCAGCATTGATTCCGTCGGAGACAGTGTCTACTACACCTGCAGCTTGAGTCTCCTCAGTGGTGATGTTCTGGATCGACTGCTCAAGATCGGTGACAAGTTGCTGCTGAGTTTCCAGAAGAGCTTGTCGACTCTCTAATACTTCGCAGAGCATCTGTTTCTGGGCCTCCTGGGCAGTTTTGCGCTCTTCAGGAGACATTCGCTCGAATCGACCCTTGCGCTGCTGGAGCTCTTGGAGTCGCTGCTGCATCCGCGATGCCTCAGCTCTCATCGGTTCAGCAAAGGCCTCGCCTTCTTTCACGGCATCCTCTGCTGTCATCACAGCCCGTTCGAGTTCTGGAATGAGTCGCTCAAGCTCCACTGCGTCGAGACCAGCCACTTCCTGTGTCGCGGGAAGATTCACATCCTCAAGATCAACGGCGATATCACCGATATCGGCGTCAGGGTCACCAATAGTTGGAATCTGGTGGCGTACACGAGCTAGTTCTTGCTCTGCAGCGGTAGTTTCAGCCTGGATCACGTCGGTCTCGGCTTGGCAGTCTGCTAGATGTGCCTCGGCGTCTTCGTACGCGCGTTCAGCAGTATTAAGCTCCGTCACCAGTTCCTTGATCTCGGCCTCTGTAGCTGACCGCTCTTCTCCGAGTCCATCCAATAAACCATCGATGCGCTCACTTTCCTGTTGGAGTAGCACATATTCCACTGATCGACGATCGGTCTGCACTCGCAAATAGCTCTGGAGTTCTTCTCGTTCGGATTCCAAGGACGAAAGACGTGTCTGAATATGGCTCAAGTTTGCATCAGTGTCGTCTAACTTAAGTTGCACACCTCTGAGCAGGTCCAGCGACTCTTCTCGTCGTGACTCGAAACTCTCGATTCCCGATACCGCCCGGAGCATAGCCAGGCGTTCATCATCCGAGGCTGTAGCAAGACGTGTCACATGGCCCTGTGGTACGATATAGAATGCTGATGCAGTTGGTGAGAATCCCGCGCCTTCAAGTTGAGCCAGAACTTCGTGTTTAGTTGCGGCATGGCCGTCCCATGTATAATAGTCTCGCTTGTCATTAACAGTGCGTCGCAAACGTACCTCTGGGCCACTTCCTACGAGCCTGCCATCTGAATTGTCAAATACGAGCTCTACATAGCTCACAATCCCGTCGCGCTCAGGTCCATGGTGCAATAAGTCGCGTCGAGCCACGTTAGGCAGCTCACTTAGTACCCATCGAATAGCAGCGAAGAAGTTGGATTTACCACTTCCATTCCTGCCAACTACTAGATTTACACCAGGGTCGATGGCCACCCGAGTTTCGGAACCGTACGAGAGGAACCCGAACAGCGCCACTTCTTTAATGAACATGCCGACGCGTTACTTAGCTAATCGGGCAAAACTAATTAAGCTGCATATCCGGGTGCGAGCAGTTGTTTGGCATATATGTGGTTCTTTCTTATTGTTTCTTATTGTTGTTTAATCCTTTGGACCCAATGGAGTCTTTCGCGTGGTAAAACAACTAGGATATGCGCCTTTGGGGTATTGCCATAGACATCGCCCTAGGTATTCCGCGGCTTAACATCCATATCCACATGAGACTCGATCTATTTGCTATGCCTCTTTTTTTTTGTTTTCGTATTTGATTTATATCGTGCATTGTATGGGATTGCTCGGCTCTATGCCTATAGAATGTTTACATTTGCCCATCCGTGTTTATATGTTCTGATAAGTCACATGGCATACTGTGTGTATGTAATCGCTAGTTTATGGTCAATCTAACTGGTTGAAGTACAGAGTGCTAAAGAGCGTGTACGATCCCCGAATTAATAAATATTAGCTCTATTTATATGTGGTCCGTTTGTGCTATATTGGGATCTGTCGTATAATCATATTTATACAAATAAGACCCCCCTCCATACCTCAAGTATAGTTAAATGTCCACTATTAGGCAAATGCCCATTACCACCAGATATCGAACTACTTTTCTGATTATAATTATAATATAGTACATCTCTTTGTTGATATGAGGACTTTCTAGGCAACGACTGTATCTGATAATACTTGTAAATTAGCATCATAATAATGCATACTTAACCTCAGCATCATGAAACAGGCCATGCTAACAACCTGTCGGGTAATACATTTCACATAAGCGCATCATCTATATATATACCTTAAACCCACTTCCAACGGCATTCTAAATGGTATGAGCATAGAATATAGCTGCACTCCCTTCCGCCCATTTTGTTCAGCTGAACAAGACGACAACGTGACACATAGAGACTAACTTCATATATCATATATTTCTCAACCCTATAACCCACCTAAACCCAGACACTCGTAGATTTCTTATCTCCTATCGTTGATTTACGGTCAAAACTCCAATCCCGATCACATGATATAACATCACTCGAATAGGCAATCACGCCATCCAAGCTCGGACCTATATCAACTCACTGCTAGTCGAGTCACAGCAATTAAAATGACAGAAAGCAAGTGGACTGACCGGCGAATCGCCGTTATCGGGGCCGGCCCCGGTGGGATCATCGCCCTTAACTCATTCCTCAATCATGGATTCACCCACGTGACCGTTTTCGAGCGTCGCCCAGTGGCTGGTGGAACATGGACATTGGATGAACAGATAGGAAAAACACCCGAATATGACATTCCAGATGTATCCAAACCTCCACAGGAGCTCGATGCACCACATAAAGTACCTAAGGAGGCACTAGATGGTACACGGGAAAACCCAGTGGTCGTGGAAGCATTACCTGTCCAGGCATTCGATGAGTCGTCACTATATCCACAGGTAGAAACAAATGTTCTTGCTGAATTAATGTCATTTTCTGATAAACCGTTCCCACCAATTCACCCACCCAGGACGTACGAGCGGTTTGGACAAGCCGACGCATTTCGGGACCATTCAGTCATTCGGGACTACTTACTGGATTATCTTAAAGATAAATCCAGCCATTTAGTGCTGAATACATCAGTGGAGCGAGTGTACCAAGCCAATGGTCCCGGTGCGGGGCCTGGCCCAACATCGCCGTGGACCATCATCTTTAAGCAGGCCGGTACCAACGGGGCCCCTGACAAGTGGTGGTCAGACGAGTTCGACTTCATATATACAGCATCTGGATTCTTCAATGTACCTAAAATTCCCAGGATCCCTGGGCTGGCTGAGGCTGTTCGCAAGGTTCCGAAACGCACGATAATCCACACCAAAGTATTTCGAGGACCTGAGGAGTTCCAGGGACTCAAACGCGTACTACTCCTGGGAGCATCATGGAGTAACTCTGACGTGGCCCACATAATACACGACGTGATTGATGATCCTGTACACGTCGCTCTACACAGCATCGAGTCGTACGTGCTTCCCAGCTTCGCGCAACCTTGGATTGAAACCCATCCTGGAATAACCAGAATTGACGCCAGCTCATCACATGGTAGACTAGATGTGGTTTTTGAAGATGGGTCGAAGCTATTGGATGTTGATAAGCTCGTTATTGGCACTGGCTACGCACACACGTATCCTTTCCTTGCCGAGTATCTAACTGAAGCCGGAGCCCCAATAACGGAAGATGCTCGCAAGGTCAAAAACCTATACTGGAATACATGGTGGACCCTGGATGCATCTTTAGCAGTGTCTTCAGTATTCACCGAAAGCATATTTTGGCGAGCCATTGAGACGCAGGCACGCGCCACGGCATATCTATGGAGCGGAGGTACAGGAGCATGGCCCACTTCGGATGCTGGTTCAAAATGGCAAGTGGCTCATCCACCGCGGTTTGCAAGGGACCCGTACCGCTGGTTCCCTGATTATGATGTATTTTTCAGGGGGATCATACAAGCCGCCACGGGAGGATACGACCAGTTCCCCGACGGTACCCCCATCGAATATCTTAAATTCAAGTACCTGGTTGAGAAGTCACTTGGCCTCAAGGGTCAGTGGTTTATCAACCAAGCCGTGAATACCCTCAAACTACACCCGGAGCTCCAGGATCGTTATGACCGCACATTGTCATTCCTGAGGTCGCGTGAATTAACCACCAATTAAAATACACTAAAAGTGAATGTTTATTTTATAAACATGAGAAGCGAGATACCTGTAATATGTGGTCTATAATAGGTACGTTTTTACTACCGTAAAAACCCAACTACCTTAATATTCCACTTAACAAGGTACATCCACCAAAAAGTACCACAGATCACAAGAATATGACATCTGTCAATGTTTCGTTAAAGTGTCGGCAATAATTAACTGGTGGCCACACCCCATGAAGATAGCGAAGATTATACGAAAAACATCATCAAACCAACAATTATTTCACCACAACGCTACAGACTGACTCAGGAACTAGGAATAATCATACAAAATTCATTTACACTACATAACTCTAGACAAAACTTTGAGTCCATATTTCGTATATACATATATATGGCCCAGGCCTAGGTAGCGAGATCTTCAGTGGAGACAGTTGGCACCCAACGCTCAGCAAGCCGACCAAAAAGATAAGCGGCTTTGGGTGCGTCACCATCCACATCGTTGAGTGTGCTTTTACCAAACAACCGACTCTTTTCAAGGTCCCATTGTCCATAGTTAATGCGCTCCCATGATGGCTGGCTCCGCACACCCAACCGCTCAAGATGCGGGGAACCAAGCTCCTCCGGGTCAATTATAGTTTCCCATGATGGTTTGCAGAAGTAGATAATGGCCTGGCGTAGGTGCCCTTGCTGGCTTGGGGGCGGGTCGACAACCCGGTGAATAGTGGAACGGAAGTACCCACCGGTCAGGAACTCAATGGCGTCGCCAATATTGACTGTCAAAGCACCAGGAACTGGCTTGACATACCGCCAATCGCCTGTTGCGTAGTCTCGGATCTGTAGAGATACCATGGGCTGAGGACTCAAGAACGTGAAGCCATCCGAGTCCGAGTGCCCTCGCAGTAGAGTAGTGTCATCACTGTTACGGCCATAGTATACCATCAGCCTGCCAAACCCCCCACCACTGGCTGGAATATCTCCATTGAGAACACGGAAATAGCGGTCATATATAGTTCCCTCTGGGAGGTCGAGAATGATGTCACATAGAACCGTCAGTCGCTTCAAAACCGAATAATGGATGTATCGGAAATAATTTGACACTTCATTGAGATAAACTCGTGCAATCTCAGGGTGCTTCTGGGCATTGACAGCTGCATCGTGCACCACGTGACTATAGTTATAGAATGAAATGTTGTCTCGTGTACCCGACGAGGATCGCCAATACTTCAAAGGCTTGAAGCCAGCACCACGCTCCGCTCCATCGGTATCAACGTCTTCATCCGATGTGACCCCTCCTGACCGATACTGAATCTTTTCTGCCTCAGGCATAGCATGGAGAGCCTGGGTGATGGAGTTAACGCGTGCGAACTCCTCATCAGTGATCCCGTGGTTCGTAATAAAGAAGAATCCATGAGTACGAACGCTATAGTCAAGTTGACCTGCCAATTCACGCCTGGCTTTCACTGCTTCAGGGCTCGATCCCTCTTTATATTTTCCAAAGTCAATAGCTTCAAGTTTCACAAAGTCAATGTCCTCAGTAGCATCGTGTACAGGCAAAAACGGCTTCAAACCGTACTTCGCATCTAGTGAATCACGAAGTGGAGTTCTTAAGGATCCGGCAGTTGCTGCTGGGTTCTCATTCAACGGCGCCGAATCCGGCAGATATTGAGCGCCTGACAGATTAGCTGCCTGTATTTGCGTCGGAGTGTGAGCACGGGGCTGTGATTGTGCCTGAGTAGCCATTAAAATTTCAATTAGTCCCTAAGCTGCAGGATATCTTCGCATATATACAGATCGTACATTCGCGATTGCGAGAGGTCACATGAGAGGTCGCCATTACCGCTAGAATTATTAGCGCACATTATGCACCTGTTAAGACACATACGACACCACCAATAAAAATGCCTCTCAATATAACCTCAATAATCGTATTGGGATCAGTCTTGGACGGTGTAACGTGTGCTCCCAAATAGGATATGCGACACTCGCCCGCCAACGACTCAGTAATGACTCATCAAACTTAGTGGTCTCCCGCCATCGCATTATGTGATACGTGCCTCTACCCACTATAGTATCAGCAAAAAGAAGAGGATGAACTAAGAACCAGTGGCCACTGGCCACACCCTCAAGCATCATATTAAAAAAATGCCGCATAGACACACATGTTCTCACCTTAGTAGCTACTCCTGGGCACTGAATGAAATACATTTAAATATCGAGGAAAGATGTCAACGCAACTGAACTACTCAGGGCTGAACCAAAGAAGCAACAACTATCCCATTCGATTCATCTAGACCTAAAATAGAACGTCCGTGTCCGTCTGGCCGACATTCATGGCTTTCCCCGGGACCATGTGACCCATCTAAGAACTTATGCATAACTTCGAGTAATGATCCACGTGATCGCCCCAACGCTTGTCAGGTGCGGGGCATCATTTACTCCTTTCGTGACTCAGCTCGTACAGTCGTGTGTTGAAGCGAGTCGCTGGGTTCTTTTTTATCACCTCATGAGTGCCAAATCAATTAGAGAAGCGGACGGCAAAGCCCTGCTTGCATACTGGCTGCCTCGGTCGCCTGTTTTCACGAAAAACGCACCTGCGCACGCGTTTGACGGCCAAGGTCCGCCTCAACTCGCCCAGCTGCGGTTTGATGGCGATAACACGGTTGAACAAGTGTTTGAACACGCAGAGAAGGCATACCCCTGGTTGACGAAGCCTGGTGCACGATTCGTAGCTAAGCCTGACCAGCTCATCAAGCGTCGTGGTAAGTCAGGCCTTCTCGCGCTCAACAAAACGTGGGCTGAGGCTAAAGAGTGGGTTCGGGAGCGTGCAAACAAGGTTCAACAGGTCGAGCACGTTTCGTCACCGTTGTCTGTGTTCCTAGTAGAGCCGTTTGTGCCCCATGAACAGTTCCAGGAGTACTACATCAACATCCATTCCATGCGCGAAGGTGACTACATCTTGTTCTACCACGAGGGTGGTATTGACGTGGGTGATGTGGATGCAAAAGCCTCTCGCATTCTGATCCCCGTGGATCTCGAAAATGAGTATCCGTCTGATGCCGAGATTGCCAAGACTCTGTTTGCCCATGTACCTAGCGCTCAACACCAGGTTCTCCTGGACTTTGTCAACCGTCTCTACGCCGTATATGTTGACATGCAGTTCACGTATCTGGAGATCAACCCGTTCGTCGTAACTTCTGATCTCAATGTGCACTATCTCGACCTGGCTGGAAAGCTTGACCAGACTGCCGAGTTCGAGTGCGGACCTAAATGGGCTGTTGCTCGTTCTCCCAAAAACTTGGGCATCCCTGAGGCTGCTATGCCTTCTACAGGTAAAGCAATGGTTGATGATGGCCCAGCCATGGAATTCCCTGCACCATTTGGTCGTGAACTGGGCCCTGAAGAGCGTTATATTGCTGAACTCGACTCCAAGACCGGTGCATCGCTTAAGCTTACAGTGTTGAACGCTGAAGGCCGTATCTGGACCCTGGTTGCTGGAGGAGGTGCCAGTGTGGTCTATGCTGATGCCATCGCTGAGGCTGGATACGCGAACGAACTCGCCAACTACGGTGAATACTCGGGAGCCCCCAATGAAACGCAGACCTACGAGTATGCCAAGACTGTTCTGGACCTGATGACTCGTGGAAAACCCGTTGAAGAAGGCAAGATCCTATTCATTGGTGGTGGCATTGCCAACTTCACCCAGGTGGGTTCCACATTCAAAGGCATCATTCGTGCGTTCAGGGACTATCGGCCAGCTCTCAAGGAGCACAAGGTTCGGATTTATGTGCGTCGTGGTGGCCCCAATTGGCAGGAAGGCCTTCGTCTGATCAAGAATGCAGGTGAGGAGCTTGAGTTGCCAATGGAGATTTATGGCCCGGATATGCACGTGAGCGGTATCGTACCGCTTGCTCTGAATGGAAAGCGTCCCCAGGGTGTCCAGCCTTTCGGCATCACGTCAGCTGCTGCCATTTAATGTGTGTTACATCGAGTCCCATTCTCATTAACAGCAGCACGTAATTTCATGGACCGTAGTTAAAAAGTTGCACTATTCACGCCTTTGAAGCAACTCGCGTGTATATCATATACAATATAGTCTGAGTTGCTGGGAATTTGGGCAGAGAAGAAAGAAGAGCATCTGATGGTGTGTACTAGGCAAGACCCTTAATAGTTGCATGTTGGTGTATGGTAAGCTTAGATATAATGTCACTAAGGAAATTGTGATGTAGTTACTTCACAATAGCTCCTCTGCTATAAGAAGCAGAGATCTAATATCGCCGTGCTGTACATATTTAAGATAGTTGTGAGGGGAATGAGCAAAGACGTTAGGACCATAGTGGTATTGTATACGGAGGTACGTAAAATAATGCTTAAATGCATCGACACTTTCTCTGTGTTAGAGGTGACTGCCAAGATGGTAAGATGCACTAGAATGATACATGGAAATATATGAAAGGCAACTGACAATAGACCACTAAAGACAAAAGTAAAAGCAGTTTAAAATGCCACAATAGTTATTGATTTTAAGTAAATAAAGCCAGATAGAGTATCCTCATATGAATGGTAAATAATAATATGAATTACATACAGAAGAAAACCAACCAACTAACGAACTCATGAACACATGTCATCTCAGAGAATGTCTAAAGGCATATCATAATGCTAATTTCTCTCCTAGTGACATAGACTCAGAATATGGTGAACCTGAATTTAGTTATGAGTTTCAATGAGTTACTAGTTTTGACTGTTGCTATATTAACGTGGTATTAGGGTATTAAAACGTAGCACTGGCTGTCGGGGCTGGCAGCGTCACGCGGTGTGTTCGCGTTATAGTTGCAATTTCTGGCGACGTAGTCCGTGCCGCAGCACTCTGGGCAGCAGCAACTGCAGATAGAGATGCGGCACTGGCCAGACGGGCGCGCTCCTCGCGAATGATGCGGTTGTACTCAGCCACATCCTGAGCCAGTTGGGACGCACTAGGTCCATATCCAGGCTCGATTCGGGGCCGATCTGTCTCCTCGGCGGAAGGAACAACTCGCGGATCATTGTAGTTAGATCCAATGGGTACATCACTACCATAATAGTGGTAGTGGTACGTCGTACCATCAGATCCAGGGCTTCTAGTGCCACCCAGGCACCCTCCACAACTGTCACTGCCACAGTTGCCACAGCCACTACTACTGCCACAGCTACCACAACTGCCGCAGCTACCCAAGCTACCCAAGCTGCCCAAACTACCACAGCTTCCGCAGCTGCCTGAACCGCTTCCAAGCGACCCACAGTAGCCACCAGATAACTTGCTCGGACAAAGACTTCCAAGTCCACAGAAGCCACCGGAACCACAATTGGGGCTGGGCTGCGGGGCGCAGGCCGAAGGGCGACTTGAAGGACGACTTGAAGGGCGGCAGGAAGGGCGCACAGGAAGAGGCTGGGGAGAATAGGAAGGAATGCTAGGCGGTCCGCAGGAAGGAATCTTGGGTGATCCACAGGGAGGCTTGGGCGATCCACATGACTTTGATCGTGAGGAAGCATTGTCAAGTGCTTCGCACCACACAGAGGGCCGGAGGAGACCCCAGAATGTACCCAAGGGTCCACGACGACCACGTGCCCCCCCGCAACACCCAGAAGCGCAGGTGCTCCCATCGCCGCCATAACTACCACAACAGCTGCTTCCAGTAGTACCCCTGTTGCAGCCACAGTCGCTCCCTCCGCCAATGTTGGTATTGTAACCACTAGTATCACCATTGCCAGCATAGCCATCAATATTGTCGTAGTATCCATCATAGTTATAGTAGCCATCACTACTACTACCATCACCATAATTGTAATAATCACTCGGAGCAGTGTTCGTTCCACCACGCTGGCGGCGAAGGCGCCTGTTTCGGATTAAGTCTCGGTCCCGGTCTCGGTTCCCAGACTGCCGTTCGATTTCCTGTAGACGAGCCCGACGAGCCCTCCGGGCATTTGCACTCTCAGTAGCATTGAGGCCAGTTGTGGTGGGTGTTCCATATGCACGGGGGCCTGTATAGCGGTACGAAGGCTGCTCATCAGGGTAATACGCATCGTTGGAATAACGGGGGCTGGAATAACGACCGGGGTAACGCCCATTATAGCAGCGATCATCCGCATAACGGTCATTGGAGCCATCTAGGTACCCAGGGTATTCGTCGGCGAAGTCGCCATTCGAGTAATATTGAGGCCGCGTGGAGGTGGAATAGTAGAGTTCATCATCTTCATCGTAATCGTCATCAGTTGCGGTACTAGCGTAATTATCAGCGTCACTGTAATTTTCATTGTCATTGATATCTTCATCTGGCACCCACGTGTTGGTGCCATCATCATAGTCTTGACGTTTCACCAACTTGTACGTATTACCATTGGCAGTTAGGATCAATGAGTCCGCGCGCTTGCTCATATCCAAAGCCTGTTCGGCAGTAGCTACCTGCTGGTTCTTCAACCATAGCGAACCGTCATCGCGAACCTGCACACCGGTGGTGGCGGCCAGGGCAGCCGTCACAAGCATGGCAACACACTGTAGCTTCATAGTTGATCTTGACCTATACTATGAAGGAAGCCAACGTATTATCCACCAGTTTTTATATTCCGAGTTGCCAGTTTCCCGACCCTTGTAGTAGCATTTTTGTAAGTTGCCCAAGTTGGAAGGAAATCGAAAATGGTGTCTCTTGCTAGTGTTTCCATTTTGGTGTGAATAAAATGGACTTGGACAGGCTCAATTCTCTAAAATAGAACTTGTTTGGCGTGATTCTCTACATTCTAATAGCACATTATATATCGTAATTGACCGACATAATTTGTATCACAGGAACTATCCAGAAACCACCAAGCATAGATATCAATCTCAACTAGATGCTCAAGCCGCAGCCAGTGAGGTTCACAACTTTCCATATTCGGCACAATTAATACTATATCCTGTTTTGGATGTGCGTAATCACTTAGGCGGGCGAATCCGGGTTGGGCAAATATGGCACAGAGCAGACTACAGCTTTAGAAATACTTAGCCGCATATATGACGACACAGAACTTCGAATATTACTTGCAAATGTGTTTATGGAGCTAAGTAGAGTTGCCAAGCGCCAGATACGCCCATTGGGGGTCCGTACGGCATCAATACATGAAGTGAACCTTCATGGTCCGTCCATGATGGCCTAAAGCTATGAATTATATACTATGGGGGTTGACTTGTAAATTGAATTCCAGCTCAACTTGACAAAACCAGCCATCTAAACCACCCATGTACGCGTAATCAGCCTTCTCTCTATGGTTGACGACTGTTACGCACTGCTGACGCATCGGTGTCTCCATTGTGCGGTATTCGAAATGAGCGACCATGAGTCGGATCCGGACTTCGAATGGGACCTCCCACGCTCTAGACACAGTCTAAGGTCTCGGAGACCCATGTTTGTTGTCAAGGAGAGCGATGAGTCCGAGGATGTTCCGTTTGTGCCGGTGAGCACACGGAAACGCGTCAAGGCTTCACCCAAACCCAGGCCAAAGCCGGCTCCTCGTCGCAAACCAGCCAAGAAAAAGCGCGTTCTATTAGCCGAAGATGTTCCATGGAAGCCTCCAGTTCCCGAAAACCCGACTCCAGACCCGGTGGACGCGTCACATGCGCCGTCGATCGCATTCCTGTGCATTTTTGTTCACACGTTTGCCGAAGCATTTGATGGATTCGAAGTGGGCCCTCGCGAGCTTGAGGAGGGGATTCAGGGCGTCCATCCGAGTCTGCCAGTATTGCGTTTATTCACGAAGCTGTTAGCACTTGTATTGAATCGTAAGAAGGACGTGGAGGTAGATCGGTATGCTTCTGCACTCCAGGAGTTACATTCCTTGCGAGGTATTTTGGGCATTGGAAACGGCTTTCCCACCATTCACTGGAAGTCCAAGGATGCGTTCACCGAGCTGGAGTGGGACGATCGACTCGAGTTCTTGCACGTCCTGGCCCACTGGGCCCTGGCGGTGTCAGAACGCATCCGCACAATTCTTTGGCAGCTTGATGACTCGGATACAAAACCGTGGATTGGCATAGGCCCAGGAAATAGCCGCTATTATGCCATACATGTCAATGGCCAGTTCAGTGTATTTCGCGAGTCATCTCCTCTTTTGTCGGTAGTAACGTGGCAGCCTGTGGCTTCAAATGCCACACAATTACGGGAGCTGGTTGAATCTCTTTGTTCAGACGTGCTTCCGAAACCTGAGCCTGAGGTACTTGAGGCACCAGCCAATAGCGAGGGGATTCAAAATGAGAATCAAGATCAGGGTTCTGCTGAAAAGGAAGATCCAGCGGAGAATGTGAATCAGGAAAAGGCTGAAGATGAAGATAAGGTCAAGAGCGAGGCCGAAAATGAACCCGAAAATGACGAAGAAAATGGGGATCAGAACAATGCCGACAATGACGAGCAGAATGCGGACGAAAATGAGTATGACGACGATCAAGATGGCGAACAAGATACTCAGAGTAAAGAACAGACTCCTAATGGGTCCGAAGAGCAAACCAATGGCGTGGATCCTAACACCCGTGCATTGGCTGCTGCACTCGCTGAACTACTTCCTGGTCTAGAGGAAGAGGAGCGTAGCGTTGCTGTGCGGGCTCAGAAAGACGCACGCCGACGAGCCAAGCAATTAGAACTCGAACGACACGCTGAATTCCTTCGTCAGACTGGCGGGCGACATCGCACTAGGCGTACTGAAATCGATTTTGCCGCCATGTTTGCCGAACCCGAATCGGACTCTGATAGTGGCGCAGGAGGTCGCCGCAGACGTCGTCTCCGTGCTCGAGACTCCACATGGATGCCCCAGGAAGATTCAGACGAACCTCGTGAAGAATCGCGTCAGGAGCGCTATGAACGACTGGCTCGAGACAGGGCGGCTCGGGTGGAGTCTGAGGGCGTTGAACAGGATCATGAGAGTGCAGGCCAATACGAAATGGAAGTTGATGACATCTCAAACACGGCCAATGCTTCTGACCAGTCGCAACCTACGCATGAACTGTCTTCTCAAGCGCCCTTAGAGGTACAATATGAAGGTACTCACCACCAACACCACCAGGACCAGCCTCGTCAGATACAAGCACAACCACCACAACTGGGACAGGACTCCCCAATGGTATCTTCTGAGCCGGTAAACTCGCCATTAAAGTCGTCCCAGTCGCCTTCTCAGCCATCACAACCACGCTCATTAGCTACTCCTGATACAACGCCTCAGCAGTCTTCTCAATACACTCAGGACTCATCACAAGGCTTAAACCAGAATATACAGGCAATATCGCCCCAAAATGTGCCGATTCAATCCGCCACACATGTTTCTATACCAGCCCCGTTGTACCCAGGGAACCCAGGCCAACAACCCCCACAAAATGCCCCGCAGTTTAGTGATGTGTATGGCCAGCATGGGCAAATGTCTAACCAAATGCCTAGCCAAAACCCAGGACAGTTTCCAGCCCGAGCTCCGGGGCAATTCCAGGGCCAGTTTCCGGTCCACTACCAGCCCGACCAGTTCCCACTAGGGCAGCTTCCACCGGGTCAACTTCCACCGGGTCAATTCTTGCCTGGAGGAGCATCCAGACATCCAAATCCTGCACAGATACCCGGCCAACTTTCTCCCGGTCAATATCCACACCAGTCTTCAGGTCTTCCTTCTGGTGCACAGTTTAGAGGTGGCCCACCTGCTCCAGCAGCCCCACAGTTCCATGGTCAATATACACAGCTTGGTTCAACCGGGTATCTCAACCAAGGGCCTCAACTTGGTCCTAATGGCCTCCAAGCGCCACCAACTCTACCGGGACAGACTCCTCCGGCACCCAACGGCAGCGGGGGCTCTACACAACCACAAGCCGACGCCTAAAAGGTTAAAACTACTAGCTTCTCTAGCTAATCGACAGTTAATCGACAGTTAAACGAGTGTTAATCGACAATTAATCGACAATGTTGGCCACTGACTCCTGGTCCTTCTTGCGACGAACGTCGGTCTCACGCGAGTCCTGCATGAATTGAGACGGCCGGTAGTGGTGAACCAATGGAAGGAGGTGGTCATAAAGACGCTGAGGAGTGATTCCCAGATCGGCATAGCCCTTGGTCTCGGGAGTGACTACCTGATCGATGAACATGCGCTCGATCTCGTCGACCGTGGTCACCCCGTGCCAGTAAGTTGAATAGTTGAGGAAGGTGGCCCAGGCCTTGAGTAAAGGCTTAGGCAGGTTCCAGAACTGGCGGTCCCGCTTCACAGCTTCCTTGGCCTGCTGCCAAACTTCGTACACAGACACCCGATCGGGTCCGTTGAGCTCATAAAGCTGGCCAGTGGTGCTATCATCGTAAATCATTTTGGTGATTGCCACGCCCAAATCCTTGATGTAAGTAGGGAGATATGTCTCTTTGCCATGGTTAGCGTGCAGAGTAATGCGCTGAGGCGCTAGGCGGTCCAAAAAGTGGTCCTGAGGGCCGAACACTGGACCAGGGCGCACGATCGTCACATCGGGATACTCAGCCTTGACGGCATCTTCACCGAGCGCCTTAGAGCGGTAGAGTCCTGAAGGTGAATCTGCTGCTGCAGAGTGGGAAGACACATGGATAAGGCGCGGAACACCGAACTTGGTGGCTGCCGCTGCGATCCGGCGCGCACCCTCGACATTCACGTCGTCAAACGAGAAGTTTTTGGTGGGCCAATCGCGGCCGATCAGGTTCACAACGACATCAGAGTGCTGTACAGCATGTTCGATCGACTCGATATTGCGGAGATCAAACTCTTTAGGGTTCACCACGCCGAGGTCTCCACTCAGCTTAAGATGCCGCTGGAAGTGCTCATCCCGGTAAGGAGCGATCACAAGCGTACCATGGCGTGCCAGACGCTGTGTGACTTCAGTACCAATGAGTCCAGACGCTCCAAATACTGTCACAGTGTAGCCTGAGCGCGAGGACCGGCCTCCCCGACCCTGGGTTACCACGGTCTTACCGTTCCGCAGAACATTCACCTGACTTTCAATCAGATCAAACGTCTGCATTCCTCGCCGAGTACCGGCCAGCGGTGCTGGCTTCACTGCCAGTCTCGCAGTCAACCGGATCATTGAATGAACGTTCTTTCTATGGTCTGACCACCCGATTACGAAGCCACATTATTGGCTGGAGACTCTTCGTCACCGAGCCGGGTCTCGGGCCCATTCACATACTGAACTAGCTAAATACGGTTGTATATTGCTGTTTAACGCTTTGAGTTTTGAATGCCAACCAATATCAGTCTTTTTGGGGTTATTCAACACCCTCATTTGATATTCTTTTTAGTCGAGTCAATATTCGGCGATTACGCTTAGCGGTCCATAGAAGAGACGCCTAAAGATCTCATACGTCAATTTGATCTTAATTTTTAAGATCTAGTAGTAGAAGACATAAATGATGACCCGTGAATGATGACCCACTTCCCACTAGAGCCCTGTCACTAGACCCTCTTTGAAGAGTCAAGCGAAGCTCGACCCCCCTGTCTTCTAGGTTCATATCATAGACAAATACGAATTTAATATGTCAATTTTTATGTTGCAATTGTTGAGGAATTAAATGATCGGCCCGCTAGCCATTATAATCCTGGTTATTGACCATCCTTAGTATTCAGACCAATATTCGGTTATTACGCCTAGAAGGTCCATAGAACGACCGTCTTGGAATTTCATGGAGAATTTAGTATATGTCGATTCCAGGATTCACTCGAAAATGGGCTGGCCAACCACCAGAAGCTCGTTTATTGGTCCATTTTTCATTGTCGCACCAATATCCGTTTCACACCCAACAGGTCCATAGTATAGTTATATATGGATCTCATAGTTCCCTAGTATAGTCCAGTCATAAACAGGAACTGAAGGATGGCCCCGCCAATGACCAGAAACGCCAGCAGCGCCAGTGTAGGCTTGGACAGATTGAGCCGAGACCGTCCAGCTCGGGGCTTCTTCTCGGTCAAGGCAGCAACCTTTTCCGGCGACTTGCCCTTTTTGCGCTCCTCGCGTTTTGCAAACCGCTCGTTAGCACGTCGTTGTGTAGGGGTTTGTGCCGCCATTCTACGTGGCTACAACCTTATTTCCGCGCCGTTTACAAAGCCACTGACAGTGGGGGTGGTTGAATCATGGGTAGGCGCCCTGGCCGATCAGCAGGTTAAATCGGCATGATAGTTACTGAAATATAGGGAAACTGAATTTGGTGGTAGCATTGAATTCTATTTAGCGAGAATGTAGTAATAAGGTGTACATTGGGGACCCTAATGGGAACAGAAGGAGGCTACAAAATGTTCATGGAGCTGAGTATACTTACACAAGAGGATGTAATGGAATATATATGGCCTGATGATGAGCTACGTTAGCGGAATACCCAAGGATGCCTATAGTAGCTATCCATGGTGACTGATATTCACATGGGAGAAGAATGAACAAGATAAGCATAGTGCAAGGAAATATATATAACTCATGAATGGTATATAGCCAAGGGATATGACCTACATAAAACAGATTACACGATTACAATTCAGTGTTGGTATGAGTATGTATGAAAGAACAACCTAGTACAAGGACCACAGATCACGCACACTTATGACCAGCACCATATTACTACGTCTACCTGAGTGATGAAATGTAGACAAAAAAAGCAACGCAATTCAGACACCCAAGGAATGTAATATACGACTTACAAAGGCGACAGTGTGCGATTGTAACCACTGCAGAAGTAGTAGAAAAAGTCGAACCGCAAGCCTATATGTTGTTAGAAATAAAACTAAATTCGATATCACTCTAACTCCTAGAACATCTAATGCATCAGTTGCACCAGTCTAAATATTGATACAGTCCACGGTGTTCACATGCGAGGCTTCGCCTAGCAATGCAATGCAATCCATGCATCAATTACGCAGACTCTGGCTTCCACGCCTCGCTAAAAATCACGGCGCGTAACGCTACATATGCATATTATTCCTCCTGGATTGATATGATGCGTAAGCAGACTGGGAGATGCAGGGTGGAGATCTCGTATCCCCGCGCATCTCTAGCCGTTCGCCTATTGAGCGGGCATTCCCGGGGCGCACAAGCACAGCTTATTGCTACTGCAGCTACAAGAAACACTATATCTAGGTCACATTTATTACCCGTCCCCTTTTCCTCTCTATTCTCCTCAACTAGTTCGCATACCTACCCAGCCACATATCCCCACATGGATCACGTGTCCAGCCACGCCTCCCAAACTAGTCCTGCATGCCAGCCTCGCATCAGCCAGGAGGTGACAAAGGCGCGGATAGATCACAGGAATATGGGGATTTTTAGACTGCAGCGGGCCTGCAACACGTTTGATACGCGTCATATAGTTTAGAGAGTTTTATAGTGGAAATATTTCACCAACATCACGCCGGGTGGGCGGTGAAACCGTGGCCCTTGAATGCTTTTTTTCCCACCATTGTTCGCGTTGCTTACACAACCGCACGGCTGAGAATTCCCACCTTCCTCGAAATCTCGTGGGTAACAAACGTTCCAAAGCACCTTCGAGTCGCTCTCTGCTTTCACCCCAGTCATTCTTTTATTATTGAGAGGTTTCCAACTAGATTGGAGAATGCTTCTGAGCTCTCTGTTTCTGGCGGCTGTTTCTGCGCAGTCCTGCACCCTGGATGCAGGCAACTACTATTGTAGCAATGTCAAGCTTGTTGAGTACGATAATATCGGGTTCTCGGGCAGTTACAATCGGGTAACATCTTTCAATTCGGATGGATCCTGCTCCTCGACTCCGCAATCGTTCAGTGGACCGCTATCTCCATTTGACGAGGAGTTGAGTGTGCACTTCCGAGGACCTATCCAACTCGAGAACTTTGCTGTTTATACCAAATCAAACGGTCAGCAGCAGCAGCCACAGCGCAAGCGTGCATTGCACCACCGTCACGCGGAGCCCGAGCCTGTCTACGTGACCGCTACGGCTGCAGTCACAGACTACGTGACTGTTGACCAGTGGGGCAACCTGGAGACAGCTACCAAGGCTGCTGAAACATCCAGCGAGCCCTCAACCTCAGCTGCGGCCACCACATCTTCTTCGGCGCATGGATTCCTTAATATCCACAACTATAACCACGAGGACCAGTCTTCGGCGACAGGTCCTTCCGTGATTACGCTGTCTACTAGCTCGGCTAATTCGTCGCCCACAACCTCAGCCACAACTTCAACAAGCTCCTCAGCGCCATCGTCTTCGTCGACTGCTTCTTCGGGCAGCGGTAGCTGGTCCCAAATCGCCAGCTACAACGCCCAGGGCCAGTCTGCTAACGGCCTGGTGTTCCTTAACAACATGGGAGGCTCTGGTTCTGGTGTGTTTGACTATGTGAATGGCAATTCGCTGTCATATGCTGGCAGTGATGGTGTGTCTGGTGCTGCTAGCCCCCAGATCCTTAAGCAAACCGTGGTTCCTAGCGATGATGAGTTCATTATCTTCACCGATAATGAATGCCAAGGCAGTGACTGTGGATACTCGCGTCCTGGAACTGTTGCATACCATGGTTTCGAGGGCACCTACAAGGTATTCTTGTTCGAGTTCTCCATGCCCACCGAGTCTCAAAAGTCGCCGGGCACTTACAACTACGACATGCCAGCTGTATGGCTGCTCAATGCGCAGATTCCGCGCACACTCCAGTATGGAAACTCAGAGTGCTCATGCTGGTCCTCTGGCTGCGGTGAGCTCGACTTGTTCGAGGTCCTCAATAGCGGCAACGACAAGCTGACCAACCACCTGCACGATAAGCAGGGTAACAATGGTGGAGGCACCGGAGACTACTTCAACCGTCCTACCCAGGGCACTCTCAAGGCTGCTGCCATCTTCAATGGTGACACTTTCACCATTGTGGAGCTTGACAGCTTCCCTAGTTCCGTGGATGATGCTACAATCCAGCAATGGATCAATTCGGCCCAGGGCCAGTCGACCAAGGTCAGCATCTAATTGAGACCTAATGAAACCCGCCTATAAATAAACTCTTTGTACTTTTACCCAACCTAACTAACTTATCAACCACCTAAATTCGTCATGAAACAAGATGTAATTTGTTAGGTTATTATTATGGCTGTGTTGGGGTTGGCCGGGATAGCTCGGGAGATCTCGGAATGGCTCGGAAAGTAAGCGGGGCATCATTGGGGGCCAGCCGGGACCAGCCGGGACCAACCGGGACTAACCGGGATTAGTCGGCTCTCGCCCGCCTCACGTCACGTGCACCTCGGTACACTCGGATGTAGGGGATTATGCATATGCCCTCGCGTATGTGTCGGAACGGACCGGGGCTGTGCTGGGATGCCCCGTATTCTCCCGACAAGGTAGTACTGGTACAATGCAAGCCACACTACCCCCTTTTTAGGCACAGATGATCGAAACCCAGGTCCTATTCCACTGAAATATGAATTGCTATCGCAAATTTGCTCGTAATGACCGTACTATGTCGCTTTCATGGGCAAGATGATAATTTATGGCAATGTATACGCGTATTGAACCCATTATTAAGCGAAATCCCGTATACCACCCGAAATTGTCACTTGCTAGATTGCCTTGATGAATTGTGAAAAACGCAAGATCTATAATTGAATAGCACCTGATTACCCCCAAGTTCCTCCAATTCATTAGAATCTAATTATGGTACTTGACACCTCAAACTTTAACCTCGACACCCAGCTGCTATCGGAAGAAATCGGGGACTGCTGCAAGTCAACCGCGCATTAAAATCGTCAATATCGCTGAGTTGTGCTGACGTCATAAGCGGACATATTTAGATGTCGATGTTGCTAGTGGGTAACATACCGCCATTAGAGCAATGACACCTATAGTTCAGCAGCTCTTTAACAATTATTGATTGTACAATTTAGTATGCTATATCTACTACTCTATATTGATGGTGATCAGATCCACTGAGCTATTGTGCCCGCCTTATAATTGCGGGGTTCTTACGGGCTGCGTTTAACCTCAACCCTAAACCGTTGCCCCCTCGCGCTCGTGTGCGGCCCGGAGCCGGTTCGCACATACACATAATAAGTATTTAAGAGCGCAGGGCTGTCCAACTCTAAAGCTACTCCAGACATTGGAAAACTACATTAACACATCAACCATGGCGACCAAAGTGAACGTCACCCGTCAGAATCCTCACGGTATTGAACCACATAGCGAGCCTGAGGACGACATTGTCCAGCAAATGTGGAATGCTGCCCGCATTGATGCACAGAAGGTTCAGATTGAACACAACCCGAGCGTGGCGACTTTGTATGAAGATGCTGTTCTGTATGAACGGGGCTCGGCTATCGCCAGCTCTGGTGCATTAGTTGCCTACTCCGGCCACAAGACCGGCCGATCTCCTAAGGACAAGCGCATTGTGGATGAGGAAACATCCCGTGACCATGTTTGGTGGGGACCTGTTAACAAGAAGTTGTCAGAGAAGTCGTGGCACATCAACCGTGAGCGTGCTATTGACTACCTGAACACCCGTGATCGTCTTTACGTTGTTGATGCCTATGCTGGATGGGACCCCAAATACCGACTTAAGATTCGTGTGGTCACCTCGCGTGCCTATCACGCACTGTTCATGTACAACATGTTGATTCGCCCCACTCCTGAGGAGCTCAAGGACTTTGGTGAGCCCGACTTCACCCTGTATAACGCGGGTGCCTTCCCTGCAAACCGTTATACTGATGGCATGACATCTGATGCCAGTGTTGACATCAACTTCAAGGATATGGAGATGGTGATTTTGGGCACTGAGTATGCCGGTGAGATGAAGAAGGGTATTTTCACCGTGATGTTCTACCTAATGCCTGTGCGTTATGGCGTGCTTACATTGCACTCCTCGGCCAATATTGGCAAGAATGGTGATGTGACAGTATTCTTCGGTCTGTCAGGCACCGGTAAGACGACCCTCAGTGCTGATGTTCACCGGAATCTGATTGGCGATGATGAGCACTGCTGGTCCGATCACGGTGTGTTCAATATTGAGGGTGGATGTTATGCCAAGTGCGTTGGCTTGCGTCGGGAGACTGAGCCTGAGATCTTTGATGCCATTCGCTTCGGCTCCGTGTTGGAGAACGTGGTGTTTGACCAACACTCGCGAACTGTAGACTACTTTGATACACGCATCACTGAGAATACGCGTTCGTCGTACCCATTGGAGCACATTCCTAACGCCGTGATTCCCGCCTTGAGTGAGAACCACCCCTCGAACATTGTGCTGTTGACGTGTGATGCTCGCGGTGTGATTCCGCCCATTTCCAAGCTGACGATGGAGCAGGTCATGTACCACTTCATTTCTGGTTACACTTCCAAGGTGGCAGGTACCGAGGAAGGCATTACGGAGCCTCAGGCAACCTTCTCTGCATGCTTCGGCCAGCCATTCTTGGCTCTTCACCCCATGAAGTATGCTCGTCAGCTCGCAGACAAGATCCACCAGCACAAGGCTACCGCTTGGCTGCTCAACACCGGATGGACAGGTGCCTCCGTGTCCCAGGGCGGCAAGCGCTGCCCTCTCAAGTACACTCGTGCTATTCTTGATGCCATTCACTCGGGCGAACTCGCCAAGACCGAGACCGTCACCTACGAGGTGTTCAACTTGCACGTACCCAAGCACGTTCCTGGAGTGCCTGATGAGATCCTCAACCCTGCCAAGTCGTGGATCAATGGTGAGGCTGACTTCAAGAAGGAGCTTCACACGCTGGGTGAGCTCTTTGTCGAAAACTTCAAGCGCTTCGAGTCTGAGGCTACGCCTGATGTGCTTTCCGCCGCACCTCAGGTCTAAACTCGACTACCGAGGCATGATTTTACATACTCATTTCATATTTAGAACCAACTATGATTCATTGTTTCGATATATTACTTTGAGGCCACCGGCCTTTATTTATAGATACTGAGGTTCGCATTTGAGGTTACGTTGAGGTTGTGCTTATGTCGTCAAATGCGCCCACCGCCTGACAAAGCAGTTATGCGCATCTCGCTGGAGCCTACTTCGCGGCCTGGAGCCGAGCATGAGCTCCCCTTGGGCCAGCAGATCGGGCGAATAACGCTCGAACGCGGGCATTTTGCGACACTCACGGAGTCAGAACTTGAGAATGAGCTCCGGAAGGCCGGCTCCGCTGAGGACGAGCCCGGAGACGATCACATGGAGGCCGACTCCGCAATGACGGCTCCGGAGACAGCTCCGGAGACAACTCCGGAGCCAGCTCTAGATGCCTCCAGCGCGAAATCCTTCGATGAAATGCGTGCAGAGCTCTCACAGAAGGTCAGGACGGCTTTGAATGAGTCTGCTCTATCGCTGGACTTTGTGTCTCTTTTGGTGTCTTCGCAGCGACCGCAGGTCGGCGCTAGCTCCATGTCACCAATGCTCAAACAGGCAGTGCCGATTGGGACGCTTGGCACGGACACAGTGAGTGAATCTAGTGTCACGGGTCCCAAACCCGAAGCTGCTGTAGCAGCCGTTGGTTGGAAACTAATGGCCCTGGAGAATGCGGCATCAACTCTTGACCAGGCAGTCACACGACTGAGAGCAGAGAACTCGCGTGAAGCCATGTATTGGCGTGGCATCACCAGGCTCGTTGATACCGGGGAAGTCATAACACGCGCCCGCCGTGGATCCCCTCTAGTCATCAAGTATGGATTCGGTGATTCGGGATCAACATATCGCCATGATCCAGGCCGGGGCGTATTGGCACGGGGCCCCGAAGGAAACCCGGTATTCCAGCCTGCAAAACCATTATCTGGAATATCAGTTCGTGTTTCAGTATACAGAGTGGGTGATAGCCGGGAACATGTAGCCACCCATACCATGGAGTTTGCCACTGATGTAAACGGTGATCCCAGTAATACCAATCACATCGCAACATCTGCCGAAGAATCGGAAATTGCCAAAATCAAAGCTGCGCGGAATGGTCTCTTTGAGAAGGAACTCATGTATCACATGGTCCAAGAGTCGCGGCTGCTGGGAAGCTACGGCGTGCGTCTCATCGAAAACCGCATTGTGTGCGAGATGCATGGATTTGCGGTCGAAATTGGGACCGTTGGAGAAGGATTTGAAGACCATTATGAACATAACAAAGATCATGATGAAGCTGACTCTGGAGAGTCTGAGAAGCAAGGCGAAGAAGAAGCCCATAGTAACAATGGTGGATCTAAGGACAGTATTGCTGGAGTCATTAATTTCTGCTTCCACTTGCTTTTGACGGCGTTTTTCCGTGCAAACTTTAATAAATTGCATGAGCGGCCGGAGCCCCTCAAAACAGACCAGCAAGCATCAACAGTGCCAGCACCAAAACCTGCCATTCTAAGGCCAGTACTTGCTCATCTTCACCATAGTGTGGCGGTTCATCGTGTTCTCAAGCTAGTGGAATTGATGTTTCCTGGTTCTGCTGCTCCTCAATTGCGGCGCCAAAAAGCGGGACTTGGCGATGCTCCTAAATGTGAGTTACAGTTCGCAGACATCACTGTCGAAGTCCGGAGCCCGCTAGATGAGGAACTCCCAGTATTTGTGGCCAAGCACTCGACGATGTCGGCGACTGCTGCATTCCCAACACTTGCGGAACTTGAGCGATGGCTGCGCTGGGTTCACTCGGCATAGTTCAGTAATTCAGTCATTCTATTAAGACTGTCCATAGATTGCCAGTTCATCCGAACACCAGGGTTCCTTATATGTATTATATTGTAACTAGTTATGACGACTAAGGTATCGGGACTAACGCTGTGCTGGCTTAGCTTGTAGTCCATATATGCTCTCTAAAAAGGCTACATTAGGCCAATACCACTCCAGATGATTCGGACATACTCGGATATATTCTCTACTGGCAAGTCGTCTTCAGTAGTTTACTGTGATATCGATATTACGCCAGGTAGAAAAGTAAGAATAACGCCCCGGTTTCGGTATAGTTCGGATATATTCTCTGAGGCTCTGGGATTGACCTTACAATTAGATCTCCCAAATGCCTCACTGTGACCTCTGTGGTTGCACCATGCAACTCTAACACTCTAACACTCTAACACCATGTGATCAACTCGGCACAGATCAATATATCCCGCTTGTGAAGACCCCCCTTGTCGCTGCATACTTAATTCTACCTCTCGCTACAGTTCTAGCTATCTTCACGTGAATCCGACCACGAAAGACGACTATAGACTAAAACCTCGGATTGTAACTTACTGGAACCGCAATTGGGAACCGTCTTCGGCGCCCTCGGTTCACCATATTTGGTCTCCGAGTGCCTCGGGTCTCCGGGTGGGGAGCATAAGCGCGTGACTAATCTCGCCGTAGCTCGCTCCGTTCCCCACACTACTGATGTCGTTCATGAGTGGAAGTGACTGTGCCACGGGGGTGAACCCGTTGGCCCAGATGGCCAAGCAACAGAGCATGGATCGCTCTTTGCAGCATGAGCACATGAGACCGGTAGCAGGACCAGGTCCCAGCTCGATGCGGTCATCGGATCGCACGATCTCACAATCGGACCAACAACGCCTTCAGGAGATGTCAATGCGGTCCAATGCATTTCGGTTTGATGATATCCGCCAAGAATTACCTAGGGTAGGTCCGTCTCGTCATGTTGGGACGCCCTGGGCATCGGAATTCTCCCATCAGCCGCCGACTGCTCAAGGCCCCGAAACCGCCCAGGGTCCAGCTGCTCATCAACCCCTCCAGGGTGCACCTCAGGAACAGTGGGCATCTGAATTTGGACCTCAGATGGCTAGCCAGATGCAGCAAGTGCAGATGGGACCGTCCATGGGCCCCATGCAGGGAATGAGTGGCGCTTATCGCATGTCCCCAATGTATACAAGTGGATTAGGTATGACTGGAGCCATGGGCATGTCTCAAATACCTGTAAATGGAGCGCAGTCCCACCAGGTAAAGCCTCTAGACAATGAGAAGTGGGAGGAACAGTTTAAGCAGTTCGAAGATGCTTCGAATTCTCCTGAACAACAGACTGGACCTGAGACCGAATCTTCTCAAGCAACGGGCGATGAAAACGTGGCCGAAAATGTGGCCGAACCGGCAGTGGCCAATACTTTTGATGAAAAAGAGCTGAGTGTCGAAGATATGGATGATCCTGCTATCCAAGAGTGGCTCAATACAGACCTGTACCCCCCTGGATGGGATGATGTATGGGACCGCATCAAAGGAGATATCAAGGACGATGGCACCTATCAGACTCGCGGTGGACCCGAGATTCCTATGGATGCTGGAGCCAATGTGTGGGACCGTGACTTTACGAGCTTTGCATCGTCTCGGCCTGATTATGCCGATTACGCGTTTGCTAAAGAAAACCCCTATACCAACGAGTCTGATCCGTTTGCGATGGGTGTAGCACTTATGGACCAGGGGGCCAAACTTAGCATTGCGGCGCTCTGTTTTGAAGCAGCGTTACAACGGAACCCGAAGCATGTAGAGGCTTGGCAGAGGCTTGGAGATTGCCAGGCTCAGAATGAGGTGGAAGATATTGCAATTCATGCCCTGGAAAGGGCAGTTAAACTCGATCCATCCAATGTAGATGCTCTCATGTCGTTGGCAGTCTCTTACACCAATGAAGGGTATGAGAACGCTGCTTCGGCGACTCTGGAGCGCTGGATCGCTACAAAGTATCCTCAACTTATCGAACAAGCCCAGAACGATAACCCTGCGCTTGCACATGAGAACCGGCTCCAGCTCCATAACCGCGTGGCATCGATGTTTTTGAAGGCAGCCCAGCTGAGTCCCGATGGTGCTAGCATGGATGCAGATGTCCAAGTAGGTCTTGGAGTCCTCTTTTACCGCAATGAGGACTACACCAAGGCGGTGGATTGCTTCCGAGCAGCCCTTTCGGTGCGACCAGACGATGCATTACTGTGGAACCGATTGGGGGCTACGCTTGCTAATGCATCGCGACCTGAAGAAGCGATAGATGCTTATTACCAGGCTCTTAAACTGCGCCCCTCATTTGTTCGTGCCCGTTGCAACTTGGGCGTATCTTGCATCAACATCGGTTGCTATAAAGAAGCATCGGAGCACTTGCTGAGTGCACTCTCTCTCCATGAAACCAGCGAGGGTGACTCTCTAGAGCGGTCGACTAACCTTTTGGAGACTTTGCGTCGCGTATTCCTAGCCATGGATCGCCGTGACTTGCTGGCCAAGGTTGGGCCAGGCATGCGTTTAGATGACTTCCGCAACGAGTTCCAGTTCTAGTATGGTTGTCCCCAGTTTCATATACACAAAGTATAAATATTTAGACGATAACTCAATTCTAACCGCTCCGGAGCCGTTGGCTTTCTATGGAGATTTTCGAAGTTTAGGATCTGGCTCCGGATGTGCGTAATCCCCCGAATGTGGAAAGTTGAGACCGAAGGGCGGGGTCGACGCGCGGTTATTGTGGCCGCTACGAGCCCTGAGGGGACTCAATACGTAGCTGGAGACATTGTGAAACTCGATAGTAAGTTCGGGGAGTATGGGATCATCGCTGGTTTTCGCCAGGAGCCGACCTCTTCCGGCGGGTCTCTAGCACTGTTTGACCAGGTTAGAGTGTTATTATTGCATGATCCACAACAGATAGATGCCACACCCGAGGCTCCGGGTGAGATATTTGCTACTGCTGTTTTGAGATGGCTTCCACTAGAGCAGGTAGCAGGCAAAATCGAGCTCGGCGCGCCAGGATCAGGTAAACCGTTTATTCGGCGTGCTGTTGATTCCAGGCTGCGGATCACAGGGCCAGTAGAAGTTGTTCCAGAACGTGATGAGGTGGAGAGTATTGCTGCGCATGTTGCATCGGTATTTCGGGCCGAATTTGCCACTCCGCGTGGACGAAAGCCCAAGGTTCCCCGGTTCAACATGGTGCCCAAGACGTTGTTTCCACAGCCGAAACCCAGTGCTGGTACTCAGAATATAGGATCAAATAATAGGGGACTTGCTTTCGAGTCTGGGCTTGATTCCGATTTGGAGTCTGACGAGTCTGACACCGAGGGGTCTGACCAGTCGAAGTCCAGCTCTGAGGGCGATGATTCGGATGATGTGATGGAAGTCTCAGAGGAATCAGATGACCAGGATGAAGACAAGAGCGATGCTGACGAGCTGGATTCTGATGCGTCTTTTGAAGTTGCAGATACACCGTCGAAGAAGCGCCGGGCCGCACCAGCTCGAAATCTTCCCCGAACGCCCACCAAACGACAGCGGGGCAGAGCAGCAGCACCATTGACACCGGCAGTTACCCCTCGGAAGGCTCTCAAACGAAGAAAAGGCGGATCAAGGCGTCGTAGCCTCGATAGTGACGATGAGGATGCGGCCGAGGGAACCAAGTCATTGCCGAGCACCCCGCAGAAAATTAAACGGCCAAATACTCCAACTTGGCTTGCAAGAGATAAGTTGCATGTGAGTGCAGTACCAGACTCATTGCCGTGCCGAGGAACTGAGTTTGCCCAAGTGTTTGTGGCTCTTCAAGACGCGGTAGCAGCTCAAACAGGAACATGTATCTACGTAAGTGGCACACCAGGCACTGGGAAAACCGCTACAGTTATGGAAGCAGTATCACAGCTTCAGGTGCGCCAGGATGATGGCGAATTGCCCAAGTTTACATTTCTTGAAATCAATGGAATGAGACTGCCTCATCCCAGCACCGCATATGAGATCCTATGGGCGGAAATAAGTGGTCAGAAGCAAGGCCAAGTCTCAGCTACTACTGCTATGTCTTCTATTGAGGCCGAGTTCCAAAAACGAGATACGAAACGCCATCCTGTGGTTGTACTTCTGGACGAACTGGACCAGATGGCCACGCGTACCCAAAGTGTTCTCTACAACTTCTTCAATTGGCCCTCATTACCGCATTCCAAACTGGTGGTGGTAGCTGTTGCTAACACTATGGACCTGCCAGAACGAATGCTTTCACATAAAATCTCGTCACGTCTAGGGTTAACGCGAGTATCGTTCCGAGGATACTCATTTTCTGAACTCAGAGAAATCATCATGTCACGGCTTGAGGGATTGGAAGTTGTAGATGCTGATGCCGTCGAGTACATTGCGCGGAAAGTTGCTGGTGTTTCGGGAGATGCACGGAGAGCATTGGATATCTGTCGACGTGCTCTAGAGATCAGTGGTGATAACTCAACCAACTCTGTGGGCATTGAACTTGTACGTGAAGCTATTGCAGAAACACAAGCCCCTCCTCTTCAGGAATATTTAACATCACTTGCTCCGGCAACCAAGGTCATCCTCTGCGCCATATTGGCGCGAGTTCGCCGTACTAGTTCTACTGAAATGACCCTTCCTGAGACGTTGCGTCAAGCGGTACAACTTGTGAACTTAGCAGCACCGAAACTAGGAGAAGAGTTACTGTCCGAGTCCAAAACCCGGCTTCTTGGCTTCCAAACTGCCATGTCCGAATTAGGCGATGCGGGTGTGATAGCCCAACAGGCTGGCCATGGTGAAACCACGCGCAAGATCCGTCTACTTCTCGCTCCTAGCACAGCCACCCGGTGTCTTGAGAACGATCCTGAGCTCGTGGGGCTGCTGTGAGTTCATTCTATGTTTGGACTATCGAAAAAATAGTGCTTACGCTCTATACAAGAGCATATATAAATACACGGCGGGTGCTCACCATTGTGAATAAATGACCAGGGGCTCGCCAATATTGGTGAGCTCAGGCATCCTTAGCGTCAGATCGAACGTCTTGGATATAATAATCTTGAATATTTTGGCAATATTAATGCCTTGGGCAGTAGAACAGAATATAAGTGGTGCCCGCATTGCCTTTGCATACTTCTTTGCTTGTTCAGATATCTCAGCTTGTTCATCATCACTCATTTCATAGAATATGTCGAATTTTGTGCCAACAAGTAATGGAACGGCAGTCTTATTGAATCCACGGGCTTGTCGGTACCAGTTACGAACTGCATTCAGAGTCCCTTTACGAGTTAAATCGAACATGAAGATGATGGCAGCAGCATCGTTGCACACAATCGGCAACATATTAATGAACTCACGCTGCCCTCCCAAGTCCCAGATCGAGAAAGTGAGCTGTGTGTTCCGAATAGCGATTGACTTTTCGAGGAAATTCACGCCGAGCGTCTGGATGTAATCTTCGTCGAAGCTACCATCACAGTATCGCACCATGAGAGAGGTTTTACCGATCTCGGCATCCCCAATCAGACCCACCTTAACCTGCATATGCTCCCTTTGGTTCTCGGGAGACATGTCCACGGGTGTGGCCTGGGTTCTCCCGCCGCTGCTGCTCATCCCTTGAGTGCGTTGAAAGGTAAATATACTTACGTGAGTATCATTCCATACTTCTGTGCGTAAGTATATTTAGGCGTTATACATAACTCAATTTATGTGTCGATACACTCACAATGTTGTTACGCACTGCTATTAAGTTTTATGCATAATATATATATGAATATAGATAGAGTGATAAAGAGATACAAGGCGCGTGAATGGTTAGGAGCAAGCAGTAGCTTCTACGTAATTTAGAAAGGTATATGTTGAAACAGTTTGAACAAAAGGATTGGGGTGAATTTAACGAAAATCCCACAACGTATAAAAGTGCTAGCTGTCCACTCTACAGCAGCACCTATTATTTCAGTGTTCTCACCACCCCCACTCGCAACTCTACGTGCCCATACCTACTGCTTAGATCGGAGTGCACGATGCATCTCGTGATTTACGAGTTGATTTCTTACTATTTTACATCACACTATTTCAGCACCTGATATTAAAATATCGAACTTGTCTGATTTGCCGAATGTACGTAAGGAGGACGGTTTATTTATTCTGAGCGGGCGCGGGAGGGAGGGAACATTATTCAATCGGGTGGCATGGAAGTATTCAATCTAGTGAGTAGTAGTGCCTGAAGAAACCAACATTTAAGAAAATGCCGAGTTTTATTAAAAGAGATATCGCTGTAGATTGTTTATCGTCCCTACACCATCACTATTGCCACCATGTCCATTAGCTGACACGCCGGTAGAGCTGCCCGATACCGGCGATGACTCATGGACAACCCCTGCCCACGTATCCACTTAAGGTGCGGAGTCGATGACTGAACTTTTCACCTTTCGAATCGGTTAATCATGTCTGCTCGTATGATGATTTCGCGGGCAAACCGCACTTTCCTGAGTCGCGCTGCTCAAACTGCCGAGAAGCGTACTTTTTCGGTGCTGGCACGCGCTCCCACGCTCCGCCCTGCTCAGCAGCAAGCGCAGCAGGTTCAGCAGCTCCGCCGCTCTCCTCGTCTTACTCGCGGTGTTAAACAGATTACTTTCGCAAACTCGCCCGAGACTGTTCACGAGCGCTCCGACTGGCCTCGTGAGAAGCTCCAGGAGTACTTCAAGGACGATACGTTTGCTCTTATCGGCTACGGATCCCAGGGCCACGGTCAGGGTTTGAACCTCCGTGACAATGGCTTGAACGTCGTTGTGGGCGTTCGTAAGGATGGTGCTAGCTGGAAGGCCGCCATCGAGGACGGATGGGTCCCCGGCAAGAACCTGTTCGAGATGGACGACGCTATTTCGAAGGGTACCATCATCATGAACTTGCTCAGTGATGCCGCCCAGAGTGAGACTTGGCCTCACATTGCCCCTCAGATCACTAAGGGCAAAACCTTGTACTTCTCGCACGGGTTCTCTCCTGTGTACAAGAGCCTCACCAATGTCGAGCCTGCCAAGGACATTGATGTTATCCTGGTGGCTCCTAAGGGCTCTGGCCGTACTGTGCGCACTCTGTTCAAGGAGGGCCGTGGTATTAACTCTAGTTACGCTGTGTGGCAGGATGTGACCGGGAAAGCTGCCGAGAAGTCGGTTGCTATGGCCATTGCCGTGGGTTCAGGCTATGTATATGAGACCACCTTCGAGAAGGAAGTTCACTCAGACCTCTATGGTGAGCGTGGCTGCCTGATGGGTGGCATCCACGGAATGTTCCTGGCTCAGTATGAAGTTCTTCGTGAGCGCGGTCACAGCCCCTCGGAGGCCTTCAACGAGACCGTTGAGGAGGCCACCCAGTCGCTCTACCCTCTGATTGGAAAGAACGGTATGGACTACATGTATGATGCATGCTCTACTACTGCTCGTCGTGGTGCTCTTGACTGGTCACCTCGCTTCAAGGATGCCTTGAAGCCTCTGTTCAATGAGCTTTACGACCGTGTTATGGATGGTAGTGAGACCAAGCGCTCTCTTGAATTTAACAGCCAGCCAGACTACCGCCAAAAGTATGAAGAGGAGCTCCAAGGTATTCGTGACCTCGAGATCTGGCGCGTCGGTAAGGAGGTGCGGAAGCTGCGTCCCGAGAACCAGTAATTAAGTCCTCACTTTTTTTTTTAAAAAAACTCTTTACTTCTATAGTGCGCAATACTGTGCATTTTGTGCATTCTCGTGCTGATATGTGCTATATAGTACTTCATTTACATCGTGTTAGGTAATAATAGGTGGCGGATAAAGCCTACGCTATGCACAGTAGGCTAAGCTCTCATCAGCTATCTTTGTCATATTTCCTCTGCTTCCTAAAATATTTGGAATCATTTGGTCACTTCCTACATTTCGCTTTAGTTCTCACTACGCATACCCCACATATCGGGTCTCGGTACGCATACCCCCCACATATCAGAAACCCATGTATTGCTCAACAGCTTTTCGATCAGAACGGGCTTAAAATTGTCTGACCTAATATGAGCAGGCATATTGAGAGTGTGGTTCTCTTGGTCCCCATTGCTGCATTAAACATATCCTACCCCCCAATATCTGCCATTATGAGGTAAGCTAGATGCTGAAATGCCTTGGTCCATGGCCTAAGATTTGCTTCGGCAGACCACCTAGCTTATGACGATGACGTACAAGGGCCATCTCGCTATCTTTAAGCGGGGAACGGTGTCGGGTTAGGGTATTCACGTGGACAACAGAAAGGCCATAGGAGTAACAACAAACCGAGGTATTAACATACAATTTGAATATCTACATATACCCACATATAATCCGCCAAAAAAGAGCAACGTACCATTGTTAAATAAACGAGTACGAGCTATATACCGCATACCGGTGGTCAGGGCTGCAGAAACAGGGTCATTCTACATGCTTACGTATGGATCCCAGACGACTGGTAAAGGATATACTTCGCAAATCAAATATCACATAGTATGCTGGAGAAAAATTTACAAAACAAGCATCATTAAAACCCGTGTTTGATTTTTTTTTTGTCCATCAGTTTTACGGTTGACCTGAAGCTGATACTGGTGTGGATCGGACCTAACCCTGATCGTATGCCCTACTTAATCATCTTCGTCTCCACTTGCATCCACAGCCGATGGCTGTGCCATATTCATGTCTCAACGGCAGTTTGAACATTCGCTGATATTTAGCTACATTTGTTTCATACAAACTCTATATTGTTGTCACATGTGTGTGTATCCATCGTTAATGTTCATCGTTACTATTCTCGGGACTAATCTGCAGATTGGCTTTTGATAGTCGTCGACGTTCGTAAATAACCGTGGTGATTGTCGGACAAAAACCGCAACTGCGATTTGCATGTCGATTTCATGTTACCTCTTTGAACTGTTATTACCAACAGGTCGTAGTTATGGATATATCGTTGTAATTTAAATCTTGAGTTATTCTGCCAATCAGTCTTTGATGCTCAAAGGTGGAATATCGTACTCATTCAAGATCTTATGCCTTCGCCCACCGATGCACTATCCAAACCTAACCTGAGATATGCATCGGGATATTATGTGGCCGAGGAAGGGACCTTAGCTGCGTCCTCAAGTATAAATACATCTAGATCCATGCTGTTTTAAACATACTTCTCCAAGTATTTCTTCAACATGGTCTCTGTGAACTTCCTGCTCTCTACTCTCGCCGCTTCCTCTCTCGTCTCGGCAGCTCCTGCTTCTGGTGCTACCACCCTGGTCAAGCGTGACCTTCTAGATTGCGCCAATGTCACCGTTATTGAGAATGTTGTTAACACCTTCATCAACGATGGACAGCAAGTCGCAAAGGATGGCACCAAGGTGCTGGAGGATCTGTTGAAGACTCTCTCCAAGCTGCTGACCTTCCCTCCTACGATTGATGCTAGCGATCTCCTTGATGCTGGAGCTCAGGGCCTGGATATTGCTTACCAGTTGCAGGACGTCAACTCTCAGATCCCCTGGACGTGCATTGCTGACGACCTGATCTCTAATGTCTACCCTGTGGTGCGGACTATTGTTCACGACCTCGAGGGCATTGTGAGCATGTTCGAGAAGGTGATCTCACAGATTGTTAAGGACCAGGTCGTCCCTGACTTCAAGGAGGGTCTCTCTGCTGTGAACAAGTTCATTGATACTACTCTGTCGGTCTTGGAGGATGTTGTCGACAACGTTCCTGTAATTGGCAGCGCTTTCGGTGGTATTCTTTCTGATGTGAAGACCACTGCGGATGCTATCAACAGTGAGTTGCAGAAGATTCTTTGAATGTGGTAGTTACCAATACCCATGATGCTCTGTGGAGCTAATTCTAATACTGATATTTAGAGTTTTAACTGTTGATTTTTTTTTATCTAAATTGAATGGCTGTAAGATGTTTTGTATAGATTCTAAAGTCTCTACAGGTTAAATCCGTGATAGGATTCCCGACAGCTCCTACAGCTTCTTTGAAAGAAGTTTAGTATGACTTTTGTTTCGAAGAAAATGACTGTAACACATGTACGGAAAAGCCATATTTCTGAACCAGTTCATGCAGAAGCATGCTACAAGTTATATTTCATTATTTTGTAACCAGAGTTACCCTAGTGAACGTAAAATCGAAAAATCTCGCTGCTAGCCAATACATAGATGCAAATATTCTTATTTTGTGATTATAGTAAAATACAACACTGTTTACAAGAAGTGATTCCGTTGTCGTAATATACGGCTCGTAAGAACGTACGTATGTCAGACCAGTTTGGATGTGGGGTGTATATCCTAAGTACTCCTCTTTGGACTCCATATCTGATGATTTCACGTTTACCATATATCGCTATCAATTATACCAAGCGGATTGCTCTACTTAGAGGTAATATTATGCTCTCGGAGTAAAATTTGACTTGCGGATCAACTGTCTATCAGATACGTAACGCGAAAGAGCCATTCATTATGGATTCTCATTTAGACCAAGCAATACATTTAAGCTACAGTAACACTTGTTGTTAGGTACAGACTGTGAGAGAGACATTTATTTTCTGTGTGTAACTAGATGCGCAGCTATATATACATGTATGGTGCACTTGATCTTGCTGGGTATGTAGCACCTAAAATCTCACCGAAACACGGCTGACCCACCCGTCAACCTACGTAATTCAATTCTTCCAGGGTAGACTCTATACGAGTTACGAATGATATGATTTTCGGCTATACGATGATCTACAATACGTTAATGCAGATTGCTTAAATCCCGCAAGATCATGCACTGCGTCTCCACAGATGCATGACGTAAGATTTGACACATCAGAGAATAGGGGTATTACACCAGACACATAGTGGGTGTTCAGTTTTGTTCAGAGATCTCAAAATGTCTGATCGGAAGCACTATTGAATTACCCGCACATCCCTAAGACTATGCTGATCTATACCGGATGGATGACCATAGTTCTCCAGTAACTTTGGGTGTATGTTATAATGTGTGTATGTTCTGAAATAGCTTGGAGTATTGAAATTAAACCCTCAGGGAACACTACCAATAATATTATCAAGTCAAGGCTGGATTGTGCTGATATTTAAGCCTCTCACTCACCAAGCAAGAGGCTCTCCAGCGTTTCCTAGGGTATCTCCAATTTGGGTCATTATACATCAAAGATAACTTGCAAACGCATTGCTAGAGCTCGATACCACTATAATATGTAGCATCAGATATAGAACATGATATAAAAATCGCATATAAGAATACTTCAGAGTCAGCTTATTGCTCCACGGAAGTCAGAAATGAGTTTCTGAATCTCCTTAGACGCGAAGCCGAGCATCCCAGTGGTCTTGCCCTCGATACCTTTAAACGTTCGAACAACACCATTTACTGTACCGTCGGCGTTGCCTTCAAAGTTCTGAGTTCCAGCCTCGCTCAGGACGGCATTGCAGTTACTGTCCAAACTAGTAAACGAACTAATGGCTTCCTTTACGGTCGACTCAATGTCGGCAATGTCCTGCTCCATGTGCGAAGGAGTAGGACTTCTCCATATTGGATAGTATTTCACCAGGACTGAGGTCAGAAATGATGGTTACAAGGTGTAGTTGGTGGCTCAACCCCCCACAAGCTCATTCGATATCTAAGGGATCACGTCTCTCTGAGAGTCACATTTGGTGAGAGAAGTAGCTTGAATGGCAGAAACAGCGGTTATGTAGGAGAAATGACCATTCTTGAATATAATGCAACCTTCAAGGGCAGTGTGTCAATTTATATGCCACTGAACTGCATCAGTGACAAAATACGAAGTTGACCACCACTCCGGGGAGCCCCGAACATGGGAACGTTACATATCGGCGGCAAGTTATAGATACCATTAATTACCACAAGGAACCGTCAGTATCATATACTCGTGTAGCACAAATACACGTTGACATTTATTCTGATGAACTACGAGAAAAATTCGTATTTAGCATGTATCAACCGGGAAAACAGCACTATTTTATCACCCACATTCACTGAGGGCTACCATAGAGCAAACAATGGCATTCACCGTGACCTACTCAGTTGATAGATATGGAAATAATATATGCAGCACTAGCCAAATAAAAGACGAGTACGGGAGTAAAATCAAGGCCGGGATGATCGGGCGGCTATCCTTTTGCATTTTTATCAATGTCTAATACTATCATCCTGTATGGCTCGGACTTCTACACAGTCATTTGATCAACCTAGCATATATTATTGCAAACACCTGCATTTGCTGTACATACATACCATATGCACTTCTTGACCTTAGCCCATCTGACACCGAAGTTAATTCTACGTTTCCATTGGTTGATATTTAGAAAATGCTTTCAAAGATTCTAAGGAAGCATATAGAAGTACATGTTAATTTCTATGGGTCAGTATCCTGAACTTATTAACTTTCCTGGTTGAGATAATAAACAAACTTGTGTTGGAAGCTGAAGTGGGCTTGATTATCTGTCCAGCATAGATCTGAAAGTTAAACTATACAGCTTCCATATTTAAAAGTATAATATATTTCCTGTTACTATCAGTCATTTAATTTTCTTTCCCTATAGGTACTGTTCGATTACTCCGCTGATAAGTAAACAAAATAAGCTTTATTGACTCTCCGATATTTATTCCTCAAGTGAGTGTATGAAGGCACGTGCATTGCCTAAACTCTAGTGTAAGGATGGTATCTGATGCTGGGGCCAGGGTCATGCTTAAATCTTCTTCAATTCTCTCGCCTTTGGATCGTGTATTGCGGTCATCTTGGGAGACCTTGGAATTTTTAACACAAAGCTCTCCCAGTGCAGTTTCTCAAGAATCAACTTACGGCTTTGCTGCGTCTATCAGCGGGGTATCAGATTTATTGACACCTGACCAAAGACATATTTCCGAGATTCTTCGCCTGACAACTCTACGTGGCTATGGTAACCGCTGGGATGTCGATGGATTGCTGCGGTATTTCAAAGCTTGGATGGAAGCTCACGGAATTGAAGAAACACATCGCGTAGTCACGTCGGTAACCAGGTTCCGCGTATATTTCGGCGAATTCATGCGTTTGCCAAGAATTGCATCTCTTCAAAAACCCCCACCAGTTGAGCCGCGGTATTTAATTGGGAATACAACAAAGAACAATATGCCAGATCAGAAACGTAGGGGAGGAATATATAAAGCCAAGCATTCTCAAAAGAAGCAAAAGCGTCGAATGACTGGTATAACCGATGATCTAATGTGATGCCTATTATCTCTCCATTCTTCTTCTGTCAAAGTTATAACACTGGGGAGAGTGATATTAGTTTGAATGTGTATGTAATATATATTTGAGGTGAAAAACGGACCTATTGCATGGTGAATTTATATAACTTATAAGTAGTGCCACATTGTCAAGCTTCATGCAAATAGCATAAAGTAAGGCTGGGTTCGGGCGAGTAGACGGACTTATAAAGACCATTTATCCACATCAATACCATTCAAAATGGATATTGGACTCGAGACTGGGACACTATCTCTGGTGGCGACGCTATCAACCCTCTTCTTCTCGCTGCTTCCAATTGGAGTACAGGGAGGTCATGCGGGGAGTTTCTCAAGTTTGACAACAGACCACCGAGCATTTATAGTCAGGGCTGATAATGGCCAGCCTTCTCTTCAGGTAAATGTTTTTGCAGACGGTAGACATGCATATTCATTCGAGCGTACAAATCGTTTCACGAAGCAGTGGGTCCTGTACTCATTGCCAGACCGTCGGCACATAGCTGTGATAAGCATTGGCCTACTGAATCGATCAGTTCATTTCATAGGAAAACCAGCAGTTCAACACCGTCAGCTCACTGGCTTGATCCATCGCACTTTCCATCTAACTGACGGTGCCACTTATACGTGGACACGCTTAACTCAAAACCTAGAGCGAATTGTTAATGCTGGACAAGGCCATGAGGAGCATCACGAACGTGTAGCACGAGTACGGCTGCTTCGTAGATTCAGATTCGACTGGGAAGTATTGGTTGATCGCTCATTTGATGCTGAGGTTGCGTTGACCACGGCATTTGTAGCTATGCTCACACAGTGGCCACTGTATTCGAATGTAATCCCTGGTATTCCTACAATAGATGCAGTTGGGGAAAACCAAAATTCGGCGATACAGGAGCTTGCAAATAATGCCATCGAGGAGTCTCACGAGACACCGGTTCCCAACACCCCTCAAGAGATACACCAGGAGACATCCAAGGAGACACCACATATTAAAACGAGTCAGTGGAGTAAGGATCAGTCCCCACAATCAATTCAGGATTTACCTGCGCATCTGCTGGTCTATGAAGAGCCCGAACCTAAACGCGGCGACTTCTTTATCCCGCCAACTTTTCTGGACCCTAAATAATATCATAGTTCCTGCTAGGAGATCCAGAGATAAATTATACTACTCTGTCGAATGTTTCGACGCCAACTCTGCCTCCCAGCATCGCACGATGAGCCTCGCGAGCGAATTCATCTTTGTCGTCATTTAGGCTGCGAGCTGCATCTCTGTTCAGAGGATCATTTTGATTTGGCTCCAAAAATAGAAATTGGATTCCAACAACCACAGAATTCAGGGATAGCACTGGTTTCCAGTCTTCCCGCAAGATATTCAGACAGACTTTACCAGTGAGATCTATATTAGGGTGGTAGATTTTTTGTTCACATTCAACCCTCGGCGGCTCAATAGGGTATTCCGCAGGAATCTTGAATGTGAAGCTGAAACTGCCTCCTCGATATATCCCTTCGTCTGGTACGAGAAATAGCCGGAAAAACATAAGATTGTCCGGGTTCGGAAATTCCACGCGCATTGTCGGCGGCAGTGCCAATTCACTGACGTCTCCCTGAATTCTGAGTTGGGCACCTGTAACTTTCTTACCTTGAGGTTCACCGGCTGCCTTGGCTTCATCTTGCTGTTTCTTCAATTCCCAGATCTTCAGCATATTCACACCACCCCCCCGCCCTCGAGCTGTCGGGTATAGAGTATAAGTAATCACAAGGTGTGCTTATATATACATCCACACTCTTTGAATCGCGCGTATGTGGAAGCGACTGGATTCCAATGAGCCTGCAGATACCATCAATTCAGCAGAGTCTGTAGAACAGAAAGATCCCGAAAATCTAAGTACGAAGGCAATCCCTGCATCCGAGCCGCCGCCGCCTGTTATTGACAACCTTCGGTCTAAGGTAAAACGCCCCGTTAGACGTAGGGACGTCAAACCAGGAAAGAAACCTTACGACAAGCCGTCGACCACAGATAAAAAAGAAGAAGGAGGATTATGGGACCCGAGTCATTTCCGGCTCTTTGTTGGTAATCTTGGTACTACGGTAACCACGGAGGAATTAAAATCTGCATTCTCTTCATTTAAGTCATTGAGCAATGCGCGGGTTATCTCTAACCCAAAGACCCCAGGTGAAAATAAGGGATATGGGTTTGTGGCATTTTCAGACCCCCAGGACTATCTACGAGCATTTCAATCCATGAACAATAAATATATAGGACCCCAGCCCGTGGTATTGAAAAAAGCAAAACCAATTGCTACCTCCCCCTCAGCACTCAGAACTGATCAAAGGCCTTAATAGTATTAGCTTGTGATACCAGCTTGTCTGGTGTGCCTGTTATAAAAGTAATGAGCTCTTGGCATGATGTTTCAGGGTTGTTCTGACGCAGTGCGATCTCTTTTTTGAGCATATTGCGAACCCGCATCCAGCGGAGAACTTTCAGGTCCGCTAGTACCAATGCCTGACGGTCAATGGAGTCTAAAGTTGTCAGGTCGAGCTTGTTCATTATCACGCCTCTCAAATGTCAGCTGATAGTGGCTTAGAAGCTTATGGGCTTATGAGATACAAGAACCCACCATGAGAATATGGCACAGACATATGTCGCTTTAACCGCTCTATCTAGACAAGGATGTAGTCATTATTTATCATTAAATATGCTGAGACCAAGGAATCAAACCCGGCACCAATATGGCTGAACCCCCCTCAAGAGACCATTTATCAAAAACCAGTAGTGAACTAAACCAACTCGTATTAGTGCCCCCCCCCTTGGGAGAGGGCTACTAAAAGCTCAAATTTCTCCGCATAGTAGTACAGGAAATTCTGAACGCTGGCTAACAGCCACGCTGAGCTCTGAATCTGATTCATAGTCACTTATGCGTCCTGTGGTCTCTTGGAGTTGCATGCCACGATCTTGATCTTGTCTGCATTCACCACATCACCGTTATCCATTTTAAACGCCACATCCTTCACTATGAATGTCCACACATCGTCACAACACCGGTACGTTTGAAGATGGCCCTTCAACGTCAGCCTTGCCTTAACAAGTTCACGCAGTTGGTCGGTCATAACCTTGTCAAAATATGAAAGGATACGACGCGCCATCTGAGGCTCAATGTAAGACTCCTTGATTAACGAATCCAGGGCCTCCGTGAGCGCGTAGCCGATGCTACTCCGCTGGTACAGTTCGTAGTACGGAGCGCTCATTGTCACGGTGACTAAGATGACACACCCTCCTAATTAGTTGTCCACCACCGTTGAAGCATTCGCCTCCGCAACTGGGAATGGTGGGATGCAGTACTGCAATTGCAGTTAGGGAAAACAGTGAACATCATTAGTGCTATGACCTATACGTATAATTTAAATCTTTATATGTGTACTTTACCAAAAGACTCATTAGGTGTTTCTCAAATATGATATTATTTCGGTTTGATATATGCTTGCCTACTTTTATACAATAATAGTGCCCTAATATGTTGAACAAATTGTGCAGATAATATTTAAATTGATGCGCTATGTGCCATTGTACTTTTTCCAGTTATATATACTACCACGGGCGCCGGGAGTGGACTCCGTAAGCTATACCAGAACCTGCCGCTCCCCAACACATGTTTTCGACGCGCCAGTACTTACTCGGATACAATACTCTCAGCGGTGCATTATGGGGGTCTGTACTGATAAAGATGGTTACAACATGGATTAATACCGATATATGGCTCGGCAAAGAAGCCAATTTGGTGAACAGTGTTGCTCCATACACATCCAAAATTCAATTGTTATCTGTTCTCGAGATAGCTCATGTCGGACTTGGGTTAGTACGGTCAAACACATTGGTAACAAGCATGCAGGTTCTGGCACGTCTCATCAATATATACGTCGTAGCATGCCAATTCCCGGTTGCTGTTGCTAACCCCGCATTTCCCACGATGATACTTGCATGGAGTTTGAGCGAGCTTGTGCGCTACCCATATTACTTTTGCCAACTTAAGTGGCCGGGACAGGTTCCAAAATGGCTCGAGTGGCTGAGGTACAATGCGTTTATTGTTCTTTTCCCAGTTGGTCTGGTTACCGAATCGATCATGGTATATTCTGCTATACCGGAGGCAACAGCCAAAAGTAAATGGCTTGGGAAGTTCTTGTGGTTCGCTTTATACACTTACACACCGGCATTTTTCGTACTGTACTCGCACATGTTCAAAATGCGACGTAAACATCAATAAAATACTCTACCATAGCCAGTTTAACAAAATATTCCTAGACCAAAAATTAGTGACGCAATTACGTATGGTGCCGCTTATGGTAGATTAAGGTGACGACCAAATGCTCTTTCCTCATGGATCCCTGGTGTTCGAATGGGTGTTGTTGGCTCAGGATCTTCGGAGCCTTCTTCCTCTACGTCGTCATCATCCTCTGTAGCCTCGGGTGTTGTACCCTCGCCACTATGCCCAGCAACTGGCGAAGATTCATTATCATCCACCTTTTCACCACCAGCAAGGTACCAAAGACTCCCTAAAATCCCCAATGCTACCAAAATCATGGTAAGGATAGCGCCTACCAATATTGCCGACTGAGTGTGGAGCCTGAAAGGAGGTGGTATCAATGGCTGGTTAATCCAGTCTGGTGACATATACCTGTCCACAAATAGAACTGTAGATTGGGTGGCGATCTCACCATTGGTAACTCCTCGAGCCGTAACTAGTACACGCTGTCCACTCCCTGCAGTGGGAGTTAAGGAGAATACATCCCCCGATATTCTGTGCACCTCCAAGTCCTCATCAGCTACCGTGGTGACGAAGAACTCATCTTTTACATCTTCAGAGAAAGGATTCCCTTCGATCAAGTGCATTCCTAGCAACTTGCGTAACTTGGGTAGCTCCATCCCATGCATGGAGACATTATTTTTGTGAAGTTGTTTGATGTTGGGGACCACTAGCGTGAAGTTATTCCGGGGATCCCTAATCAGATCGTCCATATCTGCATCTCTCAGGAGATCTAAGAATTCGGCACGACCACCTGCAACCACCAAATCTTGGACAGTTATCTCCAAGTCTGGCGGCAGAGAGAAGTCTTTCACAATATGGGCTACACCATTATCAAAAAGAATATCTGTGATCTCTCCCTGTATTCTGGTTGTTCCATTTATCAGGAATGTGCCATCTTGCACCTCGATTTCGGTTGGATAAGCCTGGAACTGCTCCGCTCTAACGGTCCCCACGGTATCAGTATACACAGGCCGATTAACAATGAAGTTACCGAATACCCTTGATAAAGCATTGATATTTTGCGACAGATACTTTGTTAATAGGATATGCGAGTCCCAAGCTTCCCGAACAGGTAGGAATAGTGTCCAGCTCTCACGCACCGGCAAAGTGAGGAGATCGAGCTGGTCCAAAAACGTGAGACTGTGACTGGTTAAGAAAAATGGTCCCAAGGCCATCGCCAGTCGTGGCGGAACAGACAAAGAGCCATCCACAGTGTATATCGATGTATTTCCAAGGGAATATTCACGAGAGGTCACTTGCTGCCAGTTAAGCCAAATCGACCCTGTTCTTCGTCGCTCCAGATGAATACGCTGGGGGTATTTTCCAGATGTGAGCTTCATCCTTGTATCAAGTAGTGTGATACCGACACGAGAGGAGTTCAGGGAAACTTGATCCTTGAGGAATTGATAAAGGAGCGCTTCATCTCCAGGGGTATATCTTACTGGCACCAGTGGGTCTAAACTTGTCTGGAATTCACTCCGTTTATTCTCCCTAGAATCTGATGACTGAGAATATTGCGGGATGATGATGGTTTGGGCACCGGTGTGCGTTCCATCAATAAGACTGCGGTGGCCGTAGAGCACCACTGCACGGACAAAATCAAACCCTCCCAATCCTTGAATGTATTTCTCGGGGGTAAAATTGATTTTAGCGCCTGGATACCCATCTACAATTGCCAAAATCCCATCCAGTGAGATTCTCCATGCCCCGTTATCTATGGGCTTCACTGATCCCGAGAGGTTACGCTGAAGCTCCAAAGAGGACCCATCCTTGGTTACTACAGTAGCTGGTAGGTTCTGTGGTCGTAAAATGGTTGGTATAACACAACTCTCCACAATGTGTTTTCGATCTTGTGCTCCAAACACAGAATTCAAATATATGATCTCAATTTCAGAGAACTCCATGCGTAAGGAGCTATCTATTGGAGCCAAGACAGTGGCCCCTTTACCGAGTTCTCCACATTCATCGGCTGAGAGTTCAAGGAGATCGGAAAATATGCTCAAATCCTGCTGTAAGGATATATCTGTGCATGCAGGCAGCGGTAAACTCAACAGGTTGGAGACGGCATGTACAACTCCTCGATGTGGACTTGCCAATAGATCTGTTTGGAGAATATCAGCTTCACCATTGTTAATCTCGCCCAGGCGGATCCGCAATGGCGCTGAAACCATTTTCTCCAGGTACGTTGGTACCACTAAACCGTCCTCGTCGTCTTCATAGTCCTCTTGTAGAAACACCTCCCGAACAAAATGGTAGAGAAGCTGATCACGGGTAATGGTATCCAAATCCAAACCTGCAAATGCTGAGTTGATCGGTGCCAACAGAGTTGAATTCCGGCTTTGATTGATAACAGGAACCAGACTATGACGTTGTAGTAGCGACACCAAAGTAGAGAATTGGGCGAACTCACTTAGGACATCGATGATTGTTTTTGTTGGTATATCACCACTAGCGCTGGCATCCGTAGACGCCACCACCAGATGCAGGATTGCCAGCAGGAGCCAAGCAATTACCGGTGGAGCCATCTATGAATGTTGATAAATAAGCGGCTGCTTCAAAGTCTCAGCCCGTCGATTATTATTAGAATGACGGCTTAGGTGCTGATAATAAGAGTAATCGGCAAGTTAGGGGATCAAAACTTAATATCCATGAGATTATCAGAACATCTATACCTGATAATAAGTTTCCTATCAGAACCTTACATATATATATGCAAGAACCGCTTAATCAGGGTCAGATCGGGCCATGGTGATTTAGTAGATCACAGTGCCAATCGCTGCTGGCAAGTCAATATTCTTCCATGATAAGTCCTCAGGAGTGATTCCTGCACCTTCCTTCTCTTTCAGCTTCGTATCTTTATCTCGGGTTGTAACTGGCAGAGCCAAAAACAATGCCTGAATGACACGAGATACCGCCAAAAACAGGTTCTCTCCCACAAATGCAACAGCAAGCACAGTTAACACACTAGAATCAACAAAACTGTGCTGAATGCTGTAAGTATTGGTAGTCCATCCGTACATCACCACCAACGTGGGTCCTGTAACTGCTCCTAGTCCTCCCAAGAAGTATAGGTTAGATTGCCAGCGACCAATTGAGTGGCCTGGATGAACTTCAGGGCGGCGAGATGCATATCCCAGGAGCACTAAGGATGCGCGTATATGTATCCATGTGCCAACGAGTGCAGCTGCTCCGGCCAACGGCCATACTGGTGTCACAAGCACCACATAACCTAGTAGGCTCACTAGCTCGCTGAATCGAGACATTACATCAAACGGAGCGCGGGACTGAGTCTTTGCAAGGGTTGTTGTTGTATTGCGGACTTTAAATACTGTCAATATCAGAGGCAATAAGACCCCCGTAGCTAGTCCCACTAGCTGGTTCGTCACTGAGTAGTAGAATGCCTGGGTCACGAGTCGCTTTGTATTAAGCTGGAATTCCGGAACCAGCGGTATGTAGTACCCCACTTTAGACTCATGCAATGGCTTAACTGTTCCCATCAGCAGATGTCCAAATGGAAGGTAGACGTAGGCGGTCAAAAGGATAGGTGAATAGTTGAGGAGCAGGCTAAGATAAAATAGGCGCTGGGCTTTGGTACCATCATAGCTCTCCCAGGTAGCATAATCTTCCCATAGAAGCCACTTGTTAAGGATAAACCTGTAGGTGACGCCGAAAATCTGAGTAGCCACAGTATTGGCACCTGCCGGAAACAGACCAACCACGGACTTAAGAGGACCATTGTAAAACTGTGTGCAGAAGATCTCGAAGCCCAACAATGCCACTAGACCTAGAGCATACACCGTAAGCTGGGCCAGTAAAAGGGGCCAATATAGAATACGACGAAACTCTCTCTGGGCTGGTGATAGTCCTCGGTACTCAACACGAGGGGTCCGAAGGGGAGCGGTGGAATCATCACCTGCAGATGGGTATGTGGCCTTCAATTCACGCTCCCTTAATGACCATCCTGCTGCAAAGAAGATCGACCAAATGATGAGCGCCCCCACTAACCACGGGTTGTACTGCTGGTGGAAATAAAACGAGGTAACTCCTAAAAGTGCTGGAATCACAAGTTGGGTCAATGCGTACTTGGTAAATGCAAAGTACGTTGCTAGTTCGTCGCCATACTGAGTTTGGACATGCGTAATATCGACACTTCTGATGGGATTTTTCAGGTAAGGCCGCACAAAGCTCGGTGCGAAATCAGTCTCACCTCCAAGTGCAAACCCTTGGTTGGGAACTGCACCCCGAAGTCCAGCTTTGGCGATGCGCTGCTCAACTGCCCAAGCACGCTTGGCTGGTGTGAGGGGTCCCTTGACGGTTTGAGCAACGATCTCAGGACGTAACCGGACAATCACGAAAGCTGTGCCACTACCTGGCTGGCCTGGACGTACTGTCACATAGAATCCTGCATCGCTAAGTTGATTGCACACGGCTCCCAACGTGGCATAGCCTCTGTTGGATACCACCACTGCATAATCTGGAGCAAGGGCCTCTTTATCCTTGGCAGACTTAGAAGTTCCAGCGGATTTCGCATCGGTATTCCGCTGTCTGAGCTGGCTCATTTAGAAGAAAGAAATGGATGTGGGGTGGTAAGATTATCGGTATAATCAGTCCAATGTAGTCACGGGTGCGGATCCAGTGTGCGTAATGTGTATCAAGCAAGTGCCCACCCATATATACCTATCCTAATACTATCCTTATGCATAATAATTGTAGTCAGCGGTTATAATAGACATGGACGAGGTGGGGGAAATGTGTGATGAGGTATCATTAAGTCGCATGGTGAGTAGGTTGCTGCGATCAAAAGTCCCGCGAAATATTCTATTGCTGTGTTTCATGAGGGAACATTGCTGTCACCGTACTTACTCCCGTATTTCCTGACTTGGGTCCTTATTGTGGAACCTGTTTAATTTATTGCCTAAAGCAGTAATTTCCAGGGTCTTTACACATGCCGTGATGGCTATTCGACGTTATGAATTATACTTAAATATAGTTAGCCGTACATACTTGCGCACATCTAGTATCTAGATCATGAGTCGACGTGCCCAGCTCGAGCTAGCGTATAAAGGCGTTGTGGAAGAAATCACAAAAACATGCCAGGCCTCTGGTAGAGCTATGCCTAATCTAGTGGCAGTCAGCAAATATAAGCCTGTCGAGGATATCGAAGTGCTGTACCAACTCGGCCATCGTCATTTCGGCGAAAATTATGTCCAGGAGTTGCAAGATAAGGCTCAAAAGTTGCCCCGGGACATTAAGTGGCATTTCATTGGGAATTTGCAATCCGGAAAAGCCAAGATTGCCCGAGACATTCCCAATCTTGCGGCAGTTGAGACGCTAGATTCCACATCTAAGGCCACGAAACTCAGTAACCAGCGAGGCCAGCTTCCCAACGCGACTCCACTAGAGGTATGGATCCAGGTGAATACTAGTGGCGAAGAACAAAAGGCCGGTGTACCTGCTGCACTGGCTGATGTCAAAGCTCTCGCTGATCATATTGTTGGCGAATGTCCACACTTGCGTCTGGAGGGCTTAATGACCATTGGGTCGCTGGGTGAATCCGAGAAAACAGAAAAGGGGGGTGTGAACCGTGACTTTGCGTTGCTTGCCGAACTTCGAGACGAGTTGGATGCGGTGCTAGGCCGCGCTCAGCCCCTAGGACTCAGCATGGGCATGAGCCACGACTTCATTACCGCAATCAATCAAGGTGCGACCAATATACGTGTCGGCTCTAATATATTTGGGGGGCGACTGACAAAGGACGAAGTTAAAACAGCCACAAATTAAGCATGTATGTACATATACCACCTTTTGAATTGCCCACCCCCAAACTGTCAATTTATAGCTGGTAGGCACCACTAAAGTCGTTAGCCAACACTACAGAAACCAGTTTGTTGGTTGCTCGAACCGTCACAGACGGCTCAGTGCCCGGCTCAACGCGAATCAGACACCCTATCGATGACTTGCCTGTATGCAAAATCGCAGCACCAAGCAACACCTTTGGAGGTGTATTAGGCACTAGCCCCCAGCCAAGGCCCTCAAGAACAGCGGGATCATCATCCACGACTGCCTGAGCCTTGGAAACAGACCAATTTCGGAACTTCTTTTGGAACTGAGTATCCTGAAGTTGACCCCATCGCTGCAAGAATTCACGCATATCAAGAGCTACTGGCGCCATAAACCGCTCTAATGTGATAGGAAGCCTCATAGCCATTTCAGTCAAAGATCCAGCCATATAAGTAAGTCGCATTGTAGGGCTCACGGCAAATGGTTGACGAGCCTCACAATCGACCTCGAATTGGGTCGATGCCCCTGGATCCAAGCTGACTGCTGGAACTCCAGAGGTTCGAACTACCAACACATCCTCTCCCATAGGATTCGTGAGTTGCACACTCATACTCGAAAGCGGATACACCGAGACATTGCGTAAATATATACGGAGTTTGCCCGTTGGAGTTGATGAATCGAACGAATATCGGCATCCAACTTGCAGCATGGAGTCCTGGAACAACACAGCTTCAGAGTGGGTGAGCATGCGCCTGAATCCGTGCTCCCAGTTGGAGCTCAGCAGCTGCTGTTGTGACGAGCGCGAGGAGGTACCCGTAGCCGAAGAAGCCAGTTTTGTTGGTTGGAGTGGCTGAGGTAGACTTGGAGATGCCGCACCAGTCTTTGTGGGAGCGAGTTTCGCAAACAAAGGCAGGGAACCTTTTTCAGAGTAGGCTGGCATTCCCTGACATACAAGCTTGAGTAGAGATGCTTTATCAGGTTGTAGTAGTCTCAAATATTCTGTGGCTCTTTGTTGAGTTTCAGCATCTTCTGCCCGAGATTCCCGTTCCATTACTTCCATCACAAGACTACGGAACTCACCACCATCAGTCGAGTCATCGTGACGAGATGCCAATTTCAGATAGCATGTAAGAAGCATATGAAGCGATTGCATAGAAGCGTCCCCAATACGATCTTGAAGCACCACAAATACATCCATGGCTGAAGAGGGTGGCGTATACTCACCGAGAATGAAGGCTGCTGCTTTCAGAATGTCATCGGCAAGATGCCCTGGCGGTGTATCACGAATAGTGGTCACTAAAGTATCTCCACAATAACTGCGAAGACTTGCGTTGTTAACAGTAATCTGGACCAGACGCTGCCATACTTCTTCACCGACGTAGGAACCACCAATAATCAGTAACGATAGGCAAGTATCAACGTACCATCGGGGACTTGTAGCGAACTGTTCTATAATCCCAGCTAAGCGAGACACCATTTGTGGTCGAATACTGCCATCAGACACGACCAGCATGTCCAAAAGTTCGGCAGCCATGTGCTCTACATTGGTAGAGTTGGCGATACTCGACAAGGCATCCAGTGCCTCACGACGAACGGACACGTCGCGATCTTTGACCATTCCGAGTACCAAATCAACCACTTCCTGAGACCCCCCCAACGGTGGATACACAGCCAAAGTTTGCAAGGCGAGGTATCGTGTGTTGGGATCGCGAGCATGAAGCAAATGGCCCAACGGGCCCGACAGGACACTGCGGATGTCAACACCAGCATATGCAGATACTCTAACAGCTTCAAATAGAATGGCTTTGCGAGCATTGGCATGCTGGGGCACTGCAGTATCGTCACTTAGCTCTTGGGCGCATGAAGTAACCACAGCCAATACTACTGCACGTAACGCCTGTCCCTCGGGTGTCGACGCATCTGGGATAGGTACCCAGTGTCGTAGAAGCTCCAGTAGCTTTACTACAAGCCATGGAGCCCCAAGTTGGTAGTATACATAGTCGAGCGGGACGTCTTCGCCTGACCATACAGAGTGCAACTTACGCAGTGCCTTGGGGAATGCCATGGAAACCTTATCAGGATCGGTGCGAGCAATGTCGATGACCAGATCAATACATGACTGAGCCAGGCCAAGTTGTGTCGAGTCTACAAGTGCCACAATACGGGCAGCCCAGTCCTCATCAAGGAATGTCGGATCCTGGCGATAGAAGCTAGCCACAGTCAAGGCGGCTTTTCGAGCTACTGCTGGAGCACTTGTAGGTGATACAAGGAGTTTGAATACCTCTTCAACGAGTTGTCGAGATGGAATCCGCAACATCGATACAAAATTGAGCGCCAATGCAGTATAGAGTTCCCGGGGACTTCGAAGATCCTCAAGAACCGCTGCATCCATAGCTTCATCTACAATGCCCTGATTGTCACTGAGCATCAGCTCAAGGGCCAGGTACCCAATTTGCTTCTCCGAATATTTCTGGGACTGAATCAACGCAAGGCTCTCACGAGCTCCTAGGTCCACCGGATAGCCTAAAATGTAGACATACAGGATCTTAGCCACGGCCTTCTTTGCCTCGTACCCAGCTTTAGACTTTGCTGGAAGCTTACGCCGAAGACTTGCGAGCTCTGTCTGCACGCGGGCGCGCTCGGCATCTTGAGTCGTGGCGGCCCTTAAATCGGCTATAAATTGGGATAGCCCCTTGATTCGAGTACTCATAAGAAATGCCGATGAATGCGGGTGAGAACCGCCACTAGCTGAGCCGGAATCAAGTGGTACGCGGAGGGCCCTAAAGACGCTACACCACTGGCTTTCGGTTACGCACTTCGCCCAATATCTTTGTTACATAATGGAGACCAGCGGGCTCCCTTCCTACGTAAGCGGGAGGGCAGGAACGGGCATCCGGACCCTTGCACAAAACCCTAGCCCAACGGTACTCCGCTGCACCCCCAAGGAAAACACAGTAACCAGCTAGGGGTGTATTTAATCCTTCCCTTTTGCCAGTAGAACAAAAAGTGTCTCGTAGTCCCAAAAAAACTTCCAACCATGATGGATGAAATCAAAGGTGACGATAGTACCCGCTTTTCAACCAGCGGCTCATCTCATGACCGCAATGGGGTGGTAGAATCACCAGTTGCGTTTACAGACGCTGAACATGGGACAGAGATCGCAAGGGCCTCGACCAACAGGTCTCGTAGGAGTGATGCTGATTTTGTCGATACCGCCAAGGCCGCTAAATTGTTTTCGCGATCTTCGGGCTCTCATACATATTCGGGCCCATTGCCCGTAATGGGATTAGACAAACCATATCCCCCGAGTTTGGCAGACAGGGAACTCTACAGGGTGGAATATGTGGGTCCTGATGACCCGTTGAGCCCGCTTAATTGGACATTGTGGCACAAGACTTATCATGTGCTTGGTGTGACACTTTCCACAGTAGCGTGTGCCCTTGGATCTAGTATTTATGGCCCTGCTACTGAGGCAATTCAACGGGAATTTCACATGGGATTGGCTGTGGCTAGTCTGGGAATTTCATTATATGTGCTTGGATTCGCTTTTGGTCCTATCCTCTGGGGTCCACTGTCCGAGGCGTACGGGCGGCGAATTCCACTAATAGTGGGGGTGTTTGGAATGAACTGTTTTTGTTTTGCTGTAGCTACTGCGAAAGACTTTCAAACTATAATGTTGTGCCGCTTCTTTATGGGCTCTTTTGGTTCGTCCACTATTGCCATTGTGCCAGCGACTATGGCGGATTTGTTTGACACCAATGTACGTGGTTATGCAATTGTGACATTCAGCGGTGCGCTCATTGTCGGGCCAATGCTGGGTCCAATCATTGGTGGTTTCATCACATACTCGTACTTGGGCTGGCGGTGGACTCATTATATTACCGGTATTCTGGGGTGCCTGGCACTAGTCACGACCGTACTCTTTTCCCAGGAGTCGTATCGTCCTAAGGTTTTGGTTCAGCGTGCTGCCGAGTTGAGAGAGCGCACGGGTAATTGGGGCATCTATGCAGAACATGAGACTGCGGAACTTGACGTCAAGAGCTTGGTCCATGAAAATCTACTGCGTCCTATTATCATGCTTTTCCGCGAAATTATTTTATTGCTTCTGAGCATCTATACCGGGTTTGTGTATGGCATGGTATACCTGCTTCTGCAGGCTGTGCCGTTAATCTTCACCGAAAAGTACAACTTTTACAAAGGTGTGGCAAACCTACCCTATGTATCGCTACTTGTTGGCTCGCTTCTAGCATGTGTGGCCCAAGTCGGTATTTTCGAGCCAATTTTCCAGCGGCAATTGCGCCGATCTACACGCAATGTGATCCCTGAGGCCCGACTTCCGGCCATGATTACAGGCGGCGTTGCATTCCCCATTGGAATCTTTTGGATGTGTTGGACGGGTGCTTATGGGCCCCACGTTCACTGGATCGTTCCAACTATTGGGTCAGCATTCATTGGTTTCGGCTCGCAATTGATCTTCACCCCTTCAGTCAACTATATTGTTGACACATACCTATCGGTGGCAGCCTCGGCCATTTCAGCAAACGCATTTGTGCGCGCATCTATGGCTGCTGCTTTCCCGCTCTTTGCCACGGCAATGTTCAACAACCTCGGCATCCAATGGGCGGGAACTCTCCTTGGATGTCTGGCCGTAATCATGATGCCTGTTCCTGTTGCCTTCTTCATTTGGGGCAAGTGGTTGCGACAGAAATCTCCCTACGCAAAGGACGTGTAATGAGATATAAAGAATAACCTAGTCAAACCCATAAATCTCGTTCTTAACTTCTCTATAGAGATAATATATCCACTTTAGTTCGCTGGGGCAAAGTCCTAGTATCCGAAGAACTGATGGGGGGAATGATACTCAGCATTGCACAGGTGCCATTTGCCACAGATCCTGGACTAATACATACGACTCCACCACTAATTGCGTGTGAGGGCTCAGCTCCAGGAACCACTAGTACATTGGGCGCCGTTTCAAGGTCTGGAACTCGGCCATAGTCAATAGATACACCCTTGACAGGTGGATATATAGGATATAACCGGCGCTGCCAAAGTACATCCTGGAATGCTGTTGCTTGTGACGCCTTTCCTGACGAAGTAGCGACAATGTCTTGCACAGCCGGGATCGATGTAGCGACCACTTGGAGTCCGGCAATGTCAATACAGGCTGGATTGGGCGACGCAACCACATGAGACCCAAGCTGTTGTTCCAGTTTATCTAGAGCGGGCTGGGGAAACACTGGATGTGCTGAGGTGGCATCTCGAATGCTGGGAATATACACGATGGGTTTCTGAATGTCGGCAATTAAAGGTCGGATTAGTGTCGCCAATATAACCTCAGGAGACCCATGGGTGCCTTGTTGGACTCCTGGATTAGTATCATCTACCAGTGGACCCATTAGTAGAACCATAGAACAGTCAGGACTCAGCGAGGTCAGTGTAGTTCTCAATGCCGTATAATCGAGGCTTTCACGGGAAGTGAATGGCCCAGCAGCTATGAGTATGCGTAAAACGCCTTTATCATGGTGCTCATCAATGTTCAAAGCCGATGATGGAGGAGAAAGTCGAGGGAGACTGACGATCTCACTCACAACAAAGCGCTGACCAGTCGGATTCGATCCTTTGAAGGCCGCAACCTGACCGCGGAAGAAACTTGGGGTCGTTCGAAGTGCCGAGATGTCAAGAGGCACCCGTACACCTGCTCCAATGCGCCGTGAGGCTTCTAGAACTAGCGCTGCATTGTCAAGAGGTCCGAGGTCATTCTCATCTTCATAGGCATTTCCGTCCGAATTGAACACCTCTGCAGAGTCTGATGTCTCGGTTAATATACGGCCCACAACGAGATTGTCACTTTGTGACATATGGGCAGGGTTCGCTACGTCGCTTCGTTGTAGGCCATGAGATTCAAGTAATCGTTCAATAGTAGCCTCCACCTGATCGTCCAAACATCGACTGATTTCACTGAGCTTCTGGAACATCGGCCTGTACTTGAACGAGTCACTAACTATGTGTGGCTCCACGACTAGAGGCACGCCAGATGTGTCCAACGATGCATTCAATGGTTTCAGCTCGCTCCGAGGAGTCCGAGACAACGACTCTTCACCAAACCCGGGCGTATACGGAGGATTCCCTGGGGTAGATACCGGATTTGGATTCGAATGAGGCCCTGAATGAGGGCCTACGCTAGAACCAGGACTGGATCCACCTGTCGCTGCGAGTCGACCTGGTGCACGAGCTGGAGTAACCATCGCAGCCGTCCGGGGTTTCTTGCGTGGACGGTCAGCTGTATGAAGGAGCCAACCCCGAAACAGGTCCAAACTCTCCGGAGTCACATCGACATTGTCGTCATCTTCCACGGTCATAGATCGATTTGTAGCATACGCTTCCCATTTGACGTGAAGATCATCTATATCGAGCCCAAATGTGTCCAGCAGCTCCTGGAGCCGAGTACGAACCTCATTACTCTCAGCAGCGCTCGGAAACACCGTCGCTAACGCGTCAGTGGACATATATTGATCCGCTTACATCAGGCGCGCGTCGATGTAGGTTAATTAATGGCGGGTAGAGTAACATATGGTCTATACGATTAATCCCGGGTGTCCAGAGAATGTCTAATGATTTAAGCATCCTTTGAGGCTTCCTTATTTTCCGATACAAAAGTCTCAGGCTCCTCGGACTTCTCAGGCTTAGCCTTCTTGGCCTTAGGCTCTGCGGGTGCTGGCTCATCAGCTTGGCGGGTCTTTGTCGAATCCTCAGCAGCAGCACCGACAACTTTATCAGAATCAGGCTTGGGAGTATTCTCTGTGGTCTCCGTGGGTTCTTTTGTGGAGGGCTCTACCGTCTCCGGGGCCGATTCAGTGAATGGCTTATTGGAATCAGGCTTTGATTCCTCCTTGGGAGCATCAGAGGCACCCTTGGAACGCCGGCGCTTGAGTGGACGTTCCTGGCGGAACGCATTGAAGGGGCGACGGCGTTTGCCATTAGCAGTGTCGGCGAAATTGTGCTGCTGCGATTTCATCTCAACATAGGCCTGCTTGAACATGATTAGTAGCTCAGAGTCATTGTAAGAGGGCTTCGTCTCCACAAACTTATCTGCATCAGCCTTGTCGGCGAACTCCACAAATACAGACTCCTTAAAGGTACCATCATCGGTCCGGCGGAGTCGCACCTGCCGCGTAGGGCCATATTGAGAGAACCAGGTCTCGAGATCGAACTGAGTTGTAGGCGTCTCAGGACCGAATCCTTTGGCATATACAGTTCGTGCAAAGCTATCCTTTTTGGCCTGAGCAGGTGGCTCCTTCAGGGCCACGCGACGACGCACTTGTTGACCATCTTCACTGACCTCTAGCAGCTCAGGACTCTCACGAAGTGCAGCTACGACCTCCTCAAAAGGCTGGAACCTCCGCATACGCTTGAACTTGTGGATCATCTCGATGGACACCCATCCCTCGTTCTTCCGCGTGGCCTGCCACAGAAACTTGTCATGGGGCAAGTTGGCATCCGAGAAGTAAAATTCCACCTGCTTTAGAATATCTTCATGGTTGCTAGAAGTCGGCAGCTTTTCGGCATCCGACACCACCTTTCGCGGCATTGAAATGTATCTGGAGAACGATTTTTCACGGTGTCTAGAGGTTTTCACTGAGTCAGCGGGCGTTCTCAGTGCGGGCGACTCAGGGCGGGCGAGCGCAATTCTGGCGTCGACTGTGATCTAGTCGAAGGTGTAAGGATCTAAAATCTAAAATCACGGCATAAAATACAAGGGGTGCCATGTTACCCCGCTCACAGCCGTGGCGAGTCGTGGGCCACTTTGACTATGCCGTCCTGAAGGAATGAGGCCACATGCACATTTCCAGCCCAGATACGACCCTCATAAAGAGCCCTTCCATCGGTCGCACGATCTGTCCAGGAAACCATTGCCAGCCATTGTGATGATATAGTTGGAGGTGGCAATGTGTGGACCACAAACGCGTGGTTGAGTGATGCCATCTTGGTAATGTTCACGTCTGGGTTATCTTGAATATTTGTAACTGTAAATAGTGAGTTACGATCGGACATGTATGCCAAAGCTGCCACAACAAGGTTTGGGTCGTTTAAAGGTACACGCGATTGGAATACATGCGCAATGCGTCGCTGGGTCACATCTGGACGCGCTTGGTTATAGCCACTGGTATCAATCTTACGGCAGTCCAAAGGATGGAAATGCCGTCGAATATTCAATTTTTCTATAATGCGCTCATACATAGGCGAGTCCGAGTCTGACGCTGGGGCTAGAGACTCTAGGTCGGATTTGGGCATATCCGCAGCGTTTCCCGAATAAGGCCGCAAAAGTCGGTCGGGAAATGGCGCCTGGAATTCGTATGTCTCATTGTCATTATCTGCGCACTTGTAGGCAATCAATGCCACATAAACAGCATCCCCATTCTGAGATACGTTCACAAGGCGATGGCCATACTTTCGGGATGTTCGCAGTTCGGTCACTTCATACACAAGGGGAATATCAGAGTCGACCGGATGTAAGAAGTACGAGTGGGATCCAATACACACATACGATGAGCTGGGGACAGTATATGATCCACATACAATCGACTGAGCCAACACATGCCCACCGAACGCTGCAGAGAAACCACGCACCGGTTGAAATGGCCGACTCAAAGACTCAAATGTGACGGAGTCTACACGCCTGACGGCCATGAGATCTCCGAAACTGCCATGCTCGGCATTGGCAAGTACCATCTTTAGCGGGGGACCAAGAGTCACGTGCTTCCCACCAGTTTATAGGGGTCCACTAGCGGATTATGCACATTGTAGCCGAATGGCCTTAAGCACTGACTTACGCATAACTCCGCAACGCAGGGAGTGATCCGCCCTCGGGCATTACGCAGTTTTCTTAAGCATTTCCTTCTTGCATACACGTGCAGTAACCACAACCCTATTACTGTTACCGGTGCTTGTCAGCAGACCAGGAGTGGTCGGTAAGCGTAAAGGATAGTATTCGGTTTGCTGGTGGTTCGACAACAATAGTCGGAAGTCGGCTTTGATTCAGGGCTAAAGTTAATATGTCTTGTTAATATGTATAAATCCATGTGTCAGGCTGTACCATCACCCCCACTGCGCCACTCTTACCCTCAATCTCCGGTATGAATCCGTCCCGCTGCCCCCACCACAATAGGTGTCGGAGGACCGCTAGGCCACGTGACTAAAAATAAGTATATGCCTAAGCCCACATACGCATAATACCCGGTTACCGAATCGCGTAAACATCTGGCTCCTCAATCGTTATACCCGAAGGCTATCTATCTGATGGATCGCAAAGTCTCGTTCTGGCCAGGTCAGAATGAAGACCAGCATATTCCAGATGGGAGCAATGGAAGCAATGGTCGGCCTAATGGGAATATTCCAGAGATCCTAGTGTCCGCTTCTAATACCTCTCGATCTCAGACCCCAGATGTCCTTCCTACGGTAGCTTCGCTGCATTTAAACACTCCAACTCCGCTATCTTCACCCGCAGCTACTCCAGCAGGTACTCCAGCACCTTCTATGCGTGAAACAAGGGGATCGATGTCCTCAGCAAGTCGTCCAGAGCGCCCCCAGACGAAGAGATCAACCAGCCGAGTACCCATGTTCCGTTTGAATTCGTCGAGTCGGGTTCCTCGGCATGGTAGATCGAAATCTGTTCCTGATTTAGAAGCGCCTGGGGATCATGCAAGCAGCCATGCCCCATCATCCTCGCATGGCCGGAGTTCAATGTGGGCTCGAGTCGGGCAACGCGTTCAACACAACCTCAGGGCTTGGTATGTACGAGACCGATGGAAGAGGGCGTCAGAGATAGATCATTTCCGTGAGGTACAAAAGTCGAACTTGCTTTTTGCCGAGCTATTCACGGTGACTCCGACAGTGATGCTTCTTGCAGGCAACTTCCAGGCAGATGAAAAGGGCGAAAAGCGCGTGCCAGTCCTAGTTCATCAGCTTAATCTCAAGGTAACGCGGGCATCAGGTAATTATCGGCATATGGTGCGAATTCACCTCGAATATGGCAATGGACCGGCGGTAATCCGATGGTCGCTTGTGCGCGGGTATCGCGATTTCTTGTGGCTCAAGACCAGACTGGGGTCTGATAAAGTAGGCTCTGCTGCAGTAAAGCAGCTTAAGCATCCGAAACTCCCGAAACCGCGCAAATTTCCCAAGGAGCATTCTGCCGAATCTGAGAGCTCCGGCTCCGACTCCGAACCAGAATCCGACGAAGAGCTCGTAGACGACTCTCAGTCTTTCGAGGAGGCTATCGAGGACTATTTGAAAAAGCTCATTCGTATCTATCAATTCCGGCCTGATTCTAATCGCATTATGGCGTTCTTGGAGCTCAGTCATATGTCAATCAAGTTGGCTCCCGAGTACGGATACCATGGTAAAGAAGGAACATTGATTATGCGTTCTCGAGCGTCGGAAATGGGATGGCACATGTCTCACCTACACCCCAAGGATATTGGTAAAATGATCACGCGGCACACCCCCAAGTGGGTGCTTGTACGTGAGTCGTATGTGGTGATCGTAGACAACATCTACAGCACAAAAGTGCGCGAAGTATTTCTAGTGGACTCCCATTTTGACATCAAACATATTGATGACTCTATTGAAGACAATGAGTTAGCTGAGAAACAGCTTCAGCAATCGTCAGACCCCGCTTCTGCATCATTGCCTGGGCCTTCGGAAGCGGCTTTCGGACCTGTGGACATACCTGAAGCACCAGATGCTCTTGCGAGGCCTCCAGTCCTTGAACAGCACAAACCCCATACTAAGTCGGTATTTTTGCACCTGCGCAACAATGAGCGGAACATGAAACTGGCTGCGTATTCCGACCGTGAGTTGCGGCGTTGGCAAGCATCCATCGTTCAGATGAAGCAGCAGACGCCGTGGAGTCGTCGGAATCGGTTTGATTCGTTTGCTCCAGTGCGAAAAAATGTATTTGGTCAATGGTTTGTGGATGGTCGCGATTACATGTGGGTGCTGAGTGAAGCACTTGAAAACGCCCGCGATACCATCTACATTCTAGATTGGTGGTTGTCCCCGGAACTGTACCTTCGTAGACCTCCAGAAGGTAACCAACAATGGCGCTTAGACCGTGTACTAAAACGCAAAGCGGAGCAAGGCGTCAAGATATTTGTGGTAGTCTATCGGAACGTAGGAGCGGCGATTCCCATTGACTCTTTGTGGACTAAATACTCATTGCTGGATCTTCACCCAAATATCCACGTTATTCGTTCGCCGCATCAGCTCAATCAGCGCCATGCTCTCTTCTGGGCCCACCATGAAAAGGTATGTGTTGTAGATGCCACTGTGGCATTTAATGGTGGCATTGATCTGTGCTATGGACGGTGGGATACATGGGAACATAATCTAACTGATGATGCACCAAATGCTTTTAGTGCGGACCCCAGTGAAAAAACCCAAATGTGGCCCGGCAAGGATTATACAAATGAGAGGGCCAAGGACTACTTTGGACTCGACCATCCCTACGACGAGCAGCTGGATCGTGATAACCAACCACGGATGCCTTGGCACGATGTACACCAAATGGTGGTTGGTCAACCAGCCCGGGATCTGGCCAGGCACTTTGTCCAGCGCTGGAACTACGTGCTCCGACAGAAATTGCCTTCGCGTAAGACCCCATTGCTTCTTCCACCTCCAGACTTCACCCAAACAGAGCTCGAGCGACTGGGGCTCACAGGAACATGCGAGTATCAGGTTCTGCGTTCATCTGGAGACTGGTCTCTAGGGCTCCGTCACCATGAACAGTCGATCCAGAATGCGTATCTTAAGCTGATACAGGAGTCGGAGCACTTTGTATACATTGAAAACCAATTCTTCATCACATCAACTGAGGTGGATGGCATTCTAATCGAGAATCAAATCGGCAATGCATTGGTCCAACGGATTATACGAGCCCATGCATCTGGTGAGAAGTGGAGAGCATTCATCCTGCTTCCACTGTTGCCAGGATTTGAGGCTGAAGTGGATACAAACGAAGCTGCGTCAGTTCGAGTGATCTGTCAGTGTCAGTTCAATTCTATCTCGAGAGGTCCTCACTCGCTGTTCTACCGCTTGGAATCACTTGGAATTCGTCCAGACCAATACATACACTTCTTCTCACTCAGACAATGGGGTAAGTTTAGTGAACCGAATCAATCACGGCTGATAACTGAGATCCTGTATATTCACGGCAAGACAATGATCGTGGATGATCGTGTGGCCCTAATTGGCTCTGCTAATATTAATGAGAGGTCAATGCGTGGACTACGAGACTCCGAAGTAGCTGTAGTGGTTCGTGACACAAAGGTCGTGGAGTCACGAATGGCAGGAAAACCTTGGAAAGCCGCCAAATTCGCCCACTCACTCCGGGTAAGACTAATGCGCGAGCATCTTGGCGTTGATATCGACAAATTAGATGTGGTTCATCGCATGACAGATCAGCTCGGAGCCGCTGCGCTAAACTATGAGACTGGAGCTCCGGGCTCAGTACCAGGCTCTGGACCGGCTTCCGTGTACTCTGGCAATGGAGGGCGCCCCAGCTCCGCGTCAGATACCCCGTCTAAACAACGAGGTGGAGCGTTCGATGGCTTTGATACTGATGAGTTCCCCGAGTGGTTATATCCTGAGCTGCATTCATTCAATTGGTACGCTGGTACTGAAGTTAATCGTGGCGTGCGTGAGCACAAGAAGGTTTCAACTGACTCGCGAATCCAAGGCAATGCTGAGCACAAAGCTGATGTCGATGGTGACGGCTATGACCAGATGAATGAACGCATTCGTAGTGGACGAATTAAGCCATTGCCACACGGAGCCCCTGCTCCAGGAAATCCAGAAGAAGACAAGCGTGCTCGTGTAATCATGGCAGAGCTAATGAAAGACCGTACAATCACGTCCCAGCTTGAATTCCTGCGCAAGTTTTATGCTCGCCTGGCATCACAGGATATCTTACGTCCTGTTCAACCGGCCAGTCAGCTCAAGTTACCCCACGTTTCTGATGATGGAAAGCGGGCTCTGGATGCGGAGCCACTCCCCATAGATCCTTGGGGTTTTAATGACCCTTTGGACGACGAGTTTCTATACGACAAGTGGTTCGCAGCTGCGGAACGCAACACATTCATATTCCGTCAAGTATTCCGATGCCAGCCAGATGATGAAGTTGAGACCTGGAAGGACTATAAGAAGTTCCAGGGTCACATGGAGCGGTTCTATGCCAAACAACGCGAGGATGGCGGTCCCGATGCCCTTCGAGCGGCAGGCCATCATTCTCCTGAGCGGGTGGATTTGCATGTCCTCAATGGAACCATAAAAAGCACTAATCCAGAGGGCCTTAAGTCGCCGCTTGGCACACCGGGAGGTTCTCCTCCTGGTACCCCTGCTCCGTCTCGACCGACTTCGTATGGACCCTCGAGACTTGCTTCGCGGGCTCCATCTCTCAACGATGTAGAAGAGGAAGATGGAGGTGGCTACTTTGCGATTCCTCGTACCAATAACCACAAAATTAGCGAACCGGCTTCTCCCATGCACAAGGAACCGGAATCGGTTGAAGGAAACGGCACAGAGACAGTGCTGCCTCCACCCCCTCCACCAATGCTGGCACGACGATGGGGCCACTTTGAGCACGTTCTGGATGCACAAGTGGCTGAGGATATGCTTCGTGGCGTCACTGGCCATCTGGTAGTATTTCCCACTGAGTGGTTGAACCGCGAACTTGACTCAGGTAACTGGAACTTCCAGAAGGACCGAATGGCTCCATTGGAGATCTTCGATTAAGAATCCGACCCATCGACTGTTTTATTGTTGGAGCTAGAGTCGGAGCTAGCGTCGTAGCTGGAGTTGAAGCTGGAGTCGGAGCTAGAGTTGGAGCTGGAGCTGGAACTAGAACTGGAACTCAATTTGCTAATTGCACAGTGTGGTGTCATAGGAACGCCTAAATACATCCAGAGTTGGACGAATGGAGTCGTAATTTGAGTTCTGAATCTTCTCTGAGGCTCCAATGGTTGGAGCTCCATATTAGAGGACTCACCGCGTTTAATGCTTAATTTTTTTTAATTGGCCCTATGGCAGGCCATATTTTTAATAGACGCCTTTATACATATTATAATAGATACCCCAATTCGGCTTTGGTAGCATCCAGACAATGACCTACTCAGACCAGATATTGAGGTAGAATAATTCTTCGCTGCTCATATATGACACAGGGATCACCGCTTCGAACGCGCGCACCAAGTTAGATGGTGCATGGTCACGTGCCAATGTCACAGCTGACTAGTGGGAATATGCTTGGATCCTCCACATGACATACGCACAAATGCGAAGAGGAGACGTGATCGGCTGCTAACAATGCGGATCGTGCAAGTATTTATGTCGATGTTGCTTTTGATACGGCGAGTATATGAACGACTACTTGTCAGCTTCAATGCTGGTCTGCTGGATGCTACTTGCGGTAGGTGTATTGAAGAGCCGTGTGCCATGTGCTTAGGTGGCGAGCCATTAACAGACGATTCGAGCACGTGGAATGAACCTATTGTCCACGATGGCTCAGTTACATGGTGCGATTTGAACGAAAAGTTGTGCGATGATTCACATGAAGAGGCTTGGCAAAGTGACGTGACAAATTGGTGGAGAACACTGCCATGACAATATGCTGAGGATGATGCTGGTTTGAGTGGCCAGAACTTACCGAATTGAATCTACAAGCATAGCATTAGGTCAAATTGCATCCGATGAGAGATATAGATATAGTAGTGATAGTATTCAGGTGCTTAATACATTTGATAGACACCTCTAGTACCCATAGCTTATAAGCTAATATAATTATTAGGCGACATCACAGACTTGTAAGAAAGATTATATAAATACAGCTATAGCATTGATGAAATCTACTCTGGATAAACTTAAAATCCCACTGTTTTTTTACATATTTACTGGCTTGTCTCGGTATTGATGTTGTACCGATACAAAGGATATGGAATGAAGAAATGAGCAATATAACAATATATGTAACGAATAGTAATATAACAAATGCCTCTACAACTTGATATTTCTATATGGACAGGAGATGTCATTAAGCAGGCTCTGGAAGGAATAGCCATTTAGTGTCAATTTAAGAGCCTGTCAAAGAGCCCATCAAGTGCATAAAACGTTTCATTGAAACCAATGGTATCCAAATAATGGAATGAGGATCTCATTATGAATTTACAACTTAGTTAGTGCTAGCATATACACTGGCACAACAAGGTTGTCATTGAGGGTTCCTACAGCTTCCATAAGAGCAGCAGCAGCCCCTACAAGTAGTGCCCTACGCCATACATAGTCCTGGCCCCAGCAGAGGCATAATGCCACTGCACATGCAAAAGCAAGCGTCCCTTCAAGGGTCTTCTTACCAAACAAACGTATTCTGCCAATACGCCGTCCAACCTGAGATGCACAAGTGTCTCCTACGCCCAATCCTAGTACCCCTACAGGGCTATGGGCCGCAAATATAGGGCTAGAAATGCCCAGAAGTAGGTATAAGTGGGATACTACGATGGGACCCCGCGTATCTCTGGAATCAACAAATGGCTGCAAGGTACGGTGGATCCACAAGCCGGCCGGCGGCAATGCAGTAGCTCGCACGGTTTCCAAAAGCACAAATAATACAAGAGCAACAGCAAGCGCCATTGATGTAAATGGATGTGCCGCTGTTGGGAAGAAGAGTGCTACGGAACACACATGCCACAGTTTTCGGCGGGCATCTAATCCCAAACGCCCCCCACCCAGGGCAGCAATTATGCCTCCTATTGTCAGACAAGCTACCCACCACATCACAAGTCCCCTATTGGAAGCCACAACATGCATTGTCCAATCCCAGCTACGGTGACACACACCAAAGTACAAGTACCCAGCAGTAGCAAAGTACACAATATAGATAGAAGCCACTAGAACATGGGAACTTTGTCCTCGATGTTGTCGATAGCGCTTAGCATGCTCTACCAAGAGTGGATAGCAAGGCACAAGCCCTGCTAATCCACACAGCAGAAGAGTCCGCCATTCGCCTACCTCAGTGGCCAGAGCAACATTCACAATTCCGGTGGCCAGAAAAGCTGCTTCACTGGCCGGAATTGAGTTCTGGGCCAACTTTCCGATAACATACAACGCTGCCTGCAGCGCTAACGGGGCCCATAACCCCCCACGCTCAACATACCAAAGCCATATAACCGCTAACACCGCACCAGAACGCGTTGTTGAGAGAGATAATGCCATGTTTAAGATGACTCTACTGTGATGGGGTGGTGCTAGAGCCCCGGCCACTAATGGAGGAAGTACTAGCGCCTCTAGAGCCACGTGGCGTGTCGCTAACACTGCGGCTAACCACCCGATATATGCTCCGGGTCTATATGCTGCGCGAGTAGTTAGAAACCATACCAAAGGGGCCAATAATAACACTAACCGTAAACTACGGTTGAATCTCCCTTCACGGCTTTTCTCGGTTTCAGACTTGTACCCTGAGTCGCTAAGGTGGTCTGATGCACTGTGGCCATCATATGCTTCTCTAGGATCAGAATCATCATGGATCAGACCATGGTATTCCAAATCAGGTTTTCGATAAGGCTGGTTACTCTGAGGGCGTTTGCCAGTTCCAAGTTTACCAGTCCCTGCCTTTGTCGGGCCTGAGATCGAGTTTGTGGACCGAGTTACGGACCCAGCTGATCCTTGGGCTTTCCGCCTTCGCAGGACACGACGCGTTACAACAAGCTCCGAGTCGGAGCCGTCCAAACGCCCGCTTCCCCGTCTTTTCCGCCGAGACATCTCAGTATATCGGGCAGCCCACAATGTGGCAGCAACGCGTAACGTATAACATCGGTTATTAGCCCCTACATCACGTGGCTCGCATATGTCACGGTGGGGGGTTACTGCGTCATTTTATGCACTATGGATTACGCACGTATGTCACGCATTACCTTTAGGCCCCGGGGTCCGGGGATGGCATCCGCCGAGCATTGATTGCCCGAGGGTGTCCCAATTGCGGCCAGCCATAAGACCTTCAAGGGCAACAAGAAGGTCATACTGGACAGAGTCATTGACTACGCTGTCATGTTGGTAGTCTGGGTGCTGATCGACGAATTTGCGCACCCACGTAGCAGCCGTATCTAGTTCGCCAGAAGCTCGGCGTTCAAGGAGATCAAGATATCGGTCAATTTCTCGGCGAACATCGACTGGGACTGTTTCGTTGCAGTTGCTAAGATAGTGCCGAATATGCTGTAGTAGGCCTGTTATATCCTTGGACCCACTAAAGATTTCAGCGAGGGATGCCTTACGGAACGTTCCTTCATTGGTACGCCACCAGAACGTTTCTCGCGTCACAGCACCGCGATGGTGGGCTATACGCATGTTCTCATCGACCTGGCTCAATGGCATATAGAACACTAGTCCATGCTCCACAATCGCACGCGCTACCAGCACCACAAATACGCACACAGCAGCATTCTCGAAGTCAGTCACCTGCACATCCATGGGCCGAAATTCGACTCTCCAACCCATATTAGACTGGTTTAAAGGCGGAGGTTTGAACCGCATTGTCTGCCAATTTGTGCTTTGGATGTTTTCAAAGTGATCCATACTGCTAGTATCATCCTGAACCAAAAGTTCCTCGAACACTACCAAGGGATCACGAATAAAGAGATGGGCAAAATGTTGCTGCAGTAATTCATCCACAATCCCCGAACCTCGCAGCTGTTCCTTGACTTTAGGGTTCTGGGGAAGTGGAATATCATTATAAACGCTTTGTTTGGCCGTGAGCTCGGGAGAACCACTATCGATATATGTCGACACGCTATCATAGCGGGACTTTGGGATGCGAGTGCGTTCCTCGTTGTAGCGATCATCAACTGCCCCCGAAATCACATTAAACCGCGTGTCCTGGTCACTCACATAACCACGATACAGAGGGGCTGCGGCAGTTACTGCCATTAATAGAGGACACAATGGCGTCAACTGGTCATACAAAGTGCGTGCCTGGGCCATTGATGCAGCCTGCATTGTCAACTGGACACAGCAGCACCCCATACCGAATCCCATAGCGTCCATGTAGATATGGTTGTCCTTGGCAGCCCCATTACGGGCATTGGCATCTTCTGGCCACTGATCCCGGTCCCAGGGTACTACGGGATCGTGGAAAGGCCATGGGGTGTTCTTATCATGAAGAAGAGGCACATTTATTGCTACTTTCTCTCCACGACGTGTACGAATATTCCCAGTTAGAGTGGGAAACCGCACGTGAGTGTTGATGATACTATCAGGAAGGAACAGTGAGCGAGCCGCTGGGCCACCAGGAGTCTCCCAAGGCTCAGCAAATTTGCCAGCACCCAGTCGAGGGAAACTAGACACCGACATCAGCCACTCTTGATCCTGCATATGTTGCTTAGCCACCTGGCGTCGGGTCTCCATATTCGACTCTGCACTCAGCAAATCAGTAATGGAGGGCCCATATGGCCCTCCAGGTGTTGCTTCGACCATATATCGGCCGTACTCTTGATGATAAGAGACGTTGTGGCGACTCGATTCATCGACGGCAATCAAAGTGTCGAGAATTTGCTCTTGGCGGAGACTTAAAGTGGCCTTTTTCGACGTTGGATCGAGCCGTACAACCATATATTCTAACTCGTCTCCCCATAACATCGGATCATCTTCTCTTTTTCCGTGCTGTCGGATCGACTCCAGCAACTGACGAATCCCGTGCTCCCGGACATAGTCTATATGTTTTTCGATCTTTTCCCACGGAAGTGGGGTTCCCAGAGACAATAGGCCCATTAGAGGGGGACCGTAGGTTGGCCTGGCCTCTCAATCACTACTCCGGGGCCTCGACCGCCCGGCTGATAGTTTTCTACCGCTGGATTACAAATCCATCTTCATCTATAGTACGCGCTTTAGGCGAGAACGCGTAACCACACGTGACCCACCACCGGCGGGCGCTATATAACTCTATATATAGGTAATCGAAACCCGGGATGTAGATATTTGTAGCCTTAGAAATGAGTTTAGCAAGAGTAGTATTCATGAGGGGTACTTAGAATATGGATTTAGGTAGTTGGGTATTATCATATCTTAGCATATTGGCTGGACAAACAGGCTCTTGGAAGATATTCCGCGGCATTAGTTGTCTTGTAAATCTGTCCAATTCACACTGCTTCAGGGCAGTTGTCACCACACTATAATATGTTGGGTTGTTGCTTAAAACATTTCGCTAGTGCGTACAACCGACGTCGTCACTCATAGCTGTGTACCCGGAGTCCACCAACAAATGTCGATAAGGGGATTACGCATTTTTACTGAAGATCATCTGCATATATATAAGAGCAGCTTTACGATCGGATCGGAGATGTTAGCATGACATTAGTATACAATATTTATACATGAAAATAAGTTAGTGATGAACTCCAGTGACTGCATCTATCTTGAAGCTTATCTAGTTATCCATCAGGAATATAGATCACATATATCATTGACGTGGCTAACTTTGCTGAAAACTGGTATCTATAGCATGCTTAGACTGAAATTCCATATTAGGAAAGTTTAATTGAGTTAATAAAAGGCTTCAAGGCCTTCGAGATCAAGGTGATCAGTCGGAAAGTTCCAGTCGACCTCTTCCCGCCGCCGCTTACTAGACTATCTGTACACAGCCTCTTACCATCTCGGACTGCCGGATCCAAACTATCATGTCGAAGCAGGAATATTATCCACCGAGTGCGCCTCCTCCGGCAACATACCATCAATATGGATATTCGAATAACCCGCATCAAGCTGCTCCCCCTCCCCCTCAACAGTACAGTCGGTATGCCCCGCCTCCCCAACAGTACGGTGGTTATGCCCCACCCCCACAGCACTATGGAGGCTATGCGCAGCAGCCACCAGTGTATGTACAACAGGACAACTCCCGCAGAGGAAATATGGGACCGGGGTCTAATTGCTGGGCGTGGGTATGCGGTGCTATTAACCTAGCGATCTGCTTGGAGATGCTTGGATTCCTGATCACGCTGTGCGTTTAAACATCTTCAAGTTGAAAGTAGTTGCTTGAGATCAGTTTGATTATCCTGGTGATTCGGATAAGAACAGATAATACGGGTCGTTTACGGGGTTCTATCGCTTCATCATAGAGGATTAATTTATCTTCAAGTCCCGGATTCAAGACAGTGTATACTGACTTATCGATTATTGACACATGTTTCGCTTTTATTTCTTGCTGAATTATTTCTGTTGAACCATATCGACTATTGTTAACTTCATGCTCGTGCTATTTGGCCATCCACATTGGGATTGTTGGAGCCTTAGAGCCTCTCAATACCATTTCTTTTTTTTGCAACTCTGTTCATGTTGGCTTCAATGCACCAAAATATCCCTAGATCGCGTCTTCGTTTCCAAGCCTTATGATTGAATTATAGCATATTGATTCCGCGAACTATATTGCACGTTTTCTCCTCACGGTAACACACGTTACATACCAAGATTGCGTACGAAATGCTTCAGTGGAATTTGTATTTCCAATGATACCCGTTCTTTTGTATCTGTGTTCCACGTTGACCTTCCACCACGTCAATCTGGTTCTAGACTCCTCACTTCCAAAGTTCTGAATGTGATAGAGATATCTATGTCTATATTATAGACATTGTCATGTACATCAAGGGATGTGCTGTGTACTAGCTTTCTACTTGATTACATTTGATGAAGCCTGTGTTATATAGAATGGCCAATTCATCAGGAGTATATGCCACGAGTGTCTCACCCTACTTCCTAGTATGTGAAGAGGGATTATATATATTCGTAACGTCGTTAAATTCCTATTCTTTTTCTTTGGCCCAGCCTAGAACCCAAATAATGGTGATGGTTGTCCTCTAAAGCCCATGTCACTCACCTTAGGTTCCAGCAACATCGCAAGAGTGCGCCACAGCTCTGAACGAGAGAACGGCCGCACAAGCGTTGAAGAAGCTCCCCGGAGTATATACTGGTCGGTATTAGGTGGAGGCTGGTTCTCTGCCATCAATATTATCGGTACACCAATGTTAGTCTGGCGGATCAATTCTGTCGCTGACATTCCATCAAGGTAACTGAGAACTACATCAGCAACGATAACATCTGGAGGGGCTGTCTCGGACTTTTGCACAAGCTCCAATCCGTTTTCAGCAAGCTCGACCATACAACCATAGCGTTCTAGGAAGCTGGCAACCACATCCCTTGATTCCGGGTCGTCGACAGCCAGCAAGGCAACATAACTATTAGGAGGTTGTGGAGTTGGTGCTGGAGATGCTGAGCCTTGATTTAAATTCTCTGACAACCCTTTGCGGTCAGGTGAATCGACATCAGAGTCCGGTAAGTCAACCACAGTCAGGACGCGCTCAACGAGAGACTGTTGCATCTTAAGGGCCCTAAGCAACTGTCTCTGAGTACTCTCAAGATGGTCAATGCGATCGTGAAGGTCTTGGACATCGCTAAGCAGCGGTCGATTTATCTCCTGAGCGATGCGTGACGCCGCTTTCTCACCGGCTCGTTGTGCCTGTTCACGCGACTGTCCCTGTGGGGCATTAGCAGACATGCCTTTTCGCGAAGCTGCCGGCGGCTTGCGTCGAATGAGATGAGGTCTGTCGCGGTTTTCGCGGCGGAAGTCCGGGTGTTGGAATTCCCATAGCCTGCTCTGGGGGTCTGTGAACTTGACCTTGTGGAAGTCATATTTATTGAGCTGGCGCACGAAACTGCTGAAATTGGCGTGGTTAAACACCTGTGGGATCACCAGCTGCTGGAATAGCATTGTATCATGAATCACGAAACTGTCGCCATGGTCGCCCCACCGAACGATGCTGCTGTACTCAGGAGTCTCCAGCATTTGGTATAGTTTCGACACAAAGTCTGATGGTGCTTGAGAGTCTCCAGCAGCCACCATGGTAACTCCTATGCGACTTAAGGAAACGAACCAACGGCCGAAAAGTCGACCAGGTTGCGGTACCCTTATGCACTAGGTCGGCAAACCTTATAGGGGGTTTGGGGGAGTACGCACTTCGGATGTTATGCACCCTGCACCCGGACGCGCTGACCAAGCAGGAAAGAGCCTAAACTGCGGTGACGTAGGCGCCGCTACGTCACCGATGTGACTAACAATGCACCCCAGAGTCATGTGGGTAGTAGTAGGGTGGTTGATATGAGCTGAAGGTTGTTCGAACCGTGATTCCCTGACATATATTCCCGTCGCCGATATAGTGACGCATCATAACCATACACTGTGGCAGAGTGACACAGTATACCATTACGTCCACTAATTTATGTAATGTCCAGTGCCTTATGTTGAGGATCTACACGATGTTTCAGATGACTACATGGTGCCGCCACATTCTACTTATTCCGTTGATATCGGTTGCCGAAATATTCCTTCAATAGTTAGATGTTAGCCTGGCTGATTATCATAGCTGCAATACTCCGACGTGCTCTAAATAGCCATCTAGCCGGATGATTAGCCGGAGCCATATGGCTCAGGTTGAGCGTGGTTCTAGAAGTTAGTCACATGAACATGATGAAATCACGCATACTCGTATATGGCTTATGACTCAAAGAAAGATATTCAATGCCTACTATTGCCCGATGATCGACGCAATGCACGGCATCATGGATTCACTGGACCCTACTTTGGTGATACAGCGCATACCCTCTAGGGCTTCGATCACACCAAGACAATGTGTCAATTAGATCAAGAATCGATCGAGCATCACATCAAGTATCACATCAAGTATCAAGTTGCACTCTCATAGTGAAGTATCAAGACACGGCCAAGTATTCTAGAGGCCCCTACGCCATCCATGCTGTCATAGCGTTGTTGCCCGACCCCTAATGCACATTGATAACGTAGTCCTAACGTGCCTAGGCATTGCGCACATGCACGGGTTATAAGCATAATCTCTAAGTACACATACATACGCACTGCGCATATATCTAGATACGCAGACGACAATGCTATGGCTTTAAATACGTTAGAATGCTACGACAGCGGGAATGATCCCGAGCCTTCACTAATTGCCGTCAATAGCCGCTCCCGCATGATATCAGGAGATGAGTACTCGGGCAGCTTCAAGTAGTTGGCACAAGTCATGACTGAAGGCAGGTACTCGTCACGATTGCCACCTTCGGTATCGGGATGCTTGAGCACAACAGTAAACGGAGGCTGAAGAGCTCGGAACCCACCGAAAGGTAGATTGGGACTGCCTGTCATGAATGCCAGGAATGCCCGGCGCTGCTCGGGGGTAAATTCGGTCATGATTGTCACCAACTGTTGCACCGGAGGTGAAGCCATTGTATAGCCATGATCTGCACGTAAAGCCGCCGTAAGGGTAGCTTCTGACCAGTCTTCGGTCTGTCCAGCTCCTCCACACATGGTAGCGAGCTCCTCGGGAAGGAATGCCCGTAATGCAGCCACAGGAACGCTATCACTGAAGCCTTCACAGAACCGTGAAACGGCCTCTATTACCCGAGGACTAGCAACGGTCATCTGGGAAACACTTTTAACATACTCGTGTTTGTTTTCCTCGGTGACATCAATGTCAGCCCCTCCAGGAATGAGCTCCAGAGACGTTCCTGGCAATGTGAAGTCTAATGCGAGAACTGAGGCATCTTCCGACGCCAGGATCTCTTCTAAGGAGTGAACAAGCGCAGGGTCAATTTCCTCGAGCACATCAAGCGCATCGAGGCCAGATTCACCCGGTCCGGAGCCGTTCTGGAGCATTCCTGAGGATCCATTAGAGCGGCCCACCCCATTTGGATGGCCCAGAACCAGCGCGAAAAACCCGCGGTTCAGCCGCAAATCAAGAATGCGCCGGTCAAGCAATGCGCGAGCCACAAGTCGACCTAATCCCGTGAACAACGGCAGCTCCTCATCACCGAGATCAGGTCTCGGGAACAAGCCCTGGGCCTGTTGTTCACGCCACAAGCCCGGATGGAGAGAGAACTCGCGAGATGCCAGAGCAAAGAACTCCTGGGTTGGTCCCAAGCCTGTGCCAGCCTCCTCGAAGAACTCGATTTCGATTTGAGCTGGCGAAGACTTGGACATTTCAAGCAGTTTAAGTGCACCTTGCAAGAGTTTATCGCGAGAAATACGATACTTTTGGGTGGATAGCCTTCCAAGCTCGCCGGCATCGCCTGCGACGCCTGCGCCACCGACCCCGTTGCCAGCTTCATCGCCAGTCGGCTGCCAGCGGCCTAGAGACCGCGCGTAGCCAAGTGATGTGGCCTCGATGAACTGGCGCCGCGTTACTACAGGAAATAAGAACGGGAATCCTCGCACTGAGTCGAAGGTCCACTGTGGAAGCACTGCCGCAACAACCACTAGTGGGTCCTCGAGCTGCCGATTAAGCTTAGCTGCCAGTTTAGCGTTCACAAACGAGGCCCATGGCGCTTTGGCCCACTCATTTGCTTTGGCTAGTGCCTGTAAGACCTCTGCACCCGGCAAATTGCTGAATTCAGAGCCTGTGGATGACTCTACATCGTCCTCCTCGACTTCCTCGTCGTGGTCTTCGTCCACAGCTTCGATTTGGGGCTTCCGAGCATATTCCAGTGAGAATGTTTCGGACCATAAGCGTCGAGGAAGCACAGATTCGTTGTCTGTGGGTTTATACACCGCGCCCAGCACGCTCATATCCCCTGGGAGTCGCCTTCCACCCTGATAGAAGGCGATTTCATCATGAGACGAGCCGCGGGCTCCCATAAGGCCTAGAATAACATCCGCTCCACCTGTCCTGGCTCTTACAAAGTCGGCTAAAACATCCAGAGATGCAATTGCCTGCACAGACACCGACCAGCCTGGCTCATCGGGGGCATCGCGAGAGCGGAGTCTAACACGAATATAGCGGGTCAAAGCGTGTGAGAGAGAAGGGGAACGCTGATATGCAGATGCAGACACAACCTGGAGTCGCTCAGCTCGCGATAAAGCATCATTAGCTGCCTCTGCTACCAGTCGCACACCATCGGAACCTAAGCGGGACAGTGTTCGCGGTGATAATGCAGCAAGAGCACTTAGAAGTCCTGATTGGGAAAGTTCTGGGGGTGAGAACTGCTGTACGACGCGCGGAACCGACTCCAGAACCTGGGAAGCCGCTTCTTCGCCGGATTGTAATTCGCGCACTACGGAGTGGAGCTCTGAGGCATCACGAGACGGGGCTGCTGCCAGTTTTGCCGCAATAGCAGACTCCAGAAATGCTCTAACTGGTCGCATATCCCCATCAGGAGACACAAAATGGGTCGTGGGCTCCGGGGCATCAGTAACATGCAACTCCAGCGCGAGTTCAGCAGAAAGTGCTGGAAGTACAGTTGGAGCAGCCGTAGCAAGTTCCCACGCAATATCCAGTGCTCCAACAACTAGAACATCGGCATCAGACTGTGCTACAACTGCAGCAAGAAACGGCACAAGCTCCTCTGTTGGTACAAGGTCAGGCGCGTGCACCGTGGCTTTAAGCAAGATCAGAAGTGCCAACTGGCGCATCTGAGTATCCGCAGAAGCAGAATATACTCGCATAGCCGTGCGGGCAGCTGGTCCTACGAATTTAGCCAGGTCCGAAGGGCCCATTACTAGTGGCGACGTTGTTGGTCGTCGATACGGTCCAGCAAACTTAAACGGCGATGCTGGTGCCGGTAAAACAATTTGAAGTAACCTCAATGATGCCGCCAATGTCTCTTTGGGGCAGTGAAGCAACGCATTAAATACCTGATCGGGCTCCGTAGCGTCCCCAACCAGGGCAGTGGCCACCTGAGGACCTAACACCGCATATTCGGCGCCACAGTTTTCCTCTGGAAGATAAGGGGCAAGATTCGCCAATGCTCGTAAAACTTTGGCTAATAACTCATGCTGAGGCCGAACCCGTTCCACCAAGGCCGGCCACACATTCAAACATTCGGCCAGATCCCGTTTAGGCTCGGGGCTCTTGCGGGCTAAAGCACCAATCAAAGAGCACAGAGCCCCTAACGCAAGATCTGCTAGCGCTGGGTTGCCGGAGGAAACATATTGAAGCAGCAAAGGCGCCAAGCCACGGGCTGTGGCCACATTAGCAGGCGACACCGCCGGACAAACGGCACTTACAGAACTCAATACAGCTTTTTGGATATGCCAATTGAAGAACTCAAGACAGTTAAGGCATCCATCTAGCGCTCCAGCCTCTAAAACAGCTCTAGGCGCATCTGTTGCCACCCGTTGTACCACAGACACCGCTTGCTCGGCCACATCGATATAAGCGAGGTCCCTAAACAGCGCAGCAAGTGCATCTACGATTCCAGCCTGTACAAGAAGACTAACCGCACCAGGGAGCCCCGAATCTGCCAACTGAGATGCAGCACGAGCGGCTCCAAGCAGCACCTCTGGATCTCCAGCTGGACGCTGTAGCAAAGCCACCAAAGCTGATGCAACCGGTCTACCTATACCAAGCAAGGGACCTCCGCCCAGCAAGAGTCCACTTAGTCTGCTTAAACCGTCCATAACCACCGAATCGTTCGGGGAGCGCAACTGGTCAGCCACACGAGGGAGCATTGGATCGACTCCTAGCCGTTCTCGAAGCATAGCCAAAGCATTTGCAACTTCTCCATCATCACCCAGAAAGTCACCCGCATCTCCGTGACCTTCACCATCATCTTCGTCGTCATCATCATCGAATTCGCCATCATTATCCTCGTCATCATCGTCATCCGGGTCATCATCACCGTCTGCAGCCGCGTGTCGGTACAGCTCCATTTCGTCTAACTCATCCTCGGAACCTGTACCACCACCAGAGCCGCTGCGAGAGTCAAACCGCTCCACGGGGGCGTCGCTCATACTCTCATCATCGTCGGTCATGGTGGTTGCGTAAGCGGAGCCGAACGCTCAATTAAGCCTGGGTTTCCGGATAGGGGCGGCCACGTGACGACCACCATCTGAATTTCGGAAATAATTTAATTCGGCATTGAGAGAACTCCCGAGAGGGGGCTCGGCCCGAGTTTTGTTGTCGTGGTCGGGCTGGTGTGCTCTCAATCGCCGAGATGCCGGTGGTTCTGGACTTTTCGACACCACGATGCGGGGGGCTTGCATACTGGGAGTATTGGCTCGGTGGGGGTTCCTGGAGGTATTCTTAGCTATTTTAGTGATGTTTCTGTAGTTGGACGGTGCTTGAGCTTGGTCTATTTTACAATGGAATAGTTATGATAAGAAGGTATGATCCGCGGCAGTCATAAGGGCACTATGAGCATACGCAGAGGGCTTCGATATGTGCTGTCTAAATATGGGTTATATTTCTGGTTATTTAATTGATTATTACCCGATTGTCTTGATGGTTTGTCTCGCTTCAGATAGTTATCAAGACAAGGTTTAGTGTCGGTTTAGATCCAAATACCCGACCGGTATGCGAGGTTGGTGCTAGGTGGTTAGTATATACACTCTGTTGACAATAGATATTGTTATTGTTATATGCTGACGTCTCACACTCTGTCTGCTTTATCGCTTGTATCTGGCCAGTGGTGTTTTACGCATGTGCCCGGGCTGTTGTTATTTGTAGCGTAAATACCCACCTTCATACGCCACAAATTTTCTCCAAATTCGGGTCGTAGTAATTGTACTGTTGGATTATACTTCCTTGTGTGCCCCATTTCTTGAGTTAGGAACCACAAGATGACGTATGGTAGTCAGTCGAAGGTTATTTCGCCCCTGCGCATCTGCTTTGACGTAAGTACACATGCACTGATACAGTTGGATTTTCAATGCGCCACTTTCGCTTGAAATCAATGTTTCAGTCGCCTATTTTATAGTCACCCAATAATCAGGCTGATACCGGGACGGATATTCTGCGAGCCCATATCCGATTTTTGAAACTTTCACATACTTGATTAATTATAATTACTTATGTGTTCAAATACTTGTGGGACCATGACCGTGTGTTTAGTGTTTTATTCGCGAGTGTGTCTTGGTAGAGTGTCAAATTGGAGCGGGGTTGCCAGGAACCTTGACGGGTAGGTATACCTTTTTTTTTGGTGATGAGAATTTTTTGTGGAGACTAAACTCCTAGTGGGTTCAGTGATCGATATTTCATATATCTCTTGCCAGCATTAGTATTAAAGTACTCCAGCTAATCTGAGATATCGTACTCTTCCTCGATATTATCGTCATTAGCAGAACGCCAAAAGTCGAGTGCATGTGGGAATATCTCGTCGCTAATGAGCCGCGAAATCTCTGAATTCGTTGCATCCTTCGGATCCGTATATGTGAACCACACGAAGAAGCTCGAGTCGCCATTTGCAGCGCGTGGCCCAGCAACCAGCGACTTATGAGGCAGCCAATTGAGCGGCGCTGGATCAGATGCATATGCTTCAGTCTCAGCATCCCATCTGAGAGCCTTCCGCACTGTCTGTGGTGGAAAGTATGACGACGCGGCGAACTCAAACTCCACACAGAAATTTTTGGGATTATAGGGGTCCCACTCCACCCACAAGTCACGTAAAGCATCAATAGCCTCCACATCCTGGAAATTCATGTATTCGTTAAGTAACTCGCACTCATCTAGCACGGTAGGCCAGAACTGGGCCAGTTGACGCGTAACCTCGCGACGCCGGCCATAGTGTGGTCTCAGTAACGCCACAGAGAGTTCCCAAATGCGATCTTCCAGTTGAGATTGTTCCTTTTCGAGCTTTTCTAGAGACGCATCAGCTTCTGAGGTGGTGTTTCTATTATCGCTCCCCATGGCGGCAACCTGACCGTTGTGCGTACACAGCTTGTGTCGATGCGCATGAGTTGTGTATCCTCTGTGCATAACATATTCTTTGCGTATCTGTGCGGCTATGTTTGCTACTCTCAGAGTACGTAATGTAACAGGTCCCTTGGCCCAGTTGGTTAAGGCGTGGTGCTAATAGTTACTCATACGAGACTGTTACGCCAAGATCGGCGGTTCGATCCCGCCAGGGACCATTTTTTTTCGCTTTTTTTTTTGGAGTTGCTTTTATTTATCTTTCTATTATAGAAATATCCAGGAAAAGTACGCTCCTATACTTTTTTTTATTGTTTGGGCATACTGGGCACATTGGCTAATTGGGGTTCGTTCAAAATCGTAAACAAGTTTTCCAGTAATAGACAGCACTAGCAACATGCTAAGCATGATGGTAGATATATTGGCGTACTTTGATATATCACTATCCATCAAAATATTAATCCGTTACAGTAGAATAGTACAATAGTACATATGCGGTATATGCCTAATGATATAGCGGCTTAAATTGACGATTACGTGAGGAACGCGTCTTAATGGCGTTTGCTCGCCCCGGCCTGTTACGCCTCCGTCTACGCAATTTCAAGTCATATCCAGGTGCGGTAGACATTGATCTGAGCGGAGATGACTCTGCAAACCCATTTGTGAGCATTGTTGGTCCGAACGGCAGTGGTAAGTCGAACCTGTTAGATGCCGTGGCATTCGTAATTGGACTTAGCCCGGCAGAAATGCGATGCCGTTCATTTAACGAACTTGTAAACGCCTCTGCAAAGACAAACGATGCTTCTGTTGAGGCAGTACTTGTAGACCAGACGTTCCGGCGCTCCACTAGCGATCGATTTTGGATCGGTGGCCAAGAGGTGTCCCATGATGTATACGTGGCTGAATGGCGTCATTTAAATGTCTCTTCTCATTGTATTGTTCCCCAGGGGACTATCGAGCGTATTGCTGAGTTGTCTCCACCAGATTTAGCGCGATTGATTGAATCACTCGATGCCGACATCGAGCCGCTAGTCAAGGAGTATGATACACTGAAGGCTGATCTTGATACTCAGCTTGCTCAGACACGTTCATCGCACTCTAAGCGTCGCCGGGTTCATGCTGATGTACGGCATTTCGAAGAACTTGCTCATAGCCGCCAGCGGTACGAGCAGTTGCGTGAAGAGCTTCAAAACCTAGAAAAGGAACACAAACAATTGTCCGAGCAGCACAAAGAGCAGCAGAATCGCAAACTTGCCGCTGAACGTGAGAGACGAAGTGATGATCTGGAAACAGCACGTCAAGCTGCGCAGGCTGCACAGGGGTCGCAGGATGCGTTGCAGCGCCAGTTTGCGAGGGAACGACGACGTTTGGCAGCTGCGCGAACGGCAGAGCATGCCGCAATAGCGGAACTTGCCGAACTTGAGGTTGCTTCTGCGCCAATCCATGCCCGCATCGAGGCTGTTACCCAGGAACTAAGGCTGCTTGATCCGGATCTTCAGGGTGCTCGAGATGAACACAGAACTTTGGCTGATGCACATGCAGCACTTATCCGTCGTTTAGATGCTCTTGATGGCCAGAGAGCCTCCCATGATACAACTGGGTTCCGGCCCGAGCTCATCACTCTCGCTAGCCAGTGGGCCGTGGAGTCTGCTCCGGACCAAGAACGGATTGCAGGCCTTCGACAGCGTGCTAGAGCACTCGAACAGCGTAAACTATCAGCTGAAAAGGTACAGGCTGATATTGAACACCGTCGTAACCTACTAGAACAAGCCAAGGTAGAGCATACGCGTCGGGTCAAGTCTCTAGAGACTGCACAAGAAGAGACCACCCAACGATTGGATCGAGCACGTACTGATCTTCAAGAAACTGCTGAGGCTCAACGTGAGGTTGCTACGACTGTATCTGATCTCCGTACACGACTTCGCACAGCCACGGATCAACTTAAACGGTCTGATGGCAGCAAACGGTCTGAGCAAAGGCGAGCACGCATTCTCGATGCGGTAGCACGGCTTCGACGTGAATTTTCCGGTGTAATTGATGTGCTTTCTGCCGTTGTAGTGCCGCGAAATGCCTCTGATAATGCTGCCCTTGATCGTATGCTGGCTCCCCATGCGGAATCCGTGGTTGTGGACACTGTCGAGACAGCTGTGGCATGTGTAGAGCGTTTACGGAGCGAACAACTTAGTCTGACCTTCCTGCCACTGGCTCAGCTCGATGCTCGAATGCCACCTAGGCCTTCCACAGCGCGGCTGCTTGTAGATGCTGTAGAGTGCGCCCCACGGGTTCGCCCCGCAGTTCTGTATGCTCTAGGGGATTCCGTGATTGCTGATTCAATTGCTGAAGCCCTTGAACTGCGAAAGAGTGTTCGTGGGGCTGTGGTGGTGCGTAATGGTGCCCTTCTTAGTGCATCAGGGCTTATGAGCGGTGGTGGAGTATCGACTACCCGCGAGAGGACGGCTGCAGGGCTCCAACGACGAGCACATGCGCTTGCAGAGAAGCTGAAGACATCGATTGATCGTGGCAGAGCGCTCCAGGATGCAGAAGATGCCGCTTCTGCGGCTATGGGGAGGTACACACAGCTTTTGGAAGCCCAGGGTGCATCTCTAGAAGAGGAACGGGCAAGAGTGGCTAGCTTAGATCGCGAAATATCCCACATTGAAGGATCTGGAGATATGGATACCACTAAGAATGGATTACACTCTGCTAACGAGCTCGAGATGGCACTGCATCATGTTCATGAAGCCTTACAATCGCTTGAAAGGTCTTTGGAGAACCATGAGCGTCGCTGGTTCGAGCCACTAGTTCATGAACTCGGTATCAGCATTGATGAAGTGCTTGAAAAAGTCCATGAGCTTGCAACTGCTTCCGAAGGAACAGGGGCCTCCGAAGTGGCGCGCCAACGTACTCGAATTGCCGATGAAGCTTCACATGCTGCAGATCGAGTCGAAGTGGCACAACATCGTGTGGCAGAGTTGCAGGCACGCCGAGGAGCACTCCAAAGTGCCTTGGAACGATCACAAGAGGAACTGGAACGCAATGTTTCCACTATGGCATCCCTCGCATCTCGTAGTTCTCGGTTGCAAGCAAGAGCTTCTGAACTGCGCCAGATTGTTGAGGACCGGGGAGATGCGATGCGTGATGCTTCGAATGCTGTCGAAGAAGCTCAGAAGGTCGTGGACGACTTAGAACACCGAGTAGCGATGCTTTCTGAAGATGTTGCCCCTGAACAGAACCAATCTCATTCATTATCCAGTCCAACAGCAGATTCAAATGGAAAACCATATGACTCTGATCAAATGGAGGCGGATGAAGACGAGCAGCATGTGGTGAGTAAGGGATCCGAGAGCATTGACGACTCCGAAGTGGGTCAAAACTCTCCGGAGGGTGGTGATGACTTGCTCATTCGTCTTGATGCCTTAAATGACCGTATTCGCGAAGCAAGAGATGCTCTAGCATCAGTGGTTGTCGCACGGTCGGCTGAGTCTGATCATGATCGTGCTCGGGATGAGCTCGAAGTCGCTAGTGGTCACGCCGCAAGCCAGCAAGCATCCACAGCTGCTACACGTGGTCGACTTGATACAGTGGTATCTCAAAGAAGTCGTCATTTCAAGGCTATCCAAGACGAATTGCAAACTTCTTTGGCTGCTGTTTACGCCGAGCTTACTGGAGGTGCTGGACAGGCGCTTCTCACCGCTCTTGATGCTGCTGAGCCGTGGCGTGATGGTGTGGCATTTTCAGCAATGCCTCCTGCCAAGCAGTATGAGCCTTTGCATGCACTCAGCGGAGGTGAAAGGGCGGTGGCAGCACTGGCTCTGCTTTTGGCAGTTCAACGAGTGCGACCTGCACCTTTTGTTGTTCTTGACGAGGTAGATGCCGCACTCGATGCGGCTAATGTCCACTATGTAGCCCGCTATCTCCGGGATCATGGTCATGCTACTCAGTTTTTGGTGGGGTCGCTGAAACCACGGTTGTACACCCGAGCTTCACACCTCGTAGGAGTCTACCGAGCCGATGCGGGATCTCGCATTCTAACGTTGCCACTAACAAGCTAATTTATTGAGGATTCGCGGCCTTCACAACATATTTTGAGATGATGATTGTCAACATAATTATCAAGTTATAATTGCAATGGGTCAACAACATTATCCTTGGCTCGGTTGATTATTGGCTACCTTGATTGATGCCATTTCGGGATTTTTTTTTCATGTGCTCTTAACATTTCTAGTTGTTTCTCTAGTAGTTATATACATCAACATTATCAATATCTCTTCTTACCGGGCTCTTGCATAATACCAGTGGACTAACGCCTCGCAAGAATCAGCGACAGTTAATAAATCAACGCTTGTATTCTTTCACACCGTTCGTATTCTCACCAGAGTTTTAAATTCTAATTGTATTAATATATTCGGCTGAAACGAGATTTACTATATCATTCACACCTTATATACTATTATAATACACATGCTTGGGGGCATGAGCGAGGAGAAGCTTCTCACCGCCATCTCTGCATTGCACTTAGTCGCTTTATTTGCTAAGAAGCATTTGCATTCATCAAAAGATGCGGAAGGGGATTAATTGATGGTATCCACCATTACAATTTCAGTGTCTTCCAGGGCCTTGAATTCGAGCAGGTCAGTACTTTGAATAGCAAGTCCATCATGTGCATTCACTTTCAATCCATTAACTTCCACGCTACCACGTGCAGGTACAAGGTATGCAGCACGTTTGGGATCCAAACTGTAGGTCGTCACTTGTCCCTTTTCTAGGGTAGCGCCAACGACTCTGCTCTCTGTGTTGATGGGCAGGGCATTTTGCACCTTCTGATCTTCAGAGAAGCCAGAGGCCAGAACAACAAATTTACCGGCTCGGTCACCCTTAGGGAATTCTCTAGCACCCCAATGAGGCTCTAACCCGACACGGTTAGGCTTAATCCAGATCTGGAAGAACTTGGTGTCAATATCCTTTTCCAGATTATATTCAGAGTGCACAACACCAGTACCAGCAGTCATAATCTGAACATTACCAGCTTCTGTGCGTCCTTTGTTCCCATGAGAGTCCTTGTGGGTAATCGCACCTTGATACACATAGGATATAATTTCCATGTTTTTGTGAGGGTGCGGGTCAAATCCAGTGCCAGACTCGACAGTATCATCATTCCACACTCGGAGATCACCCCAGCCCATACGTTTGGGATCATAGTAAAAGGCGAAAGAGAAGTGGTGCTTGGTGTTTAGCCAGCCATGATTAGCACCGCCAAGTTCTTTGAACGGACGTAATTGCAATTTAGAACCAATTCGAGCTTGAGATACAGTAGCCATTTTTATCAATTGATGTAAATATAACACCTACAGGCGCGCAATTTATATATCTCGTATATGTAATAGTGGACCGGTATAGCGACACATAAGCTGCGGGCGGCTAACCGTTACGCACAGTAATATTTATGCAGAGTGGGCTCTAGACCTTTCGAGAGCATATGATGTGCTAATCAAAGATTAGCTAAGAGATGTTGTCGCTAGTCAGCATGAATATTATAATTACATGAGTCCAGCTTACATGAGAGATCGGCTGACAACAAACTCGGCGATGCGCAGAAGCATTCTGATCTCGAGGATAATTATATTGGAATTCAAATTTTATAATCTAACTCGAGGAGGTATAATTCTTGTGCATTAGTCTTGTATGTTAGCCCTTCTGTTGTATCCGTAGGACGATTCGTGCAGGGTTTTCGCACTCTATTTTTAGATATCAGGGTAGGGAAATCACGCTTATGCATGGTGACGTCAATTGCACCTCAAAAAAAGAGTTTGCGGTAGACTCGTTGTACTCTACATTGAGTACACTGAAATCAATTCTGAGAATAAATATGTGGAAAAATAAATAAGTATATATTGTCAATTAACATAAATCCGTGTAAAGCCCTGATAGTGCTAGTTCTAACCTCGATTTTATTTCGCAGAAATTGCGATAGTCTTGCAGAACCCTTATTGGCCTTTCCCCGTACCGACTTATAATTATAGATGCCGGAGCTTGCGAGAAAATCGTGCAGTATATATACATCGCAAAATCCCCCAGTCGACACTACCACATCCACATGTATTCTTCTACTCTTTCCGCTGTTTGTGCTGTCGCCTTGGGTGCAGTTATCGATGTTTCCTTGAGGACTGAAGGATCCGGTCCCGTTAACAACAAAGGCCTCTCGGATATCCATGAGGGCGCTGGCATCAACTATTTCTTCTTGGGTGACAACGGCCGTGACTACAAGTATGACACCGATTCAAAGACTCTTTATGAGGTGATTGGCAATGGTGTGCCAAACTTCAATGCATCAATTTGGAGCCAAGCCCACGCACTTACGATTGGTGTTCTCGGTGGTTATGACCAGCTGGCTATCACAAATGGCTACCTTACTGTGAATGGATCTGCAGCAGGCTTCTTTGCTGGAAAGCACACTAACGACCCTTATTCGTACAGCGATGAAAGCTATCAAGTGCTTTACTACCCCAACGGTGGACAGCCTAATGGAAGTCTGCCTATTAAGATTAAGGCCGATGAGAAGAATAGTGCGAGCTCTTCTTCTGCAGGAGTCACCCCTAATGCTTCTGCGCACATTCCTGTGCCCACAGGCGGTAATGTCACGACCTCTCCTGCTGCCGGAGCTGGTAACACTACCACTACAGATATTTCTACTGTGCTTACAACGTACTGCCCTGGCCCCACAACCTTCTCTTGGGCTGGATCGCAGGTGACTGTGTCAGAGGCAACGACTTTGACTCTTACTGACTGCGGGTGCACTAAGAAGCCTACTGTGGCTCCCACTGTGGCTCCAACTGCCCAGAATGGATCTGCATCTAATACTACTGCAGCTCCTATTGCGAATGGAGCGGGCAGTGTTGGTGTCGGCGCTGCTGGCCTAGTGGCTGCTGTCGCTTATCTGCTTTAATTTGTGTATTATAATATATTTGTAGTTTAATTCTGTATGTTGGCTTTATTACTATGTATAATATGGCAGGATTTCTTTATGCATGCATTTAAAGCTTGGCCAACTGTACTCGATCGACCCCATCTAGGAGGGGGTAACCATGTAATAAAAAAGACCTGCAGCTAGCTCATAGTCTTGTTAGGCTCCTACCATCCGGTTTTTCCTCTTCAGAACCCCCATATATATGGCGCATACATATTACCCTTTCCATCAAGCTACCGCCATTTTATTGAAATTGTGTTATTTACGCAATTCCCAGATTGATTTCAATTTTATTTTTTCCATATTTTTATGCTATCCGGGTATATGTTCATAATGTAAATCCAACCATATATGACCGGCGTAGACTCACCTTATCTATCACTCTAAGGCATTATATCCACCAGGTTCCAAGATGAAAATAGTGGAAAAACAGAGTAGAGTATGTTTCCCTCTCTCTGTGGTTTTAATTAATCATCGTCTGATTTTGCTGGGCGTACTGTAGTCTTAAGGCAATTTATATCGATGGCAGTGTTCCACAATTGCCATCAGCACGTAGCCCCAGCCTCTATTACAGACAGCACATGAAAAAGTTAAATACATATAGTATCCGTACTTCGCTATTTTCTTTACCCTATTTTCTGTATTGCACTGATATGCACAGTACTATCTTTTCTAGTGTTAGGGTATGTTCTAGTGAAATGTATTTTTAGCACTTTTTAAACTATGGAGATCCAGAATCTGACTTTCACCGGGCGATCCACGGAGTGTTAAAGATGTCGGAGCTTACATCAGTCTCAAGGCCATATTTACTGGTGACACCACAGGATGCGTATACAGCTACTACTGCCCGTGAATTTAGCTATTTCATATGAATTACTTTCAGGTATTGGATCATATCTAATGTAAAATCGTAAGATGTCAGATTTCATAGTGGGATCAAGCTGCGCCACCTCTCTGATGTTCCCCGGTGGTGCATATCATCTGTTATTTGGTCACCTTAACGGCCATAATCTCTGTAGAAGTGAGCACACCATCTCAATTGAGTTCAATATGTGTTTATAGTAGTACTATATTTCATCAAATCTATTGTGTATTAATTTTGTTAATGCTTTTCGTCTATCATCTACGTCAATCGGCGATGTTTTTTGAAGGCCGTTAAGGGCACATTTTCCTTAAGCCGATTCTATAATTAGATCGCATTGTCATACGACGATATATATCAAGCACCAAGTTGGATATATTAGTGCTAATATTAAGATCTTCTTCATATCCCTATGACACTTTTCCTCGCTATACTGGTTGCGCCTTGCGTAGTTGCTTATCCCGCGACACCCTATGAGCCCGAAGTTCCCACAGGAGAGTCCTTTAAAACCTTTTTGCCGAAATCCCTGGATTCCAGGTCCCTGCAACCATCCTTTGACCCCACCCTGACATCGATTGTTAGCTTGTCGGCCTTTCCTACTAGCTTTGCACCTCCGATTCCTCTTCCTTCATTAGGCCCTCCTCCGCCATTGACATTGATTAGTCGCCCACTATCACTGCCATCTCCTGATCAGCCATTATCAGTACCACAATTTGAACCGCCTCCCGTGTCATTTTATGAACCTTCTTTACTGTCGCAGCATGTAGAACCGACGTTCCGGTTCCCATCTCTTGTACCACCACCACCGCTACCTACAGTTGAGTTTTCATTGAGCGGACACTCTCTAGAACCATCACTGCGTTTTCCATCTGCACCACCACCGCCATTGCGATCATTTGACCCTTCAGTACACCCACAATCTCTAGAGCCACCGAACTTCCCGTCTTTTACACGTACACTATCAGCACCACCTTTCGTGTCTCTACCATTGCCGTCATTTGACCCTTCAGTACACCCGCAATCTCTAGAGCCACCGCGCTTCCCGTCTTTTACACGTACATTATCAGCTCCACCTTTGGTATCTCAACCATTGCCGTCACCCGACCCTTCATTACACCCACAGTCTCTAGAGCCACCAAACTTCCCGTCTTTTACACGTACAATATCAGCACCACCTTTGGTGTCTCTACCATTGCCGCCATCTGACCTTTCATTAAACCCACACACTCTCCCGTCCTTGGCAAGCTCATTTTCAGCCAAGCTAGAGTCACTAACTCTACCACTACTTGAGCCCTCACTACTACTCCCTGGAGAGTTGAATCTGCCTCTACACCGACGCGCCAAGCACTCTACAACAAAACACAAGGCCGTGAAAACAAGCCATCCTAAGCCATCAGTACACTCTGTGTCACCCCCGAAAAATGAGAAATCAGCACACCAACCGAAAATTACCAATTCATTGAGCCTACGACGAAGCATTGAAACATCTAGAGGTCATCCCACATTGGACACCACATTGAAACGTCCAACCCCTGATACCACGTTGAAACGTCCAACGCTTGATACCACATTGAAACGCCCAACCCCTGATACCACGTTGAAACGTCCAACCCCTGATACTACATTGAAACGTCCAACCCCTGATACCACGTTGAAACGTCCAACTCCTGATACATCCTTGCGGCGTCCGACACTTGACACATCTCTCAGTCGCCCAACGCTAGATCTTTCTCTAAGTCGTCCGACATTTGACACCTCACTTAGTCGCCCTACACTTGATCTTTCTTTAAGTCGCCCTACCTTTGACCCTTCAAATTTGCCCACTTCTGAACCATCATTGAGCCTCCCTTAGGGTATTCATGCGAAGCCACAATAGGTAACCTAGCATCGTACATTGGTTGATGCTGCGTGATGATACGAATACATTGATAGAGGCAGGGAGAAGCTATTTCCGGTCCGTATCTTTTTCTGCGTTACATCGAAGACCATTTAGAATTTGGCTGGGCCCCCAACTGATCCTAACCACATTTATTGGTTCATGTGTTCATTTATGGATCGACATACACCTGATGAAACCCTCGAGAAAACTTGTACTTATCTGCCAAACAAAATGGCTCTTTCGCACACGGAAGTTGACTTGCAGTCACGCACTTCATCAATGGTACACTGGTATAAAGTTCTATTTTTCTTACATCTTCTTAAAATTTTTGTTTTCTATATCTATTTTATATTTTTGCTATGACGAGTGCATCAAGTGGGGGGGGGGTTCAAGTTGTTAATGTCAGCGCATGCATCGACGACGTGCAGGTGCATGGTGTCTCGACGACGATCTCCAGAACAATCAATGATGTCCGAGTATATTATGATCGCTTACCATAATATATCGGACTAGTTAAAAAAAACTGAATTGTGTTGCACTGATTCTGCTAACAACGTCATGTTTTTTTTTCACTGAGTTCATAACTTGAATTCTCTGCGTATTTAAGGGCCGCATGCATATATATGCATTACCAACGATGCTGAGGCTTTACGCACTTGATCACTCCAATTTAACCAGTCCAATTCGAGGCAAATATTCTCTACTTCCCTATACACGGATATATATGGCATATGCACGCATTAGTTATGTTCTATTGACGCAGCATGTTGGATCTGGATGACCGTGGCAGTGGTGCTGGAGGTCATTCCGTTCAGATTGCAACGATATATTAGCGACAACCAGCAAGCATTTACAGGTCGGAGTGTAAAACCCATGGCTCAGTGTCAAGGTGAGAATTATGTCACTAACTTGTATGAGAGGTTGCAGAGACACTTTGTTGAGATATGCACTATACTACTAATGATGAGCCTGTATAATTATAAATTCTTCTCTAATAATACATCTCGTACAAATGATGATACCTCTATATCTCAAATTTGAACCTGTTGATATGATATGTTCAAAATGGCTTTTACGCACTACGCATAAACTGAGCAGGGTGTTGAAAAATTACGTACTCTGATTTTTCGGTCTACATCGAGTAGATCTGCCTGCCAATATGAAGTTGGACACGAGTCACATGCGCTATCTCACAAAAAGTGACTTCAGAACACTTACTGCTGTTGAAATGGGGTCGAAAAACCACGAAATCGTCCCTACCACCCTGATTTTGTCCATCAGCGGCCTCAGGAACATGGCCGTTCTTCAAAAGTCTATCTCTGCTCTCGCTAAAGTTAAACTTATCCAACGAGTGCGGAATGCAAAATACGATGGCTATCGTCTCACATATCTGGGGTATGACTACCTAGCGCTTAAGGCCATGGTCAGTCGAGGATCGGTGGCCGGTCTTGGTCAACAGATTGGCGTGGGTAAAGAATCGGATATCTATGCCGTTGCCACAGATGCTGGCGAGCAATTGTGTCTAAAAATTCACCGGCTAGGCCGCGTGTCATTCAGGACAGTGAGGACTCAGCGAGACTATCTCCGACGGGGCCAGAGCGCATCGTGGATGTATCTCTCGCGCCTGAGTGCACAACGTGAGTGGTCATTTATGACTGCATTGTATAATGCAGGTTTTTCTGTACCGAGACCCGTAGATACAAGTCGCCACCAGGTTGTAATGGAGCTCATTGATGGTGTGTGTCTGCGTAAGGTTACTGAACTTGATGACCCGCTTAGGCTCTACGACCTGCTCATGGACTTTATAATGCGTCTTGCAAACCATGGCCTTGTTCATTGTGACTTCAATGAGTTTAATATCATGGTGTGCCCTTACGATCCTGAACAGGCAGAGCGTGAGGCTGTAATCATAGACTTCCCCCAATGTGTTTCTATCGACCACCCAAATGCTCAGACATTTTTTGAGCGTGATGTGGAATGTGTACGCCACTTCTTCCTGACAAAGTTTGAGGTTCAGGGACGTATACCACTGTGGTCCGAAGTTAAGCGTGAAGCCAAACTAGACGTTGAGGCAGCTGCTTCGGGATCCATCAAAGATCGCAAACAAATGCGTGAACTCGAAGCATATCTGGCGAGTATGCGGGCAGGAACCAATGATGATTCTGATCAGATCTCGGACCGATCAGAAAGCGATGAAGATGATGACCGTGATGAAGTGGAATCCTCGGCGGAAGATGAGGTAGATGACGATTACGGGCGATATGGTGAAAAGAGATTTGAAGAAGATGATGAGGATGTCAAAGACGGCCCTGAGGAGTTCCCTCAGGAGGAAATTCCCGCTTAAATATATGCATAATCCACAAGTATCATTAGACCCCGTAGTCACTTCGTTCCTCTTCCTGACGGCGCATGCTCACCCTAGAGCAGGCGTTACGTAGGGCTCCAGTGCATGTAATATACATTGGATTGGAACAGTCTTTCATGGAATATGCTCAGCGTATACCCCAATTAGGACGTCGAGCTGACCATGTTCAAGTCACATTCTGTCCTAACGCGTTGGCAGCAGTGACTCTCCTATATGAGACACCAGTGAGCGGTGATTTAGCACCATTTTTGATATGCAACCTTCTATCATCAATAGGGGATGATCAGGAGACCCATGTGCGGTATGTGGGCGCCATCATGAGCTCGGGACATGCCCACATCAACTTTGTGGAAACGGAGCCACTAGCAGAACATGCCGATATAATTGCAGCCCTTGGCATCTAATATTACGGCTAAAATTATGTTCAGTATTCGTATTCTTCTTCGTCACTAGCAGCTGGTGGCAGATCAAGGGTGGTAGTTTCCCTCTTGGTCGCGAACTCTTTGGGGAAATATGGCATTCTTTCCCATTCTCTTTGGTCGGCCACTATGTTGGTAATTTCTCCCTGGACCTTACCTAGCCCGTCACCTTCAGTGGCTAATGTCACAACAACCAGCCCGCCTCGACGCACAAAAAACTTGCGATGAAGTTTCGGATGAAGGGCCACAAGCAGGTCTTGTGTGGGCAGATTCCGGGCAGCAGCGTGGCTTGGGGCTGCTTCAACATCCCAAAGGGAACCCCTGCTAGCTTTGACACGAGCCACAAGCTCGTCAGACTCCAGATCAGCTGGAGCGTATCCGATATCTGCTTCCTTCATGAGCTGTTGTCAGCAGAGGGTTCAGGCGGGGATTAATGTGAATTGGTGTATACGGCAAGCTTGATCTACAGATTAAATAAGAGTTGCATCCTTTTTGGAATAGCCACCGCGCAGATTCACGCGGAAGTCTGCGCAGGCCACGCCGAATTGCTTGAGTAGCCGCGTTTGTCGGCTGTCCAGCACATCTCCAGCTCTGCAGACAGTATACGGCTCAGAAAGCACAACTTTACCAGCTACAAGACGTGTAGGCATGCCTAGTTGGCGCATGGTTGCCTCAAGGGCATGTGTGAGAGGCACATCCTCGTGTTGGGGCATACGACCGCCCGTCGAGTATACTATACCCTCAGGAACCACGAACTCTAGAGGCGATTCCTGACCAGAGCGAGCAAAATCGGTCTTGACGAAACTGGCGAACCAGTCACGGACCACATCAGGCGATTCGTTGGTGAGCAGAATGCCCACTTCACCGCTCACCATAGCTGAGAGTAAGTGAAGGTTTTCCAGGTACTCATCCTCAGCAGTGTGGCCCATAACCTTTTGCATTAGCTTTGCACGACCAAAAAGAAGTCGGGAGCCCTGCCACGCTTGTCGGATCTCCTTGAGGAACAGATTTCGCATATTTTCCACCTCGAGAACCCAGACATACTCGTAGGCATCCAAGGCTCCTCGCAGCTCATCAGCTAAATGGGCTTTGCGCTCACGGCCCTTCTTTTCGATTCTTGTCAATGACACGACCTTGTTGCGCGCGCTTTTAGGCATTGTTGGCGCTGTCTGGTCTGTGGCACGTCGAAATTGGCGGGTGGATTTTTTTTTGTGACAAACTTCGTCTGCGTAGTGCGTAACGCATATGTGAACTCTCCCGGCGTGAGAGGAGATACGGGTCAATCGAAAGGGGGTCCAGGTTTTTTGGTCATGGCTTTATTATGGACGCTTTACAATTAAGATATTTGTTAGATATGTTGGATGACTTTAGTGTGGACAGGACAACATGACTGGTGGTGGAGGTGGCAGTTAGTGGTAATTATGTTGGGAAGCTCATGTCCTATTAAAATGATATTTGTTTTGTCGATAATTCACTGTTTTGCCATTGTAGAATTATATTAAACTTTTTTAGGTGGTTCAGACTTGATTGGTAGAATATCATTTCTGTGTCTTTACCTATACGATACCTATTTAGATAACCTATGTGACCCATATACGTGTGAAGTGGGAAACTGTATTTGCTGCCACAGAGGACGTAGGAATGTAGTAGATATTGGTATAAATTGTGTAAAGAGATATTTAAGTAGTTCTACTTCACGAGGAGTCATATGTGACGTGTTTGCACCATTAGGTAGCAGTCTCATAGCGGAGCATATCGATTGTGTCGAATGATGGATTGGACTTTATTACTTTATTTTCATCTTTCTCTAGTTCATTCAAACTTCATGACTCGTTTATGGACGCAGTGAGACGATATAAGCAGGACATATCCATGCTAAATTGTTGGGGTCTATGCCATATTAACGCAGCTAATGGTAGCTACAGTACTACCTTCTCAAAATACAACTCCTATTATAAAGATATATTATGTGAAGAGACGTATCACATACAACAGAACTATATATATATATCCTAACTTAGCAATCTTGACTCTGGTTCTTCACTAATCTTAAAAGGTCCATAACCACCTTATTTCCGGACAGTTAGTTACCTTACCAGTTTATTGCCCCCTTTCCCCTCTTGAAATAATTTTCTTGGCATAGCTAAACTCCTTTTCCAAGAATGGACCTTGTGAGGGAACATCTATCGTGAGCGGTTGGAAAAATTCCAGTCAATAGCAGAGGATAAGTATCGGTAGCCAAAAATACAGAGCCAGACTAGGTGCAGTAGTACCTGTCACCAAAGTCGCCCAGACCAGGTACAATATATGCATTCTCGTCGAGACCCTCATCAATGCAACCAGTGACTATGGTTACTTCAGGGTGCCGACGCGCAAACTTCTCCAGGCCTTCAGGAGATGCCACAAGGTTGAGGAAAATGATGCGAGATGGCGGCACACCTTTACTTTCGAGCACATCAATCGCCATCAGTGCACTGCCACCCGTAGCCAACATAGGGTCCAACAAAAACACGTAGCGGTCGGCAATATCGCTGGGAAGTTTATCGTAGAATAGCTTCGGCTGGGTAGTCTCCTCATCGCGCTGGATCAGGATCTTGCCGATGCGCACCGATCGACAACACTCGCGTAGGCCCTGCTCCATAGACTCGCCAGCTCTCATGATTGACACTCCGCAAATCTTTCCCTTGAACTTAACACCCTCATAGGTTCCTCCCATGGGCGTGGTGACAGTGTGGGGCTCTACAGGTAGCAGATCTAGGCCTCTTTCCACCAACAGCCGGATGATCCGGTCAGCGAAGAAGATGAACTCGTTCCGAGGGGTGGTACTATCGCGAATGACTGTGTAAAGGCCCTTGATCTGATTGGTCTGTTTAAGGACCTGCACGGTAGGCGGACACTCAAATCCCATCGTTAAGCGGTGACTTTCTTCTCTAAGTGCACGGTCACTCGGCCGGTTGCGTAATCGGCGTTTAGTGAATGCAATATACGATAGCGCGAAGATAGCGCAGGCTAATTTAATAAATACGCGGCTCACGATGAACGTTTGAACTTTGGAAGCAAACGAGGCGAGGCTCCAGGGACAGGAGGAGCGCTGGACGCCGGTTGAAGGCTTGGTGATGGTGCTGCTGCTGTGGCAGTTAACGACGGGCTTGACGGATCTGTAAGTCGTAGCTGGTGAAGTCGAGATGTCGGAAGGGAGGCATGGGCGTTAGATTCAACGTGAGATAATAAGGGAGAAGCCGTAACAGAAGGAAGGGGTGACAAGGCGGGACTAAATGTCATGCTGTGGATCTCCTCGAATGAGGGCAGGTTGTTGTTAAGACTGCTATCATAGTTCGGAGGACTCATAGGAATGTCCGCATAGGTTGGGGGAACTTCTGCATCCCATGAAATCCCCAATCCGGATCGATCTGTGATCGTTAATGAGAACTGCATGCGTAGAATGCGGGCACTACCGGTTAACATTCCTTGACGAGAACTGTAAGAATTCATTACTTCTTCAGCAATCAAAACCTCGACAACAAGAACATGGCTAACGTATAAGCCCGACACAGGGTCCGCAACGTCCTTGCAGGCACGACTAAGTGCCCCCGGACACAGGTCTGGCGTCACCATCTCCATCAGTCCCTTTTGGGTCTGGTAGTCGGTTTTCCAGCCGGACTTGTGCTGACCTGCACCAAGGGTTTGCTTGTCTTCAACCACATCTTTGTCCTTATCGGCCTCTTCGGTGGCGTTGGCGGCCGCTGGAGGTACCACTTTAGCGGTTTCATCAACACGCCAATTGACTCGTTTGACTTGCCAGCGTCGAATTCGCCCGCCATTCTTGGGATCGGGGTCTCCCACTAGACCTTCTAATCGCATTTCGGCGCTAATCGTAGACTGAGGATATACAATCGTTGGGAGCACCATGCTAAGGCTGAGATCAGTGGGAGGGAACACTCGGACACTGGTCTTATCGCCGGGTTGAACGGCACTGCGTCCCACCATCAAGTCCATAGTAGTTTCTACCGAGCGTCCCGACGTGACTTCTCGTGCAGAAGCCCTCAAGTAGTACCTAACCTGAAATAACTTGCATCTACAAGTTGGAGGCAGAGCTCCCGGGAGAAGATGAGAGAAGGGATAACCGAATGTAGCCCCTCGGAAAAAGCGGTGGGAAGTTGGAAGCACGTCCCATGTTGCCAACTCCTCAATTTTGGTCTGGGCACCGAGTTTGGATGCGGTGGATGCTGGTACCCAATACGTGACTTCCTGGACCACGGCCATCGATGCTTCACCCACATCGATAAAGCTGGAAGCCGTTCCAGTGGGATCGGACAGAACGTGAAGGTCCAAAATACCACTAATAAGTGCCCCAGAACTCTCCTGAGGTGCTCCATACATCATAATGGGCGGGCTTTCGATGCGGAAGCCGAGAGTGATACTAGGGTCTCGATTTCCATGGCTTCCAGAGCTTCTATGGCTATTTCCACTGGTCACCGGGCTGAGTCCGCGAGTACTCCCTTGACTCTGTGCTGGACCTAGAGATGGTGATGCTGAAGACCCCGACGGGTGCCTTGCCGAGTGGTTGGCTTGGGTGCCATGAGACGATCCTCTTGATGACCGGCCCCAGCCGTGACCATGAAGAGTATTTAGAATCGATGAAGGCATCGACAGAGACTGCGTGGACCTGTTAGAGTCCTGAGACAAACGTGACGAAGGATCTGCAAGCCTTTACGCCCACCGTGACCTCTCACAGCGTGTGACTAAACTTAGCCCAAGGATGTAGTGATCACGAGCCCGCCGTGCAACACCACGTGATAGTATACGATGATTAGTCGAAAGTTCCCGACAGTCTATATATAACCGTAGTTTGAATCTGTGGAAGGCATAGAGAGGCCAGCAATGCCATTGTAACCAGTAGTAAGCCCTAAAATACGCGGAGCCTTACGCAGATTAGAAATTAGAATGCACTATCCGTGATTGACGAGCTTATGCACAATGTCTACGCACACCGTCTAATATGCAGTACACCCCCCGATTGCAAACTACGCACATCGTCTAATAGGCATACCCCTTAGTCTAAAGAAAACCGTTATTAAGCCTGAGTTTGAGCTCGAGTCCTAGTGATAATGGCAATGCTAGGGCTGAGTCTGAGGTTGACGCCGTTCCTGCCTCGAATGGGTGTGCGCTGGAGTTCCACTCTCGGAGACTTGGCCCCTGCTGCGGGCTCTACGCGCCAACAGACCCGAGTTGGTCGTGGTCCTGGTTCGGGACGCGGAAAAACTGCTGGACGTGGTACCAAGGGTCAAAAAGCTCGTCATGGCGTCCATTCTTGGTTTGAAGGTGGCCAGACCCCAATCACCAAGATTTTCCCGAAGGTAGGCTTCAAAAGTGTGCTGGAAAGACCCGCTGAGATCAATCTCGGCGACATCCAGCGGCTTATCGACCAGAAGCGGCTTGATCCTTCGGTTCCGATCACCATGCGCGAATTATTCAAGTCCAAGGGAGTCACTAGTACAGCATCACTTCATGGGATCAAGATTCTTGGCCGCGGAGGCTCCAGACTGCGCCAACCGATCACGCTGAGTGCCACGCGTGCTACGAGGTTGGCTATCGAGCGCATCGAGGAACTGGGTGGAAAATTCACCGCCCAGTATTATACACCACTTGGAATGCGTGCGTTGACCCGTCCAGAGGCCACTTTGGCCAAATATGGTCGACTCCCTCTTCGTGCGCAGCCCGTGGACCGCCGAAATATCGAGTTCTACAGATCTGAAGCGTCTCGTGGGTACCTTGTAGGAACACCCGGAGCGCCCGAAATCCGTACGGCCACGCAAAGAGGCCCCGCAAAGGCCGAAAACCCACTGGCCGCTCGGTTGCGAGAACTCGAGGCCCATGACCCATCAGTGACAGCAGTGCATGGATTTGAGGCTTCGCGGGTAGTTTAATTAGTTTAGACGGTTGTATTTGTACATACTTTGGAGCATTTGAGTGAGTGATAGATCAGAGCCTTTGAACAGCGCCCCTGACCATGGCCAATATGGCTCGGCGTTCGATAACAAAAGTTAGTGGCTTCGATGGCCGAACTTCAATGCCGAAAAAAAGTCCTTTTAGAATCTAGTAGATCGTGGTAGGTCCTATGTGATAGTTATGAGTTCTAACAAAGGTCAATCGTGTCTGTAATGCCATAGATATCAATAACAATAGCAGTGAATTGAAAGGCCAGCTACCAGTACTAGACCTTGAATATGTCCAATGAACATCTAATGAAGGCATCTAATGAAGGCATCCAATGACGGCATCCAATGAAGGTAGATCTCTAAGACTATGTCTCTGATGGAGACGGGGGACATGAGACCAATGCCGGCGACGCTGCTGGACTGGGAGCATCCTCGAACGTTTCTTCAGACGCAGACTCCGTGCCCCCAAGCATGCTGCTGTTCTCGTTGGGTGAGAGAGCAGAGTCTGGAGAACGTTGGGCTATTTGCGGAGTCATTGAAGACTGTGGATGCGGTGGCTGAGCCTGGTGAGGGCTATGAGAAGGCTGGGGCTGATGAGGCCCCTGTAAAACCCACACAGGAGGTCCTGGAGCTGCCGTAGGACCGGTGCTATTCTGTGTGACGGCTCTTCCGAGTGGACCCTGAGGGCCCTGGGGTCCTTGATAGGAGCCCAACGAGCCTTTTGATCCCTGAGAGATATGCGAGCTTTGAGAACTCTCGGAGCTCTGGGAAGACTTGGATCCATTGAATCCTGGCGGTGCCCGCAATCCTGTGAACCCAGGAGGACCCATAACCCCAACTAAAGTACCTCCAGGAGGACCCGCAATTCCAAGAGGTCCTCCATGATGGCCACCAGGGCCAATAGAACCACCGGAACCGCCGGAACCACCGGAACTACCAGATCCCGAGCCTCCGGTTCTCGATGGGACCTTACTATTCGCTAGAGACTCAATTCGGCTCCATGCCTCACGACGACCAGCATTGGAGGCACGTTCTCTGCGTTTGCGCTCCCGGTACTCGGAAGCACATTTGTCGTAGAGAACCGGGTTAGTTTCCAGAAACATTTTCGACGCATTGAACACCATCGAATGGATTGTGCGGTTCCAATGGCCAGCATTTTCCCGCAGCGACCCGAAGATGATCGGCAGAATCACATCCGAGTTTTCGGCCACCAGCGTCGAGAAGTACTCGTGAGTCCAATTGTGGAGAGCCCGTTCGGCTACCTGGCCATGAGGACTGGAGATACACCTCGCGAGTTGCTTGAACAATGGGACTTGGACCTTGACAAACTCACTGGGCTCCATGGTGTCGAAGATATCTTCGAGTTCAAGCAGAAATAGAATTTCCTTGGGACTTGAGGTCTTGGGCCAGTATCGCAACAAGCCCATAATCACCGGCTCCGTGAGTCCAGGGTCTTTTTCCAAAAACTGCACCACACAGTAGGTGAGATGGCTATGATAAAGACCCAGTGAACGTGTGGTGTGTAACGGAATGAGAACCCGGTTCAAAAACACCTTGTGCTCTTCCTTGAGCGGGATGGCAAATCCGTTAATGATGGAGCCAAAGATCTCCAGCAACTCGGCAATGCCGTTGAACCGGCCCGTTTCATAGATGAACTGGAGAAATATGAAGTTGATGGAACGTCTCACAAATGGTCGAAGACTTAGGAACTTGCCATAGATCCGGTGGAGGGTTGTTTTGAGGTAGTCACGTTCACGGGGGTCTTCGCTATCAAACAATTCGAGCAATGACAACACAAAATGCTGATCAATATATTGTCGCGCTATGCTGACGTTGAAGTCAGGAGCATCGATGAATCGTAGAAAAAACTCATACACAAGACTCATATGAGGCCATGCGTCCACATTAACCGGCTCATCATCATCAGGATCGTAGATCTCACCGAACGGGTTCTTAGGCGGGGGGATCGACCGCATAATATTCTTTGCAAACATCTTGATGACGGCCTGGTACACAAAATCACCTAGAAACACCTCTGTTGACGACATATAATCGATCAGTTCACATAGTGCCACGCGCTTAATCTCTTTGCCCATGATATCCGACCCCGGGTCGGCAAAATTGAACATCACACAGCACTGATCGAGTTTTTGGAGGAACAAGTGCACATGCTCCTTGGCAGGAACCTCATCAAAAGCGGGGAGTTCCTCTAGTTGACGTTCTTCGCTGACTTCAAGACGGCTCGAGTTGCGTCTCGTGGGCGTTTGAAGTCCGTCCATTTGGTCGAGTTTGCGCTGGCTACGAGCAACATCATCGTCAACGTTAGGTGAAGAAGGGGCGCCCGAGATATTGGCGAGCTCTGATGCATCCAAATATGGCGCAATACGAAGAGGTCCGGCCCCAGATCCGGCGCCGGCACCCCCTACAGATCCAGGGATCCCGAAGCCTGGGGCGACTCCAGAGCTGCCTGCAGCGCCAGTTCCGCTCGGACTTCCAGAGCTAGGCGAGTTAGAAGAACTTCCAGAGGGTCCACCATCCTTGGACCGCCGGCTTGACACGCCGGTGTTATTGACGTCGAACGCCTCAGGACGGATATCCGGCACGTTCTTGGAGTGCTTATCGCCGGATCCACGCCCTTCATGGCCATGCTTGCGGCTCTTTTCACTGCTGGAGCTCTTGGAGCGGCCCAATCGCCGCGTCCATCCTTTCATCATCGCTCCTGGATGGATGAGTTAGGTGGGTTGCTTACATCATGGCACACATAGTAGGCGTGCGGAGGCTGTGGTGATGGGGCATTGTTATATTGCGGTGAGGGGATTTAGAAAGCTAGAGGAAGCTGTTGTGAATATATGTTATATATGTGTATCCATATATCTTTAAATCAATTTGGTGATAGTGCTAGGAAAGGCGGATGCGCCGGCATTTGTCGCATGCGTACGATCACGCATATGGGCAGGTATGCGGCTATACGTAACTCTTATACGTAACTCTGTTTATGCCCCACACATTAAATGGCTGGGCCTACTAATAATAAGGGTGAGAGGAATAGGAGCCGGAGGCATAGATATAGGCTTTGAAAGACATTTGATGGATGTAGAATTTTGCAAGTGGTAGGAATTGCAGAGATAGCTGGAAAAGGTGGATAAATGGGTCTGTGTGGAGTGACTGTTGGGGGGCTTGTTGGGACCAAGGCTGGATGGATATAGGAATTATTGGATAGGATTATAATAGTGTTGATAAAGATTGAGCAAAGAAGATTTTATATGTTGAATTAGTTTTGTGACTAGTGTTGAAATAGTGTTGGTTGGGACCAATAGGACTATCATTGTGACTATGGGCTACATATGATTAGCCTTGCTAGCGAGTGGGGGTGGACACTAATAGGAGGAATCTTTGGGTTCAGTGAGTCTGACGACTTATTGAGCCACGAAGGGATTAGGATCTAGTTAAACAAGGACTGAGGATCCGGAGAAAATAAACATCCAATGAGGTCCAAATAAGTGGGAACTAAAAATATTGTAGTATGGGTGCAAGTATGGTGTGAGATCAGAGAAACTGGAGCTTTGTGAACCTTCAGATGATGGGGGGAATTGGACGCTCTAAGTCCTTCAGTACCATATATAGGGTTCATATCGGACTGATAGCATTGCAACACCAGTATGATAGAGTTCCTCACAAAGTTAATTGGGGTAATATTATTCCGGTGTACTATTGTATCTTGAGATAAAGGGGTGAATCTTAGTGTAGGTAGTATCTGGAGATAAAAGATACAGAGATGCGCAGGGTGTAATTTGAGGTTTCAAGAAAATAAGATAACATTATAGGCGTGCATATTCTAGCATGTTAAATGTGTTGGATGGCTATGACCCATCATCAGTTGAGATTCATGGTCATAATACCACAATGGAGGTGATAATTCCTATAAATGTCACAATTAATACCTATGAATTACCAATACTTCCAAAAGCTGGCCCGAGTACACCGATAAATTACCAATAGGCCTCTCAATAACTGAGCTACCTGGTTCAGTTCTTGGTGAACCTAGCAATGTGGTAGATAAACCCAACATAGGAATGTGGTGTTGACCAGTTGACAACCTAACCGGGAGCTTAATCCACAACTTCGATCTGTTACCCTTCAATCAGTTGCCTGCCTGTATGTACTTAACAATTACTAATTCTGTGAATTTAAGTATGCATCCAAATATACTGATGTATATACATATATATATATATATATATATATAGAAATATACATAGAAATATACTAATGAGGTAGAGGACCCCAATATAGGACTTTCCTGTTGACCACTTAAATCCTAATTGGGAGCATAATCCCATCTTCGTTCCCTCGGATCCTAAATAATTAATTATTTCCCGTTGGTTCTACCATAGCCACCAAAAACCTCACCACAAAACCTCAAAGCCTCTCACTCACTCACTCACTCCCTTCGAATGCTTCAATGTCAAACCCTCAAACATATCGCCTTTAGATCAATCTACTCAACTAAATCCCCAAAGAATATCAAAAAACACCATGCGCTTTATACTAGTTTAAGCTATTCACCTATGGCGTCCCTCCAAGATCAGGTGCTTCGGGATGCCTCTCATCAGAAAGACTGTGAGGATTGCTGTCGTCGGCAAAATCGTTTCCTCCATCATCAAGATCATCAAGTTGCCGGTGCTTGTCTGTGAGCATACTATACCGGGTTGTAGCCTCCGATAACTTGCGCAACTTGGGCACTTCGAGTGATGGAGGCACGTACGGCTCGATCTTCTCGAGGTGGCGTGGCTTAACGATTTCGAATGGTCCAGAGTCCGTATACCCGCGAACATCCAGCAGCAGCTGCGTGGAGCTGTCCTTATCCTCAATCACCCGCTGAGCCACCATGCCATGGATCTTGGCGCTAATTGGAGGTTCATAGTCCGACGGCTTGTAGTTAGCAATAAGCCGTTGGATTTGCGCCGGAGTCAGGTCATAGCAAATATCGTAGATGATATCCACATCCTTCTCGTAGTTCTTTTTGAGCTGGAGAAGCTTGGCTGACTGCGTTAGGCGTTCCAAGGGCAGGCCCACCACTGATAGACCATGGCCCTTGCACCACTCATCGATGCGGGTGACATTGTAGTTGATCTGAACGGCGCGTTTCCAGGTCAGGAAGTTCTTGCGCATCATCATATCGTTGAATGCCTTTGCTCCGATCATGTTGAGCAGCTCCACCAGAGGCTGGCGCACGTAGCTTTCCTCAAGATAGAAGGCAGTCAACGACGTGTAGATCTTGGTTAGGAACGTGATCAAGTCGTCCATCTTAGGCTGTGGACTTGTCGAGAACATGCGTGTGAGGAATCGTGGCTGATCTTCGATCTGGAAGCCTGGAATCGACTGTTCTTCCACAATTGCGGGCACGATCATCTTATCAGCGATCTTCTTTATCTCCTTCATCATCATGTGGTAGACGTTGAACATCACCGATTCGGTGTCGCGTTTAGCCAGTGAAATGAGCTGGTCATATTGCATCAGCTCCTCAGCGCTCATTTCCTCTCGAAGTGATGGCGTGCGCATGATGTTGGCCTCCGCAAGACACAGGAAACTGTATACTTCCTGAGTGTTGGACATCCAGAATGCACCCACGGGTATTGTGCGTTCTCCAGATGCCTTCTGGACCGTTTCCTGGATTGTGCGCAGTGTGGCGCCAATGAACTTCTCTGATTCGATCACATAGCCAAGTCGCCACATTTCGCTGAGCATCAGATTGATGAGGTTTGCTGGGAAAAGAACGTCGCGCATATTGAATTTCTCATTGGACTTTGGTGTAGGCACGTCGAGCGAGCGAATCACGCGGCTTAGCAGCTCTTCCTTAGCGCCCGGAGTCTCCGTGATCATGGTCTCGATTTGGCGGTTGATCTCGGCCTCGGCCATCTCATCACCGTACCATGTGCCGCTATCAGTGCGAATGTGGCCTGAAGAAGTCTCTCGAGACACTCTGCCCTCGCGCGAAGCGGAGCTGGCATTGCGAGACGCTCCCGAGACCGATCTTGACTGGCCATAGCGTCCAGCCCCGGCTCCAACGACACCAGAAGTCGCTGCAGCAGTGGCTACCATTTGCTGAAGACTGAGAATCTGCTCGTGGAGTTTGGCATTTTCGCTCTGGAACTCTGCCGCGCGTGCCTCAGCGTGCTGGAGCTGCTGCTCGACTGTTGCACGGTTCTGGACGTGTTCATCTAGTTGGGATCGCGCATCGTCGAGTTCTCGTATGGCATTAGCGTGGTTGTCGACCAGATCCGCGTTCTGACGCTGTAACTCATCGTGTTTGGCGGTAGTTTCGCGCACATGCGCGGCATTCGACTCCGTGGCGGCCGCGAGCGCTTGTTGAGCCTCGGCCAATTGCCTCTGGAGCGTTCTGAGTTCGTCTCGCTGCGCACTGACCGTGTTCTGGAGCTCCACCACCTTGTTCTCCATGCGATACTGCTGCTCTTCCATGTGTTTGACCGATTGCTGGTCGTCACGCAGCGCCTGGAGCTGCTGTTTGGCTGAACGCCGCCGAATCATACTCTGAACTTTGATCAGAGCATGGCGCTGGCGCTCAAACAGCTGCCGGGCCTGCCGTGACCGCACCAAAGTCTGAATCGTGGTGGCTGCCTGCGCCTGGGCCTCATTCTCGGCGTTCTCGCGGGCCCATTTGGCGCGCACCGCAGTTTGGAGGGCCACAATCGACTTGCGAGTGGCCAAATAGTCCTTCCGCGTGGCTCTGCTGCGGCCCAGCGCTTGCAGCTTCTGTGCCGCCGCGATTTCCCGCAAATGCTGCGCCCGTTTTCGGGCCAACGCGCCTCTTCCAAATCGCTGAAGTGATGCCACAACCGCCAGAAGCGCCAGGTAGTCCGCACGCCCGGTTCTACCGCGCATGCGCCGCTGGATTTGGATCGCAGCATCGTGCTGGCGCTTGGTGCGCCGGTCTTCGAGGTATGCCAGCATGCCGGCACGCAAGAACACCTTCGACTTACCCAGTTGATACTGTCCCATGGCTCTATCACCCGCAGCTTCCAGAATATGATGGGTTAGCACGCGGGGGTCGGCCTCATCGCGCTTCTGCGAGTGCAGCAACAAGTCGTAGCGCTGCGCAAAGTCAGCGTAGGGCCAGCGACCAGGGAAGCCCGCGGAGGAGATCCGAATGGTCTCCAATACACCGCATGCTCGTAGTTGCGACAGAACCATGGGCCCATCAAACGTCCAGGCACTCTTGGTCTCGTTGGGCTTGATGCAACGTATATAGTGCACGTTAGTCGAGTTAATCGTGGCCATGAGCTCATTAAGCGATGTTTTGAAGATGTTACCGAGGGTAGGTCGGCGTACCACAGTTCTGGTAGGGGGTCTCAACCCTTCCTTGGGCCCCAAAGATGCTCGCGCACTTTCTTTGGTGTCTTTGGAATCTTGGGCGCCTTCTTGGCCACTTCCGTGTGCACCAGCACTCTTGGAGTTCGCCACGGCTGCTTGAGCCGCTTCTGCTTCGCTGTGGACCCGTGCTTGAGCCGTGAGCACCTCCACCAGGAACGGATTCGATGATTGGTGCAATACTTCGATCACTTGCTCCGGAACAGTGTCCCTGTTCTTCTCTATGAAGCCACTAGTCTCGTAAGTCACGTCATGGGCGTAGTGAGCAACCACAAATGCTGATTGCCCGAGCCGAGGCTTGCGGAAGTGCGAAGACTTGCCATCCAACGTCGTGTACAACTTATGGATGAATCCTTCGTCAGAACCTGAGGGAAGTCGCGATTCCTCATCGAGCAGCCCCAAAATCCCCATCTTGGCCTCGATCAACGCAATACATGGCTGGTTATCAACAAAGTCGATATATGTCCAATCGATCTCCTCAGCAGCATACTCCTCCTGTTCTAGCTTGAAGACATGCTGATTGAACTCTTGCTGGAGCTTCTCGTTGGCGTAGTTGATACAGAACTGTTCAAAGCTGTTGACTTTGAAGTGCTCGAATCCGTAAATATCCAGCACACCAATGAATAGGTCATGTGCACGATCGGGGGGGAGCAGTTTCCGGTTCACGCGCTCAACGAGCCAATCGAACAATGCGTGGTAAACGTATTTGGCGATCGAATCCCGCACCGTGGTCGCGCCTTTCTGGTCGAGATCACTGAGGATAGATTCTGAACGCATCTTGATCTGCCGCTTCGTGAGCCACCGGGACAAGGCTGTTGCATCGAGACCGAGTAGTTCACATACCTTGGCCAATGCTGGATCATCGGTACTCACCAAAACTGATGATCTAGTGGCTTTGAGCGTGATGTTGCCAACATGCAGCAATGCAGCCAGCACTTGGAACACACCTTTCTGGGTATCTTTGTCAATTCCAACTATCTCCAGCGCCCGCACAGTATCGGAGAAGTCTGCACCATCGTCTACCCCTTCGATATCAGGATTACTGCCATCCTGGCTCAAGTAATGGAAACTTTGAATGCCGCCATCCAGCCCCAATTCAGATGCTTGAGCGGGCGATAACCCGCGCATAAGCTGGTAAAAGATATGGTAGTTGCGTTCTGTGCTGGGATGGAACACGATTCGGCTTCGTTCCAGCAGATATGTGCGGATTCTTGCGCCACAAATCTCCTGACGCCGGTTAAACCGGATCTCCAAATATTTGCCAAACCGCGACGAGTTATCATTGCGAGACGTTTTGGCGTTGCCAAAGGCCTCCATAATAGGATTTGTGGCCAAAATCTCGCGTTCAACAACACTTAGCTCGTCACTACCGCCTCCCTTGACCCCCGTCAAATCATCGGTGTGTTTCGTGGGATGATCGGGGTCTTCGACGCTAGCGAAATACCGCATGATATATTTGGCACTCACCGTCTTACCTGCGCCAGATTCGCCCGAAACCACGATGGTCTGCGACCGCTGGTCACGCACCATACACCGGTACGCGTCTTCTGCGATCGAAAAAAGGTGTGGCTCAAGCTCACCACGCTGGCGGCCACTATACATCTGCACAATCTCGGGGGTATACAAATTATCCACCCTGGCGAATGGATTTGTGGCGATAAGCACGATGCCACTGAAGGTGTAGATGCTCAACTGCTCGTAGCGACGCCGGATCGCGTGAAGAACCGCTGGTTCATTCATATGGCTCAACGTAACCAGATCCTCAGTGGTCTCAAGTTGCTCCGGGTTGCGCAAAGGCACCTCTGAACTCGGGTCACTCGTTATAACGCGCTCGAACGTGGCCCCCGGGTCTTCGGTGGCTTCGCCCTCACCAAAGCGCAACTCAAGCCGGCACTTTCCATCTTCTAGGAGCTGTTTACTCACAACAATAGCACCTGTCCACCCGGCCTTCGCGTCGGGCAGCCAGCATCGCGTGCCGGGCTCGTACGAGTCGAAGGCCATGTTTCCCCTGAGTCGCTTATCAAATCTCCGGGGTCGACGCGTTTTACCCGCTATTTCGGCTGACGTTGGCAACATTTCCGGGCTTTGCTGAATAGTTTTCAATGTTTAGTATACCTAGCGATATGAATAAAGTTATGTGGTTCTATAAAAGTCGTTATGGCTTGCTGCTCACAGCTGGATTCGTGGTGGTGCTCGCTAACGGCCGTTCATCAAATTAATGGTCACGTGACAAGGAAGTTTCGCCAAATTCGTGTCCCGTCGATCCTACGCGCGCCAAATCGTCATAATGGGTCTTCAAGCAACTTGGTTAAGTATGAGCTAGGTTTAAAGGTCTACTAAGCTTGGTTCTAGCTGAAGCGTAGCCTTACGTAGGGTTCTGTGACCTTGTATAGCCGATAGCAGTGCATACATGCCAATAATTCCAGATAATAATGCGTATGTATGTAAAAGGATCAGCCACGTTGACGTATCCACATAGATAAGATTCATTAATGACGTTGTAGATAACCTACCGGGAGCGGGGTTTTAATAACTAGATTTGGAAGTGAGCCGCTTCCTTAGAAAGGTAAGGTAGATACTACGTAGCTATAGGCAACCCCGAAAGTCGCCACAAGTCGCCCTCATTAACCATAGGAAGCTATAGGCAGCTGTAGGTGACCGTGGGTCATCAGATACCTGGCTAGTTAGCTTACTGAAATCTCCGAGTTCTCCGAGTTTCACTAACACTTGACAACTACACCCCTCAAATAATAGCGCCAGTCAGCCAATACCTATTTAATTTCACTGCCAATTTTGATGTTACTATAACTTAACGTACTTCAAACGTAGACCCTTCAACCAGTAATATAGAAGACTTCTCATAATGAATATAATCACAGTAAATACGGGATCCCAATACAACTGACTTCAACTAAATCATCTACAACAAATTCCACCATACCAGTTGAGTTTAGTCTCGCGAGAAGGTGACACCTCGGTTAGCTCGTTCTTGCGCCAGCGTTGACACCCGACGGTCAATAAAATCCTTCTGCGTTGCGCGAAGCCGGTCCAAAAGCACTCCCACGCCTACAAATGCTGCCGCAGAGATTGCATAGCCAGCGGGCTTGTAGTTAAGAGGCTTGTGACGGATGCCCTGTGCCAGGCCTTGAACACAGGCCCCGAAAACGCCCCAAGCCGCCAGATCCAAAATCGCCATTTCGGTGCTTCCAAGTAGGTTCCCAGTAAGCTCCAAGTAGGTTCCAAGTGGTACCAAGTAGGATGGTCTGGTCAGATGGTCTACCAGGCCGCTGATTGGTAACACTGCGCGATATGCGTCCCGGTATGAATTATGGAATATGCACTTTTGCCAATGGCCTGTCGTAAGAAATTCTCTCCAGCCGCTGATTGGTAACCCGCCCAACAATATGCGGCCACTATAGACTACAACATACGCACTTACGTCACGCATGGGTCGAGATACGCACATGACGACCATATCCCTGAGTTACGCAGTTCCCCTGAGGCTACGAAAAACTATGGCCGGTGAACTGACGCCCAAGGAGCTAAAGGCGCTCCGAAAGGCACAGAAGCAGGCTGAGCGAGCAGCTAAGAAGGATGGTGGTGCCTCAGAACATGGATCTGGCTCAGGAGCTGCCCCTCAACACGCTTCACAGCCCGCTAGCACCGATCTCGTGCTGTTTGAAGGCATCGAGCCTGTGCGCGCGGTCAAGCCTAGTGTACAGGTTCATCCTGCGATTCTAAATCTAGCACTGCGTATGCAGGCTTGCAAAGTGCTCGGTAGTTCGCGGAGATGTAAAGAAATGATGCTGGCGTTCATTGATGTGATCCAGGACTATGAGACGCCGGCTGGCTCGACGCTCAATCGAAGTCTGGCCATTCATCTCAGTCACCAGATCGATGCACTGAAAACTGGCCGTGGCCTTGGTGTAGCCATGGGTAATGCTATCCGCTGGCTCAAGCAACAAACGTCGGAGATTGGAATCGATATGCCTGATGCAGACGCCAAGGCTCATCTTGTGACGTTGATCGAAAACTTTGTACGTGATCGCCTTGATATGGCTGATACTATCATTGTAGAGCATGGAAGTAATCACATCCGCCCCAGGGACGATGTGATTCTCGCATATGGGGGGTCGCATGTGGTCTACGAAACGCTGGCCCATGCCCATACTGTTCAAGGCAAGCAATTCCGAGTCATTGTCGCCGACTCACCGCCTCTGTTTGAAGGACGCAAGCTCTCAAATCAACTGGCTGCTACTGGAATTCCCACTACCTATGTGATGATCACTGCGTTACCATACGTGCTTCGAGAGGTCACAACGGTAATGGTAGGTGCTCATTCCATGGTATCCAATGGCCACTTGTACTCTCGAACGGGCACATCGCTTGTAGCGGCGCTAGCTCAGCACCGAAGCCTGCCTGTTCTAGTATTGTGCGAGACTGTTAAGTTCAGCGATCGTGTGCTTCTTGATGCATTTGCACTAAACGAGGCCATTCCTGGGCACATGGACTACGTTTTCTATGATCTTACCGATCAGCGTTATATCTCTAAAGTCATCACCGAGCTAGGGGCCCTGCCCGCATCGTCGGTGCCCGTAATCCTGCGCGAATACCGCCAACTTCTATAATTTCCGTTTAGAGCGATCATTAACAGTGGGTTTGTACGTCTGGTGAATGGCCGAAGCCACATGCTTGCTGTTGTCCTGTTCGACGTTTGATATTATCTGCGAGTAGTTATCCACAGAGACTTGTTCACAAGGAATTGCTCACGAAAATTGTCACCACTAACAATAGTTCACTTGTTACCCTTTAGAAACCGCTCTAAGTTACTCTCAACATCGATGTCGGGGTGTAACGAGGTAAGTACTTCCATCGATTGTTGGATCAGCGCCAATTGATAGGTTCCAGCACTATGGTAATCGCTTTCACTGAGGATACGTGATGCAGGAATTCGGGCAAGTACAGCCTGAGTTTTTTCTGACCGGCTGTTAATGACTACGGCCATGGAAACGTAGACTGGGACGTCCAGCGTCAGCCAGTGGTTCACGTACAAGTCGGCCGATCCGGAGTATGCATGAAGATCTACAGCTCGTATACCCTTAGGCGCATTTTTCACTGCTTCAAATAGTGGCATATGAGCTTGCACACCATGGAGAGACACCGCACGGCCATTTTCGGCAGCGAGTTCAAGTTGAGCGCGCAGAACTGCAAGCTGGTGGTCCAACCCAGTCTTCATTTTACTCAAAACTGAGCCAATCCGCACTTTAAATGCTCGATCTAGACCAATTTCGCCCACAAGTGCATCAGGATGCTGATGGAGCAATATCCGCAGCGTAGCTAGATGGGTGGCTAGCGGGACAGGACTTGGAAGAAGATCTAACTCAGAATCAGAAGGTGCTGGAATCAGAACAGCATTGTAATGATCGCGTTTGCTCGGAACATCGTCCTCCAGACATACCATATGTGCGAACCATGGATGCAATCCGAATGCTGGAATCACCTGATCCGGATAGGTCATGGCGGCCTCAGAAACAAGACTTGGGTCGTCAAACCGTGTCGACATACATATCATTTTCACACCAAGCTCCGCAACATCAACCAAGGATTTCGGTGTATCTGTTGGATGGCAATGTGCATCTACCCACATTTTGGTCTCCACCACCGGGTGATCTATCGCTTACGCCTACCGCAGTATATGATCAGATGGTGTATATCCGGCTTACCCGGTTCAACGCTCAATATGTACAATATTTATGCCAGCACTTTTATAATAGGTAGAAACTACGTTTTGTACAAAAAAACGCAGCGTCGCGACATTGTCACTCATTGTACTGGTCGTCGCGGGAGTTCGTGTAACAGCGATGGCAACGTTTCACCGCCCAGTTTAACGATCGTAGACCGAAGCATACGCGCATCGGCCCGCAACGCACGCTGGATCTCGCGCTGTACAGCAGGGCTAGCGTCGAACTTGAGGTAAAAATGGGCGCCTACGATATGGCTCTGGCGACTCTTATTGATGATCCTCGGCAGTGGTCGAACACCCCAGTTCTCGACTTGACGTACAACACCACGGTTATCCAAAACAAGCGTTCCAATGCGCTTGACCAGCGCAGCAGCCTCTTCGAGGTGTCTAGTTGGGTGACACCGAGCGATACCTACCAGTTCGTACAACATGTGGATATCGGCGATATGGGCAGTGAACAGAGTTCTTGAAACTCAAAAATTAAGTTGTTGTGACTACTGAATGCACAGGTGTAACAATCTGCGGTGAATCAGGCACAAGAGGGCAGTCACGGGCCCGTCAGTGATGGATCTGGATTTTTCACCTCACACCCAGAACTGTGCGTAAGTACGTAAGAGGCATCCGCACTAATCTCGATGACTCATCGGCACTGCAGGCTACGCGTAATAGCTGATAGCCGTAGGCACGATTAGGCGCACGGCCAATTGACCCGCCATACGTTTTCCCCACTCGTTGGCTCCATTGTTGTGCTGCAATGTTCAGAGTGTTTGCTAAGCCTACTTTCCCACTGTGCAGTGCCCTGAAAGCTTCCAAAGCTTCTCGTTTCGTGGCCACACCGCTCACACCGCTATGCCGCATGTACTCAAACAAGCTGACCCCTGGAAGCCCCGTGTTTGCGGCTGGTGATAGTCCCGTGGTTAAGTACACCGAGAACCACGAGTGGATCGCCGTTCATGGCGGTAAAACAGCCTTTGTGGGCATCACTAAATATGCTGCTGATGCGCTAGGTGATACCACGTTTGTCGAAGTGATCGATGTTCCGACCGATGTTGAGGCCGAAGATACCTTGGGCAGTGTAGAGTCGGTTAAAAGCGCCAGTGATGTGTATTCACCCGTAGCAGGAACTCTGGTGGAGGCTAACGAGACTCTAATTTCTAATCCTGCGCTTCTTAACCAGGACCCTATGGGTGCGGCATGGATCGCCAAGCTGGAGATCTCGGACCCAGCAGCCCTTGATGCTCTCCTCACCCTCGAGGACTACGAAAAAAGCCTGGAAGATCACTAAATAGCCGCTTTAGGACGCTTGAATCCGTGGATATATCCTATGTAGTCAAGTATATTGCTCACACTGTCCTGAACGCCGCATGCGCTACCCCACCGAACCTGCCCGCTTTTGTTAGTCAGCCGATCTAATTTCCCCATGACCACGGCCGGAAGCGTGTCGCCAGGCCAGCTATACGCCACTGTGTCGGGCCACTTATATCATGCAGGGAAGATCTGCATTGTGATGGTTGGACTACCTGCAAGAGGAAAGACTCATCGTGCTGTGGCCATCACACGGTACCTGCGCTGGCTCGGTGTTAAGGTGCAGGTGTTCCATCTCGGTGACTACCGGCGTAAGATTGCGGGACCAGATTTCAGAGTGAATGAAGATTATGTCCATCCCCATAGCAATAATGAGGAACTGATGCAGTTGCGGCAACGCGTGTTGGAAGCGTGTCGCAACGATATGTTCAACTTCTATCAAAGTGGTGGACAAGTGGTGGTGTACGATGCCATCAACGGAACTATCGAGGACCGTAGACAGGCGGTAGAACACTGTCATCGGCGCGATATCGAAGTGCTGTTTGTTGAATGTCTTGTAACTGACGAATCGATCTTAGCCCGCAACATTGGCGATGTGCGCACCTCGTCCCCAGATTATGTGGGGCGTGACCCTAAGGAGTCAGTGGCGCATTACTTACGTGCTATGGAGGCCCGAATGCCAGTTTATGAGCCGATGACCCATGAGAAAGAACGGGATCTACTGTTTATTAAACTGGTCAACGATGGTGAGAAGTGTGTGGTCAACAATGGTCCGTTGGGATATTTGCTGAATCGCGTGCTTCTGTTTTTGCTTAATGCCCGCCGCCGTCGTGGTTCACTGTTTTTTGCCCGTGCTGGTACCACGGATAACCCTTCGGATTCATACAAGGACGATAACGACTTGGGGCCCCGGGGTGTATTGTATGCCAATAATCTGGCCAATACACTGATGGGATATATTAGCGCCAAGCAGCTTGATTTATCGGACATGACAGTGGAAATGCCGCAGTTACGGAAGTTTGCGGATGTGTCGCATCGCATGTTTGGTTCCGTAGTTCCCTCGGCCGATCCCAGTGCAGCTCCATCCACAAGCCCTTCTACAGTCCCGTCGACAGTCCCATCCAGAGGATCGTCCCTGGCGTCAAGTCAAAATGCGACGCCAACTGAGAGTCCGTTGGTGGTATGGACATCTACCCGTATCAAGACGATGCACACGTCCTACCCATTCCAGGATGCTGGTGTTCCCACATCGCATCGGTCTCTTCTTAACTTGCTAAATCCTGGAGATGTGGCCAAACTGACTGATGCCGAAATCAAGGAGAAATTCCCCGCAGAGTATGCTGCGCACCAGGCAGATCCATACCACCACCGATATCCACGAGGAGAGTCGTATCAGGACGTAGCGATTCGTCTCGAACCAATCATGATGGAAATTGAGCGTGTTCAAACAAACTTGTTGGTGATTGCCCATGAATCTGTGCTCCGAGTTTTATATGGGTACATCATGGGGCTGTCAACGCATGATATTCCTGGACTGAAGTTCCCAGCTAACCAAATTGTCGAAGTCGTTCCCACAGGATATACAAATACTGCGGTACGGATTCCTCTTGTTGGAGTCTCTTTGGATGGCGGAGTCGATCCTGTACAGTTGTCCCGCCCACCATCGAATACATCCTTAGCTCGCCAATCATAGCATTCTAACATAGTTGGCGAGCTCGGAAGCGATCTAGGCAAAGTGGAGCAACGCATATCGAAACTCCCAAGCATACTACTATCATTTTAGCTAAATAAAAGAGCACCTGTATCGCCTCCGTTACTACCTTGGTCTTCTTGTCAATGTGATATTCATCGTGATCGACACGACATGATGCAGGGAATTTATAGTCTATAGGATGTGAGTACTAATTATTCTTCCTGTTCAACCACTCCTCGTATTCCCGTCTTACGCTGTATTCATTGTCCTTGACGCAGAACACTCGGAACGGCCACAACTTTAAAGCCCATAGGAAGATTCCATGGCGACGAAGCACCTGGCCGATATGAAACCAAACCGCAGCTAGAATCAGTCCAAGACCTAATCCAATTGTCACTTGTGGTCCCGAATGATAATAGAGATAAAACCGGGAGTAAGCAACAAATATGGCAACACTCAGAGCCAAGGATCCTCGGAACACTTTCTCAAGCTTGGGCACATCGCTACTACGGAACTTGAGATTGCAGATTAACATTCCGGCACAAAAACCCATGAATTGTGCGTGCGCCGAAGGCATGCCATAAGAGTCTGCAGGAAGATTTGTGACCGGGGCAATGGGTCTCGGCTGGCGTACAATCAGCTTGACAACGCCGTTTAGTATCTCGCACACAACCTGACCTCCGGCAAACCAAAGGTCTTGGGCCTCACGACGACAAAGAAATACTGCCAGATGTGCCACAAGCACTGCCATTGGAATCAACGACGCCAAAGCACACACAAAGCCGATGTGGTCCTCGGGGTGGTAAAGCACTGCGGTAAACTCTGGCGCCACTCCAAGATACGACGATGTCTCCACATACGGACTGGCCTTTGACATTTCTGGCATATGAACCCCCCCAAAGTAAGACGACATATCGGTCGTGACGCCAGACGCAAGTCAGATCGATATAAGGAAAACGCGTACTTACGCACTATACCGGTTATGCCCAATGCGTCAATAGTCGATATGGGGAACTGACCAGGTCACGGGACCCACTGAAATTATTCGCTATATCACCATCGTCGGGTGTTAACTGTCCCATATTTCGAATTAAAACAGTATATGGTCAAGATAATACTAACTGATATTATCACGGCATCCCGTGCGCAGTTCCGGCTATTTATAGTAGGCGCCGACAAAGTCTAAACCTACCGCCGCACGGGGAAATTAAGGTTTAGTTGCATAAAACCTGGACGGGCCATCCCAAGCGAGAAGAATGCATGTGGAAAACACGGAAATACCCGCTGTCAGTCCACAGAGGTCATTTCGCGCCAGCCCAGAAGAATTGATAGTTCGTGAATGTCATGACGCGCTACGCTCAGTGATTGAAGAGCTTGAGGCCCAGGTCAGCCTCCTCCATCTGGAGCTAACGGCAGCCAGACTCGTTCAATCAGTATTTCCGCTGGCAGAAGACCTTGAATCGACCTTCGAACAGTGGGCGAGCGACTTGGCGATACGAAAGAAAGACGATGCCTCTCTCATATTCCGGGCCTCTATGGCGATTGAGGTCGAAGTACGGTGGTTGGAGTCATCACACCCGCAAATTAACTATGATGAGACGGCAGATCTAGTAATGCGTGCTGCTGATGCTTTAAGTGGTCTTGCAGCTACAGAAGATTTCCAAATCGACCTACCCAATGTCTATACGCAGCTAGAGAGCGAACATAGACGTCTCGTGACGCAATTATATGACCTGCAAAACACCCAGATTTCATGGTTACCAGCACTTGAGAAAATCATACTACCCTTTGCAGGTTTAAAACGTCCTTTGGATAATCAAGATTCCATTGCCAAATCGACACTGTACAGCAGTAACAACTCACGTGTAAATGTCACGCCAGCTATATACAGCTCCAGGGCTATTCTCAGAAATCCCATTGATTACCATAATGGTTAAGAATAATAAGGTTAATGGTGACTGTGTGATTACACTCCGAATTCATATCTTTTCACCATGCGACTGAAGGGGGGACTCTGACACGAAAGCAAGACATCGTAACATCATCAGGACGACTTTAAGTTAAATATAGACTATTCCAAAAATTTGAAACAGAATTCGATAACAAATTAGACATTAACGAAATGAGCATAATTACTATGATCACTTGGTAAGCTTTGGCTGTACACGTATGATACATACCTCCTCCGCCAAATCGGGAGAGAGATCTGTCGACACCAAGAGGTTATCTCTATAATATTCAGACAAAGGTGTATGTACCCACAAAATCAACATTATACAACTTCAGTGACCTCATCATCGGCATCTTCATTGGCTGTATTAGTGTCCGCTTGTTGAGGATCGATGGGATCTCCGCGCATGACTTGGTCCACATATCGCTCGCATGCTTCGATGATCTCGGGATCAGATGCAGCCAGATGAAGTTCTCGCACAATATAATATGCGTGATTAGCCCGCAAAGCATCCCGTCCCTCCTGAGATGTACTCAATAGCACCAAAATTTCCACAAGAGTTAATTGGATTGCAGGTTCTTGCTCACGCTTTTTTTCAGGACCAAAATGTGATCGCACCTCTTGGGCAATCTCTGCAGCATCCCGTTCATCCATATCCTCTGGACCTTTGAGAGCGATCATTACGTGCTGAATGAGATCTGAGTTTGTTCCAAGTTCTCGGTGGACCGATACATCAAAAAGTGCATTCTTCACGGCAGCTGCCACGCCTGCGCGGCGAGTCATCGATGGAAGCAGCAATTGGGGGAACAATCCAGGTAGTAGTTGTGACACAACCTTAGGCTTGGCCCTGGCAACCTCAGCAAACACGAAAGCCGCATAATCGAAAGTAGCACTGAGGTCTGCAGCCAACCTTAGAGCAAGGTTCGTCAACTCAGGCAATTCGAGTTGTTCAACAGCATCGGGATCATGTACTAGATTGGTGAGAAGCATGCAGAGCAGACCAGCGTGAGTTTCGCCAGAACTCGTAGCTCTGCCCAAGAACCGTTGCAAATCCTGCCCTAAGAAGTGTCTGATTTCATTATCATCACATAAATTAACAAGGGCAGATAGTGCATTGCGCTCTGTAGGGGTGCCTTTTGCTGCTAGTCGCTTGAGCGCCTTGACCCCTGCCATGTCGTTTTCGCGAAATACATACGCCTGACCTTTTCCGGCCTGTGTATGCGGCAACAAGTTTTCTAATGCGATTTCCGCAGTGCGGGGATCATCCAAGAACTGAACTAGCTCACGTACGCTCATTAGATCCGTTGAGGCTCTCAAATTCTCGACTTCATTAGATAATTTAATTTATTTCATCCTACATTACGTTATGCAATACTCTGATCATTGACATCCCCACATAAATGCGTAATCTCAGTGTTCCTGCTGAGTCAGAGAATGTTGCTCTGTGCCCAGCTCTTAAAGGTAGTTTCCCAATATAAGTCGACTAAAAGCCGCAACTTAGATCATCGTCGTCGTGCTGCATGCCGCATGCTCCCATGCTCATGTGGAAAATAATCTGTGTCCGGTATATCGAAGGGTTTTGAGCCTTTACCGAATAATTGGGGTGTCAGATCATGAAACAGACCTTAATTACTGACAATATATTGCGTGAATAGTGTGACATGTAGGAGACCGATGCGTTCTTTTTTTCTTGCATATTTACGTGGGGCTAGCGCTAGCGAGCTTCAATTGGGAGACATCCCCCTTAGCACATTCCCAAATCGGAATGACAATATCGCCGATCCATGATTATGTACTCACGGAAGAATGGGGTTGCCGCGGACTGCCGGTCGGTCGGCTTAAGCGGCTTGCCGGTGTTTCAGCCGTACAGATTAGACTTGAAGATCCATCTATGGAATAACCAGCTGCCATTACAATTATAGAATACGTTATCTTAGTCCAGTCTGATGGGAGCCGTCCCACATTCCGTATGGGCCGCCATTGTTGTAGTTGATTACCTTCCCACAGATCACGGGATCATTCACTCCCGATCAGATCTGAAACCTGCCGGGAGTCCGAACTCTAAAATTAGTCGCAATAGGTCAATTTTTGAAGTTGTGAGTGGTTTAGAGCTTTCTGTGGCTTTATAAGGCTAATACCTCTGCCTATCATCGCGGTAGTTACTACGGCCACGTGTGTTGGGATCAGTATGCATCTAATATAACTCCCCGCACGTAACCAGCCATTGGGTGGCAGCGGCCTTTATGCTGGGCCACACTGCTCCTCCTTAGATAGGAAACTGACCCAAATTTAGTTAGAACACACAGAAACTATGCCCGAACCACAATCAAAATTTACCGTCGCTGAAGTGCCCCACGCGATAAAGTGACTATCCTGACACAGCTCTAAAACAGAAATAGCAGCCCAAACCCGGGCCCAGCCCTGCAAACATGCAGGCCACGCTGAGTGAGCGGTCAAGCCTGCATATCTGCAGAGCAAGAACGCGACTGGTTTGCAATATTCTTCCGCCTGCTTGTCGTTGATTAGTTTCGAGCGGGAGAGTGACAAGAGGCACTAAGATATGCCTTCAAGTCTTGGGGCAGCCTTGACTCGGCTGCGACCTACACCCAGACACAAGCGCGAAGTCAGTACCACTGCTGCCAAAAATGGAAGCATCGCCGACTCAATGCCTCTTTCGAGTCAGGATAACTCGCGGCAACGGCTTTCTGTTGCCAGCTCATCTCTATTATCACTGCCACTTACAGATTCCCAGGAAAGCCATGATAGCCAAGAATCACCGGATGCTACGACAATATCTACTGCATCAGAAGCTAGTCTGAGTTTGAGCTTACCAGGCCCAGGATCCTCCAAGGTTAAGACGAAAGATCGATCTCGTGCCTCAATGGCTTCTCCATCGGGTGAGGCTATGGATGAAGCTCATGCTGCGTTTGTAGAACTCCAACATGAGCTGCATCGGTTCGTTAGTCGGCATGGTGTTGCTCGGGCAAATGTGCTACGACTTGGATTGCTTCCGTTCCTTAGGGAACAGCGATACTTTTTCTTGCCTGGTCAATCTGCATTGATATTCCGTACTGGTATTCTTGCATTATGGTGGTCGAAACTTCTTGCTGCTGTTATCCATGCCGCAGGATCAGACAGGGCCGCCTATTATGAAGCCATATCAGGGCTTTTAGATCGTCCAGAATGGCTGGGAGCTCAGCAGAAATTAGTGTCACTGCTTAAAGCTACTACTCTTCATATTCTCGACCGCGCAGGCCAGCACCCAACTCTTCCGGTGGCATTGGGGGCGTTTCTAGGTAAAGTTCTTGCCTATGGCTTCTTTTACATTCCAGATCTCGCTGCTTATTTACTTACACGATTGGATGATCCCTTGGATGCCACTGTTGCCCGTGTAGTTGCTCAGCTCAGACGGAACAACATAAACCACTCTCCACTTAGCGAAGCATACGCTTTGCAAGCGATTCCAGAGGCTTCACAGCCCCTAATTGGATTGATAAAACCTCTTGCACATGCACAGCCTCGCCCTGACTGTGTCCCGTCTGTCTCAGCAGGCTGGGAACGTCACTGGAATGTGGACTCTGGTATATTCGCCTCATTCCTCAAGCATTACTTTGGGGTGATGGCTCGACTGCTGCCTCCCCCACCTCCACAGTCAGATACAGACGATGACGATCTCGACATTACCCATATGGCGCCTGGCATTGTACTTATTCTAACGGCGATAATGCAATTCTTGGACCGTCTGGTTCGCCAAAATAATCGATCCTTCACTGGAAGCCGTTCCAGCACTGGTAACTTCTCTAATGCTGGGGTCAGCAATAGTGCTAATACAATTGGTGGTGTTAATTCCGGTGTTGGGGCTAATATCACTACTGCGAGCCCAACGGAGCCTACAGGGCCTATTCGCATCGATCAACTCCGATTGTTTAGTACTTTGCGTGAAATCTTGCATAATGACCCATCATGTGTGCCATACTATGCCTACTTTGGCATTATGTTCGACCGAATGTTCCAAGCTGTTGCCACAGGAATCACTGTATACCATATGGATGCTTGCGTCACTCTATGTGACTGTGTCGAGGAATGGCTCTCATCGCTGAATCTGAACCACCACGCTGCATCACAGCTCCAGGTTGAAACTACTCGACACCTTGCTGTTGACTACGAGTTTTGGCTTCAGGTTGCCCAGCGTATGCTCAGATCCAATAATAGTCATACGGAAGTGCGGGCACTGGCATTCCTGGGTAACATCTGGCCACTATTTCCACCGGATCATGCTCGAGTCGCCTGTAAATGGATCCTTTCACCCCAAGTTTGGCAACAACTATTCTATCATTGGAGTCCTCTCGTGCGTTCGTATTACCATCGGCTTTTGTGCTACCGTATAGCAGCCCTTGATTCGTCTGATATCGTTCCAGGGGTATCAAAGCCGACTTTAGCCTCTAGTCCAGTACCGGAATGGCTTTGTGTGACTGAAGTGGGGACGAAAGTGGCGACAGATGCTCGCGCACTGCTGGCAGCGCGTCTTATAGCAACGTATCACGAATGCACTGCCGTAGCTACCATTACCCGAATGCCGCCGTCTACTGCTCCATCGTTGCCACTGCCTCGATGTTGTTTGGCTATTTTGCCGAATGCAGCTGCGCAGTCTCCTTCAGACCTTTTACGAGTCTATCCCTTTGATATCTTTGATAATGCAGCATACTGGACAGCGCCAGATGTTCCCAAGAAGCCGAATCCTGACCTCGGTACTCGACAACTTTCGCAAGTAGTGCCAAAGCCTGTTCAAAAGGCGACAGAATCAGAGTCGGAGTCGGAATCTGAGCTGGATCGCTTTTCAGATCGAGTATCACCACCGGCCCCTAATGAGCGAGCGACTCAAGACCCGATAAGGAATCAAACTTCGGAGAATACGTTCGAAGACGGTGCTGCACCTCCGTCTCCTCCCCTAATAGGAGGTGAGGCCTCTGAGGAGATTACTAGTAGATCATCTTTCGATTCTGAACGGTCCGAAGGCTCCATCGCCTCGGTGAAATCTACTTCATCAGCTAGTACAATGATGAGAAAGTGGTGGAATAAGTTGGTCGTATCGGATTCAATCTCAGATAAGACTTCAACACCCTCGTCTTTGCCTCCGAAGATTGTCCATCAGAATTCACCCCATGTTAAGAAATTCAAGACGAGTGCTCCTCGTATTCCTCCACCGTTACCTCTGGTACAACGACGTCCTGAAATTCGCCGCCCCAGCCACCGATTCGTGTTGCTGCCCACAAAGTTCCAGCCTCCCGAGAACTCGAGACTTGTCAAGCCCCGTATGCCGAATGCAATTGTGACTTCAACCCCAAAGCTCGAGGCTTTAGGGAAAGAAACCACCAACCCACAGTCGAGTTTAGCTATGTGGAACTATGGTGGTAAGTCTCTGGCCGAGTGGAATGTGACTGTCGAATTGTGTGAGCAGTACTTGTCGGTTCATAGATGTGGTATGCCTTTCATTGTAGCTGAGATTCACTGGAAAACTGTCGTACAGTCGCAATTTGACTGATATATCCCTCATGGCTTTCACCGAGATTCCTGATTCTAGCAATTGAGTGTAATACTACTACTGTTACTGCTACCCCCTCCCCGGATCTTCAATCCTTGTTTATTTAACTGTATTTATTGTATCGGATTCTCTTTTTTTCTTTAACAATTGGCTGGTTTTCACCATGTCCATCTACCGTTTATCTATCGGTAGAAATGAAGAAAGACTCTGAGTTTGATTCTTTTAAATACCAAATATCCAAGATTTAGAAATAGTCCAATAGAGTACGTTCATAGATATTTTATAGAGGAAAGAAATATATGCCTTTTAGCAAGCTGGGTATTCTGTGAGATTTGACAAAAGAAACTTTATTTCTCCGATCATCCACGCTTCAGCGGGTGGTTCAAGAAGCCGGTTTTTCTGAATGTCAGCAGCTACTGATGCTTCCTTCTGTTGGTTATGTATACGATCCTCTAATACATGCTCTGCCGCAACGAGAGCCTCAACACCACGCGTCCTCCATACAACCTCATGATTTTGCTCGAGATCATGCGTTCGCACACTCCGAATTGCTTCCGCACGGACTTCAAGAACAGGTAACTGTACTTCTAAAACTGCATTCAAACGTCGAAAGCTTGATACACACGTATTTATTCCGAGATTGAACTCCTCCATGGAATCTATACACGCGGACATGACGTAACGGGTAGTGCACACCACTAAAGTTCACAAAATTTAATGATATTCACTAGAAGAATGTATGCTGTAATCTATAATTTATTGTATCTTTCCCTTATGCGATCGGGCCTTCACCTGGGATCGCACATAGCCTCCAAGACTATATATATCTATAAGCATCATACACTATAACGCATATCCCCTGACTGGGAGCGACGTGGTGGCTAGCCATGACACTGAGTGAGAGCCAGTTTCGAGTCTTGGAGCTTATACACGAGATAGAAGGTGTTAAGACTGAGGCTTCAGCCAACGAACGGGCCGAGGAAGTGTGCCAAATACTTGCTAGACTTCAAGACGAAGCTTGGGCAATTGAAGCTACACTCGAAACCCGCACCGGTGCGGATAGAGAGACTGAGAGTGTTAAATGCCGCAATCAGCTTGAATTTGTCTATATATGTTACCGGCGGTTACGGAATGCCCAGCGTATTGGATCTGACACTAGACAGCGTGCCTGGCAAGCTCTGCTGGCTAGACAACTTGCTACACAACCTTCAAAGGATACTTACATCCCAGAAGAACGAACAGAACCGAAAAAAATTGAAGAGGGGGAGAAAGATGTCCATGTTTCCAAGAGTGAAGACATCACTTCTACTCTGCGCCGTATCCACCAAATGGCCCAGGGAGAAGTCCTTCGGAGTGAGCTTAATATTGGTGAACTGGACATGAGCTCTCGTACACTTCGGCAGCTTCAGGAGAAATATTCCGCAGCCGATGTACTGCTTAATGGCTCCCGCAAACTCATAAAGTTCTTGGATGAGGCAGATTCATGGGATCGTAAGTGCATGCTGGCGAGTCTCAGCTTCCTCGGTGCTGTCATTGCATGGATTTTATGGCGTCGTATCTTGAGTGGCCCTGTGAGGCTACTGTTATGGAGCGTACTTCGTGTACTTGGTGTGGTGCGATGGGCTTCTAAGGGAATCGGCAGCCAGGGTACGCAAAATAACATTGATACTGCTGGAATCTATGCAACTCCCAGCGTAGCTAGCAATACTGGTTCAATTTGGGATTCATCGTTGCATACTCCTGGGTGGATTCCTGAACCAGAAAGAACACCCTGGTATGAGGATAAAGTAGATGCTTCTCGTTTCGAGGCAGATTCGGACTCAAATAGCGAATCACTACATTATGAGCTATAGTATTAGCAAAAACATCATTTTTATTTCTGGAAGGTATTTTACACGGGCTATAATACTAATCCCTCCACTGTACCCACACATCATCAGTGCGAAACCGTTGCGTACATACTGATTTTTCAAGGGGTGTGCGTTGGCCTACACGATATGCTAGCAGTCCCGCATGCGCAATCATAATTCCGTTATCAATGCAAAACCGTTCATCAGTCGCATACACAGATCCACCACGATCTTTCGCCATCAAGCCCATCATTTCTTGCAGACGTTCATTACACCCAACACCACCAACAATGAGAACTTGATTACTAGCAACATGCGCCATGGCACGCTCGGTGATTTCTACGAGCATTGAGAATAGTGTTTCTTGAAGACTGAAACAAAGATCCTCTCGAGTGAAGTCCTTTTCCCCAGGCGCTTTTTGTTCCTGGTCTGTAGCTAACTTATCAACTAGAGAGAGGATCCCACTCATGCTCAAATCCATCCCTTTGACGGTATACGGTAACGGCACGTATTTCTTGCCTTGTTTAGCCATCTGTTCGATATTGTAACCAGGGGCCGGGTCGTTAGATATTTTCAGAGTGCGAGCAAATCTGTCCAAGCAATTTCCTACAGCGATGTCAAGTGTTTCACCAAAGATGCGATACCGTTGTTCAGAATAAGCAATTACCTGGGTGTTACCACCACTAACGTACAAGACAACAGGGTTTATGGCACCTGTGATTTCCCGGCCCATCTCAATATGTCCAACACAGTGATTCACCCCCACAAGTGGGATATTAAAGGTGATGCTTAAAATCCTTGCAGCGATAACAACCGACTGAAGTGGTGCACCCATCCCCGGTCCTTGAGTGAAACATATGCAGTCCAAGTCTTTCACATCAATCTGAGACTCAGTAAGGGCACGAGTAATGAGTCTAACCACCCAATTGCGATGGTGTCTCGCCGTATCACGCGGTAGAAAGCCTTCTCCAGGTGGCGACACATAGGTATCGCGTATGTTTGCCAGGATTTCGGCACGATTTTCGGGACCTTGAGGCCCCTTGTAGTGTTTAACAATGCCAACACCTAGTTTATTAGCCGACCCTTCTAAACCTAACGCCAGATAATACTGTCTCTCAGGCAAGTACCGGTCCAGATCAACCATTTTATCGTGCAGTCAGCTTATCTAATTTTTTACACTGGGACTTGGACTACAAGGACAAAGTAGTGTGTTATATATAACTCCAGATTTTATACCTAGCTCTAGGAATTTTGTGATTTAACGATTCAATAAGTTTTCGAAGCTTAAGAAATAATACGACCACTAAAATATGCGATAATGCCTAATGATATTATACTAAACGAGGAGCCAATAATATTCATATGCGTTACGTTCTCAATGAGCACTTACGTCTTTGTTCACTGGATGCTCAAATACAGAGGACACAGGGCTCTTTTCGAGACTTGAAGAGCCCTCCTCCGCATCAGTAGCCACGGAATTATTCTGCTTCTTGGGGCGCTTGCCAATTATCCAGCCCCAACGACGGACCATATTCCGCATATTCAATGCCACAAGATCATGAGTGCGCATATTAAATACATCATCAATTTCTTCAAGTGTCTTTCCATTTAGTTCAGGCATGAAAAAGATTTGATAGAAGAATCCGACCACGGCTATGCCACCGTAGAAACCGATCATAAGACCAGTGTAAGTCATAGCCTTTGACATGCGGTCAAAGTTGAATGTTACAATGAAGGACCACAAATAGAGGAATGCGGAGCAAATTGCCATTCCCTGACTGCGCGTACGCATATCAAAACTCTCAGCAGGTTGAGACCATGTAAGCGTAGAGTAACATCCAAAGAAACCCATGTACAAGATCAACCCTGGGAAGAACAAGCCCATCGCCTTAGGTCGATTTTTCTCCAGGTAAGCCGCTTCGCGAACAGGGTCAGCATACTTGGCAGGGTCACTAAATAGATAGGCAACACCAACAAGGATAAGACCAACTATGAACATCACAATGTTCTGAGCCCATACTCGCCGTCCAAACCGATCGGAGTACAGTACTGCAGGAATTGTTCCCACAAATAGAGATCCACCGCCTACAATAGACATGGAAACAGACTTCTTAGCGTCAAATCCAATTTGCTTCATCAATAGAGACATGTCATACATGATGGAATTTACACCAGTCATTTGGCCAAGAAGAATCATCATCCAAGAATAGACAAAAGCACGCCGGTTGCGCTTGACAGTGAACAGTTCCAAGTACCGTTCCCATACCTTTTCATTAGCAGCTCGTTCTTGTTCCTGACGGGCAGCTGCCACCATCTCCAGAAACTCAAGCTTACTTTCATCCTGCGAAACATCACGGAGCCGCTTCCATACACCCCAGGCACGTCCTGTGCGTCCTTTGCTTACGAGCCAACGAGGTGATTCAGGCAAAAAGCACATACCAATCAGTAAAATAGTCGAGAACAACACTGATGAACCCAACATATATCGCCAGTTACCGTCCTTGATGTCATAAAATACAGCAGAATCAGAATAGCCAATGACTTCACCGAAGGCGATCATCATCTGGTAGATAGACACCAAATTACCTCGGATTCTCGGAGGTACCGATTCGGAGATATAAATTCCCACACAGCCACCTTCAATACCGACGCCGATCCCAACAAAGAATCGCGCTGCGTATAGCATAGGAATATTGCGCGCACCCGCACACATCATGCCACCAAGAGTATACCACAAACAACTGACAATGATTGAATTGCGTCGACCAAGGTAATGGTTCAGTGGGGTCATCATGATAGATCCAGCCATGGCCCCAAGGGGCATTAGGGCACTAATCAGCGACATTTGGTCACTGGTCGTATGCAAACTAGCCTTGATACCATCCATGGCACCTGAGATAATGGATTGATCTAGACCAGAGAGAACACCAGAAAAGGCTGCGAAAGATCCAAGAATGATTACCAGTTGGCGTGATGATCTTGCTCGTAGCGGGAGTTGTGCAAACAATACACGGTCCCACCAGGTATCCTTGGACCGGTATTCACTTTCCAGTCGTTCGAATTCGGCTACCTGAGCCTCCATATCACGCTGGTTGACCTTGGCAAATTCATTCACATCTATCTTGTGGGTATTATCCTCGTGCACATCTTGGATGTCAGTGACATCATCGGCACAGGTGATGTCGTCCACGTATGACTTCTCGGTCTTCTTCATAAAGTTAATGCAGGGAATGGGTTGCGAATACTCGCTTGATATGATAGTCCCGAGTTTCTCCGCAAATAAATAGCCAATTTCCCCAGATTATTCCCCACGTAATAATGGTTAATAAGCGCAGATGCAGATCAGTGAAAACGCGGGGGGGCTAGTTAGTGCGGGGGTCGCGAATATAGTGTAGATAAGGCACAAGTTCTTGACGGCGCGGACAGATCTGCCACAGGATTTACACCGTATAATATGGAGGCGGCCACTACCGTGAAAACCGCCTTATCGTCTCGACTGTGCGCATGACGCCGCATCTGCATTCCCTCCTTTGGAATGCGCCCCTCTTATGACTAACACAATTGGCGCAGTGGTTCGTTGCCGAGCGATCCGTAGAAACCCCTAGAAAATTTTTAACAGAATGGTCAAGTTGCAGGTTTTTTTTGGTATATATTGGTGATTTTATTATACTAAACACTTTCGGATTATTGTTGGCATCCTATTTGTATCCTGCGTATCAGCCAGGAACATGATGATGACAGGTAGTTTCTCCGCACATCGCAGCAGGTTAATGACCAAAATAACTTTTACTCATGCACAATGATGCAACGCAACCCCAACTTGGACTAAGAAGCCGGTACAATTTTTCCGATGCTTGGCTAAATTTACATCTGTTTCATATATAACTGTAAATGTTTCAAATTAGCTAGTAGGTGGCGGCAGGTCTGGCTGATGCGGAAGAACAGGCCTGTCGTCACGAGGACCACTGTCAGCGAATGATTTTGGTCGAAGTCGATTGGGAGAACGTTCCGGAGAGAGTGATGGTGATCTTAAAGCGTTATCAATCTTTTCTTGGAATGATTTTCGTTCGGGATTGCGCTGGGTTCCCCGGGGTGGTAATTTCGATGCTGTAGGGGTTGAGGCCACACTAGGAGAGGCTGTAGGTGATGACGCAGTGAAAAGAGGCCTTTGAGGACTACGTTGGCGCTGGGGACTTCGTCTTCTCACAGTTTCAACAAAATCACTGATGCTTTTCCTCGCGCGGAGTTGGCGTGGTCTGCCCTCGCGGTCAGCAGGGTATTCAGGATCCAGTTCCACTTCACCCAGTGTAGTCTTTCTCACTTCTTCAAAAAATGACCATACTTGATTGCCGATTCCATCTACAACCCGTCGGCCCATATCAAGAACGTCTTGTTGTTGAGATTGAGATGAAGAACTAGGGCTCCTATTGTGCCCAGCCCTTGGCGAACCCACTAGACCTTCCAGGTGTCTGCTTCCCTCCTGGAATTTCTCTAGGTCAGCAGTTGCCGCTTCCAGTTCAGCGGTGATTCTGGCCTGTTCCTGCCGGAGCTCTACTACACGGGCCTGCCGTGCTGCCAATTGTGTCAGGTACATAGCCACTGGATCATGCCGAAGGTCCGTTCGGGGATCTGCACGTAGGTCTGTTCGCGGCGATCCATTAATGGAAACGCGCGTTGGGCTCCCAAAAGAGCCGGACACATCTGACCTGGGCACTGACCCTACTGTCCCGTTAGGAGATGAATCTGATTGTGTTAAGGATGGGGACCTTGGTCTATTATCTGTAGAGACCCGTAGAAATGATATACCACGCCTCCGACTGTCCTGGCGCTCCATCCTGTACGGATTGATCTGGAGAGCCACACTGGGAAGGAAGGCTGAATGCTTGTATGACTAAGCTAAAAGTGGTGCTATTATGCACAGAGCTCATTTGATTGATATAACAGCATTAAACTCTGCTGTCACGGCAAGGGTGTGAGGGTCACAAAACATTAAAGGCGTAGGGCCCATTTATCGATGGTACGAACTGGACTGAATTATGTTGTCCTAGGAGGGCTGGTCGTTTCAGCTGTGTTCACTCTATTTTTCTCCGCTCTCGCTACCTATGGCATATTCTGGTGGTGGATGGTTCCACAACCCGCAGTGACGGTGCCAATTTCTCTGATGCCGGACACTTCGTGGGACATTGAATTTAGGCGTGCTGAATTGGAACTTGCATCCATTAAAGGGCTCATAGCGGAAGACTATCAATTGGATTTCGAGCTCACCGTTCCTCGATCACCGCCTAATATAGAGCAGGGCAACTTTGACCTGTATTTTATTTTGTCCAAGTCATCGCTTTTAAATAGGACAAATTGGCTACCAGAGTCTGTCATCAAAGACAACACGCGGTGGATAATCCATCGTAGTACCATATTGCCGTTTAAGTCCTGGGTAGTTGAGCTACTCGATACTCTGGCCTTTGCACCATTGTATGTATTCGGGATAATGAACCAACAAAACACCATCAAAATGGAAGTGGCCAATCTTGTGGATGTACCAATACGTGAGTGGCCCTATTTAGACATTATGGTGTCAGCTGTCCAAATTGCTGAGGCACGACTGATATTTACAGTCCGACTGAAGGGAGTACGTTGGCTAATGGCCACATTCCCGCTAACTTCGTTCTTTATAGGCACTGCATCAGTATTCTTTGTTGAATTGGTAGCAGCCTTTATTGCCGCATTTATGTTCCTTCAGAAACATGACACCAAATATCCTAGTACGACTTCAGAACTGCCACAACCTTCGACAAGACAAGATGTAGAAAATTGGGTCCTCGAATACCTCGACAAGTATGGACCCGGGAGAGCTGGTTCTTCGACTGGGCCAACGAAACGACGCAGGAAGCGGAAAATGTGGAAGATGCCACGAATTGAGCCCTCCGACGATTCAGATCCATCGTGGATTCCTATATCCGATAGTCAACCATCCGGTAGTGACACTGAAAGTGCACTGAATGCGACTCTGAATATGGATCCTGACACAGATCATCCTGACCAAACCGATCAAACCGATCAAACCGATCAAACAGACAGAACACTATTTTCTCCATTACGACCATATGTTGTTCCTACTACTGCTCAAGCTCATACTTCGTCTTCAGGTGAACAGCCACGAGGGCTTTTATCATACCGAGGTGATCGAACCCCTAAGCAGGGTAGCAGCGCATTCACTACCAAAGAATGAACAAAAATTGGTGAAACGACACTTGCAAACTTAGTTTACTTATACCTATGTATTTATATATCATTTCTTTACACTGAGTATGTGTGTGAGGTGAAGGTGACCTCAACAGCAACAGCAGTTCGTCTAAGAGAACTCAGAAAACAGGATACAAATATATCTATTTGCATATAAGTTCTAATTTCAATATAAATAAAAATGTGTTAATGATTATGATTAATTGTTAATACTGGCTATTTGCGGAGAACAAGACCCCTACGGTCCTTCCCCACACGAGGCTGGGCCACCCACGACGACTTGAGATCTGATAGCAAACCCCCCATTGTTCGTTGGGCCTCATCATCAGTTTGTACAAGAACCAGTATGTTGATACATTGAAGAATCACAGCCGCCATCTCTGGTGTATGTGCATCACCATAGTATGAGGAGTCTGAAATAACCTTCTTGATATCTTGGAGAAGAGGCAGAACCACAACATCACGATAGGCAGCCAGCACCGACCGACGAATTGAGGGCCCTCGTTGTTTTGCCACTGCACGTCGCCCGTCACGAGCCAGTCGCAAGGGCTTCCAGTATTCCGCAGCCTCTGTTCTGTCCCGCAGAATCTGGCCACTCGCTTCCATTTCAAGCTGTAATGGAAGAAATACAGACTCCAATGGCCGTAAAGTGCGAGTGTAAAACAGCTGCCATGATGAAGCAAGCTTGAGAAGTGGATCACTGCCCGCGCTCCGGCGAACCGACAGAGTACTTGACGCCAGTCCACCCTTGAGCAACTCGTCAAGTCGAGCCATCATTTCGGGTGCTGAGCCTCCACTCTTCACATGAGCACCGAAATGCATGCTAACAAGGATATTCACATCCTCCACAGGAATCTTCAGACCCTCCAATGCAAATATGGACTGAGTTCGTGATCGTAGTAGACCCCATGAGCTAGTAAGAAATGCAAAGCATTCTTCTGCGCTCTTAAATGCATGAACAGCAGTAGATGGTGCCAGTTGCCCAGTTGGTTGGAAGCTGTAAACCGTTCCTTCCGAAGCCAGCTTGGAATTAGAAGCACTAGAACTCAGGATTTGGGCCGGAGAGTCTCGTTTTAAAAAAGTTAAATGAGAGTAATGCTTCTTCTCCGAGTTATCTGCCGTTGGAGATCCTATTGCTGCGATGCGATCCAGTTCCTTGGACGAACCACTGGCAGTGATTGGTGATCTTTCGGTGATTGTCAGGCTCTTGAGATCCGGTTTTGACTGCCGGAACATCTTGGATTTTAATAGCGGCGCTGCCCCCGCTAATTCTCCACCTTTGTTATCGGAATGATGCTTCTTCTTCACAGTAGCATGGGCAGCAGCCGATGCAGCCGTAGATTGCAATTTGGCACCAAATGCGGCAAAGTTCTGTCGGCTTTTCTTAGCCGAATTCGACCATTTCGTCCCTGATGATGTCGAAGCCGTGCTTAAGTTAGAAGGAGCAGTCACCGACGATTGCGAGGCCGCATCCGACGTACCGAAGTCGAAATCCGGCGAAAAGGGCGATCCCCAACCGGTATTCGATGTCATGCTGGTAGGGGGGGTCCCAATGAACTTTAGATCATTACGGAGTGTGTCCCCACTTGGTGACGGCGACAAAGGATCGCCCATGGGCCACACACACGCACACCGCTGAGATAAGCAGGCCACTGTGCGATCCGCTCTACTTACCCGCTGACTCATCGAACTGGTACCTAAGGTCGCGTGTGGAGTTGGGCGTAGCTGGTGAATGGGAGGTGCTCTGTTCTTAGTCCTCGGTGCATTGGCACTATTTGGGCGTGGATTCTTACCTCCTACCCACATGGAGACAGGATATGCAACAGAATGCGTTCCTGACACTCCAGCACTTTTTGACAGAGTGGTAATGGTAGTAGTAGACGCGTTACGATCCGACTTTATGTTCGATAAAGACGAGTCCAATATGCCTTTTGTGCATAGCTTAGTGCGGGAGGGATGTGCTTTGCCATTTACAGCCCGCAGTGATCCTCCTACGGTGACATTGCCGAGACTAAAGGGATTGACTACCGGTGCCGCTCCTAACTTTCTTGATGCTGTAGTAAATATTGCTGAAAGCGATACGGCCAGTGTACTCGCAAACCAGGACTCCTGGCTGGCCCAGATGCTCCTGGCTGGCCGTACAGCTCATATGTTTGGTGATGATACATGGCTTAAGCTTTTTCCAGATGCTTTTGCAGAGTATGAGGGAACGACAAGTTTTTATGTATCAGACTACACTGAAGTAGACACAAATGTGACGAGGCATTTACCTATGGAATTGGCTAATCAGGACCGCTGGGACCTACTGGTCCTTCATTACCTTGGCCTCGACCATATTGGACACAAGGGAGGTCCTCATAGTCCATTGATGGCTCCCAAACAGCGGGAAATGGACGCTATATTCCAAGGTATCTGGGAGTCTGTTGATAATCGTACTTTGATCATAGTTGCCGGTGACCATGGTATGAACGATGTTGGCAACCATGGCGGGGCCTCGTCAGGCGAGACGTCGGCTGCGTTGCTTTTGGCAAGTCCATTGTTCACATTCGATGGGGTAGAATGCCCAATCTCACCAGATGGTGCATTTGAATACTACTCTAAGGTCCAGCAAGTTGACCTGGTCACGTCACTCGCAGTACTCCTCGGATTGCCAATTCCTCGAAATAGCCTTGGTGTTATGATACCCGACATTCTCACGTTGTATACAGCGTCTCAACAGAAATCAATACTCGATGCGAATGCGAAACATTTGGATTGTCCTGTTCCAGAAATTGCCGCCATGCGTCGGAAACAGGCGTCGCTCATGCGTGCCACCTCGGCCCATATCTTGCCTTTAATGGTCAGTGGTGTTGTGCTTCTAGCTGGGATAGCATTATGGGCCTTGTATAATGTCCGTTATAGCTATCAAGCTATGATTTTGGGTATCTTGTACTTTGTCGTCATGATGGGAAGTTCCACGGTTGAAGAGGAGCACTATATGTGGTTTTGGACTGCCTCAGCTATGATTGTGGCCACAGAAAATCTCAAAACCTCTCTTATCCAACTTATAGTGATCCGTATTTTGCGAGGCTGGCACGGAATGGGCGACAAGTGGGCTTCGTTACCTGGAAGCACTGGCCCATGGCTTGTTGCTCATCCTCGTTTCATGTGGACGGTGGTTGGTTTGTATGCGCTCACATGGGTATTCCGGCAACGTCGTGAGTTAAGGCAAACTGCGTGGCCAGCAGCCTTGGCCTTTTGCTACTTTAAACTCATTGCTGCGCAGCATGCCGGAGACTGGGCCCCATATGGCGCGATGTTTAAAAATTTGTCCCCCCTGTGGCCAGCACGTATTGCGCTACTGGAGGCAGTAGTCCACTGGGCTCTCTCTAGAGATATACGTGGGTTCGAATTGATACTTGCAATACAGTCGCGGCCCGAAAATCTTGGCCAGTTTGCGCTCTTCGATCTTGTGATGCGCTATGCACCTCCGGTAGCTTCTAATCCTATTGCAGGATTGTGGTGGCAATACGGAAGCTTTTTTGCCACAGGAGGATCCAATTCAATGGCCACTCTGGACCTTTCTCAGGCCTATAATGGCGTTAGTGGGTACAGCATTCCTCTGGTATTTCTTCTGGGCTATATCACCAATTGGGCAGGTCCTCTTTACTGGGCATTTGCTGTTCCAACTCCCACGGCTATTGCAACTTGGTTCTATGCTGTTGCATCGTTTGGAATTGCTGTGGCATGTCTGGTATTGCGTCAACATCTCTTCATCTGGACGGTTTTTTCGCCAAAGTTCCTCTATACCGTTGCATGGCTCGTCCACTGCCTCGTAACTACTGGTATCGTTAAAATATGCCGCCAAAAAAGACATTAATTTCCTCAGAACTACCTTTAAGACTTGTATATAATGAAGTTCTGCATGTTTTCTGCCACCTCTGTCATGCGCTCTCCCTCGGCTGCAGAGAGAACCCCGTTAACCCGCGGAGCCACTTTCTCCAACGCAGCCTGGAGTGATGATACAGCCCAGAACTCTGCAATCTCTGGCTCATCACCCCCATAAAGCTCAAACAGTGCATCAAGGGCATCGGCTAAAACATCAGCGGAGTCGCTTTGGTGCAAGCATCGAAACACGAGCTCGGTAGATGGCTCCAGAAGCTGTGGAGTCTTTCCTAAAGTGCCACATGCAACAACAAGTGCCCTTAATTCATCATTTTCGCTCTCCAAAGACACTGAGTTATTGAGAACTGCAGCAAGGCGCGGTGCTAATGCCGCACTAAGGTCTGCTTGAGCAGGCAGCTGAACACCCAAGGCTCCTGCAAGGCCTAATGCAGGCTCAGATAATATATCATCACTAGATTCGAGAAGTGCCACAGCTGTTGGAATCATATGCTCCGCATCTTTTGGCGACCACGCTTGCGCCGCGTTTAGAGCCCAGCATGCATTATTGAGAGCTGATGCTGCCGGGGCGCGCAACTCAGCATTTTCTATAGATTCCAAAAGTATTTTCAATGCCATTTTGACTTCATCAGGTGGAGCAACAGTGGCTGCCTGTCCCAGAACTTCTAAAAACACCACGGCAGCACTGATAGCATCAGAGGGTGCACTATTGAGGCGCTCCACCAGTTGACCCACTAAACCTGGGATATATTCACGAATATTGAGACTTATTCCAAGCTCATATGCATCGGCTATCAAGCTGTGAACGTTAGGATTTCGGTGGATCGTACCAACATCCGCGAGACCACTCTGGCTGAGGCAGTACGCGAACTCTAGAGCCGTAGTAACCGCCGATGCTGAGGGGCACTTCTCTGCAACTATAGACAGGAGTGCGACCAGCGCAGGCGCTTCCATAATTGCAGCATCAACAGCAGCATCCGCCGAAAGCACCAGAGCTGCACCGAGACCACATAGATTTTCGCTCAGTTCGCAGAGCTCCTGGACATTCGGGCGTGCCAATTGCTCGAGTCCTGTCACATACATATCCCTAGCACGACTGGCAGCGGCATTCGCAGGAATCAGAACGCGTTTCTCGATCAGATCATGGACGAGACCCGGATCCTCGAGGAGCAAGTTACGTAGCACACCAAAGCCTTCTGCCACCAACTCCAGTGAATTATCGCTCAAAGTATGGGTTAAAAGGATGTCGATTAGTTCATGCGATACCAAAAGACCCCGCATCCGGTGATCGTCAATGAGCCCACCAATGGCGCTCAGGGCCACAGCGCGATCAGGCAACCTTGCGGCCTTTAAAGCAGCAATAACAGGCAAAACCTTTTCATTAACGTCTTTCTGGTCGCGACCATCTGGTTTTCTTAACGGATCTGACCGTTGCAACCGCCGCTTGTGCTTGTGCTTCCCCATCCCTGAATTTTCAGGCGTGAAAAATTCCAGATTAGATAATGGCCCGCCCACGAGAAGCTGTTGGTGGCACCGTTGGTAGATGTATGATTAAATTCAATTATTGACTTATCGAGCGAAAAAGTGTTTAAGGCCCAAAACAAGACACAACTACTGGTTATGATATGATCCATAACTTTAGCACCATCCCGATTATATAAGAATTTTCACGAACGATGTTTCGGCTAGTTCGCGCACAGTTGAGGCCCCTGTTGGCTCTACGGTTCTATTCGGATGCCGCTACTTCTGCTGCTCAGCAAGCACCTAAAGTTGTCTCGTCTGTGCCGGCAGGGACACGTCTCAAGGGATGCAATGTGCGCAAGGCAGGTGAGGATCCTGTAGCCCTCGCAGATGAGGAGTATCCCGCATGGCTATGGGAAGTACTTGACCCGGAGGCGCAGCAACGGAAGCTAGAATCGAATCCTGTTGCACTGGCTCGCAAAACGAGACGCGAGGCTAACCGTCAGCGTATCAAGACCAATAACTTTCTTGCAAAGATGGGCAATAACTAATATGCTTCTACGGAATTAGGACCCTTTGGAAGGGTCTTTTGCATCTTTCGGCTCATCGACCAGGGCGCCAAAGGTTTGTTTGGCCAGCTCAGCGTCGGTTTGGTACTTGGGATCGAGGGCCCCATCCTTGTCGAGTTGCTCGCTGCATTAGTACATAGATCCTCGCACAGGTAGCCGGAAAAGCCGGATTTATTCTTTTTTTCGGTAATACTTACAGAACCACGGGTTGGAAAATGTATATTCCCGATGCGATTCCCACGAGGCCGGCAATCAACGGTGCCAGCTTGTCGCGCATAGTAGCGGGTCGGGTGGGTGGTCGGCTGACCTAATTTATTGGGTGGGCACTATAAAGCCGCTCACCTAAGCTGGAGGTAGTTTTCTTTTCCAGAGCCAATGACGAGCACAAGATAGGGACAACTGATTCTCTTTTGTGAAGATACCATTCTTTTGGAATCTAGATAGTAACAATGACCGAGGCTCTCAACTTTCTGTATATTTATGTATATATCCTTTAACTGTCTTTTGGCCGCATGTAGTACTCGCGGAACTGGTCATTGACTTCAATAGCAGTTATTGGGCCCACGTCACCTGGGACACGTCTCTCATATACCAGCAACCATCGTTCCCACTTGCCGAATCTTTGCACGCATGATTCAAGGTGCTTTAGGAGCTGATGTTGCGGAGGAACTGTGACAGGGGCCTCATAGTCTACAGGAAGCCAGAATGCAAGGCGGCCATGGCTAACTAGATGATCAGCAGCATATTGCATAAGATCACCCAACAGGCGGCTCATGGGATATGGTTTCTTTGTTGCGCAGTATTCACGTCTCCGGTAGGCCAGCTCGCCGTCAACCATGACATATTCTTTACCAGCGTGCTTGGCAGGATCAGCAGCCCCACACACCACAATCCGTTCCCGAACACCATATGGTGGATCACAAATAATAGCATCAAACATTAAATCACGTCTGACCGCATTGTGAGTAAAGTCCATCTCGGCGCATACTGCTAGTTGAGACGAAGTTCCGTACTGATCGAAGTTATCCTCATAGCCAGTGAGAGATCTGAAGTCGATATCAGCACAAAACACCGTACCACCGAAATGCGCTGCTGCCAGCGGAAAGCTTCCTGTTCCGGCAAATGGGTCAAACACTAAACCTCCGGGCCGAACTTGAGCCGTATTAGCTGTGATTAGGGCCAGTTCCGCATCAAAGGATGTCGTGCCAATGTGTCTTCGCTTCTTCAGGTCGTATATATCCATAGCCGACCGGTTACTTTTGGTAACTAGACGCGTAAACCACAGGTAGAGCGGTGGGCCGGAAGGTCGTGCTGGGTCATACTGCTCGACAAATACAAGAACCATGTCGGGATTTTTCAGACGTACAGGCCCATCCAATTCATCCATGTAATCCAGTTCCTCGATCACCTTACGTTGGCTTGTCGCCTCTCGGGTTCCAAGATAACTTTGGAAATCAACCTTGAATGATTTCCCGCGTATTTCGGCAAAATCAGCATTTCCTGACTGATTTTGGGCGTGTATATCTTCAATGGTAGGCCCCTGCGCATAAATTTTATAGATGTAGCGCACAAGGATGCTTCGGCGAACTAGTCGAATCGCCGCGGCTTCGTCGGGCAGGTCGAGTTCGAGAAAAGGAGACTCATCTGAGTACCCCGAAAGATCGAGCGCAACACCTTCCATGTTTGCCAGAGCACGTAACTCTGCGAGCCGGAAGTCCGCGTGCATTTGCGCGAACAGCGCCAGGAACCTCATATCGCAGCAGTGCTTATTCCACGATGTGCGTACCACATCTGAAAATTAATTTTTCTCCGTACAAAATTATGATGACGTCATTGGACACCTTCTGCAAGCGAATATGCAAGTCTTATCTGCCGTGTATGAAGGCAAAAATATACACATTTGGACAAACCCGTAGCGTATAGTCGATCTTATTGAGCAAATACCTATTCAACGCCCGAAATCAAGTTGGAGTTGTTAGACAATCATAGACAAGAAATGAACATATGCGTTAAACTTGAATAGCATGAGTTGGCTCAATAAATGACGATGCTTCCTGTTATACATGATATATATCACACCTCCTACGGCTCCGGCTACATATGTAGATGGCATTTGTAGACGATTATCATGGATCAGCAGAGGCTACTAAAGGACATATATATATATATATATATATGCGTTGGAATATAATGGGTTCAAGATTTATGTGCATTACCGTCGTCTATGGAACGGGAACGATTAAAGCACATCAGTATGAAGACATTGCAATACCAAAATAATATTAAAAAGCATACCCTGATAATAGGAGATATGATTTACTCTGGATTAGCCAACGCATGGTGACGCGTTACTCCCACAGCAGCCGTAGCAACTGAAATCGATGGAGCCGGAGTATGGCGGGCAGCCCGACGAGCCACAGTCTCATAATGGCGCCTATACTCACTAATTCGAGCCCATCTCTGACTTAGTATTGCATGGATGGACTCTCGAGCATGTGGCCATTCTTCGGACATCAACGCAGGGATAGCGCGCTCGACTTCTATCGCCACTTCAGGTATCGACCATAGGCGCGTTGTGTGAAGCATATTTGGGGTTGAAAATGGGACCACTACATCAACACCATCTGGAGACTCTACAGTGGCGCCAGTATTACCGGAATGAAGCCACCAATCTTCAACTTGCAGAGCCCAAGTGAGATAGTCTACACCATCGAACACTGGGATTCCGCTATCAGCCAATTGACCAACAATAGCTTCAATTACACTTTGGGCTGATTCTGGTGCCTGCGAGATACCCTGGAATGATGCTAATACCCGCTGAGCTTCATACTTCGCTCGTTCAAGGGCTGCAGCAGAGTGATGCGCCGCTGCCTCGGCAAATTCTGACACGTGACGCTGTACAATTCGACAATGGGCGCCATACATGGACCTACCAAGCGATTGGATCTCTGTCAAATGCCGCAATGCCTCGTTGACATTTAGAATAGGCAAACTCGACTCGGCACCATCAGAAGCAGACCCAGCCTTATCTTCGGGAGGAGGGTTATGAGGAGGGTTGAGTTCAGCAATTGAGTCTATTTCACCATTTTCACCCACAATTGCCCAACCGTCTTCACCAATTGCCATTGTAGACATGGCAAACGTTAGGATGCGAATTAGAGAGGTGTGGGGCCAGAGGTGGGAGGTTTCGTGCTTGCCCCTCCATCACCCTCGCTTACGCAGCGATGCTTCCAAATGCGGACGAAGGTTGCGACCAAGAATATAGTCCATGAGTTGCTAGCTATCAAAGAACCTATGTAGCCAATACGTGATACGAGTGCATTCTATTCTGTAGCCATGAATTATATAGATCTAATCGTAGGAGTATGGGCGCAGTGCCGCGTGATGCGATGACTAAGGGATCCCCATAGAAGCAGCTTCTCAGTCCCAAAAGTACCAACCAACTCACTTTTCGTACCAGAATTTACCCCTATTGCCAGAAGATGTCGCACCAGGACGACGACGACGACTTCTTCGCGGATATTTAGTAGTATCCTACCATCGAATCCTCCATACTCATACTCATATGCGAGTAGCAGAGAGCCGTTAAGTATCGGCCACCTCACCTTTTAAGAGCAAGCGTACTAACCTAATAGCGGCGAAGAGCCTAAGAAAGATACCAAAAAGGATCCCGTAGCTGTAGAGGCTGATAATAAGCCAGTTTCAGCGCAGAATCCCGTACCCAGTCCGGCTGCAACTGTTCCTGCTCCAGCTGCGACCCCTGCTTCAGCACCGGCTCCAGCTCCAGCTCCAGCTCCAGCTCCGGCTTCTGCTCCGGCTTCTGCTCCGGCTTCTGCTCCGGCTGCTGCTCCGGCTTCTGCTCCGGCTCCTGCTCCGGCGGGGGCACCTAGTGACCCTCGTTTAGCACTACTTAGCGGAACTTCAGCAGCTCCGGCATCACCAGCACCGGCGGCAGCCCCGTCTGCTCCAACAGAAAATGAACCTGAAGCAAGCGCTTCTCAACCACCGGCGCAAACGGCTACACCGACTTCCGCTCCTCCGACTCCGGCAGGATCAGTCCCTGGAATGCCTGGAGGCCTTGATTTGGCTGCTTTCTCAAAACAGTTCGAACAGATGCAGAAAATGCAACAAGCTGAAGGAATGTCAGTACCACAGACTGCGGTTGGCCATCAAGATAATGGTGGATTCTATGCTGGCAATATTTATATTCCGGCTAAGGATGAAGGTAAGATGTTTATTGGAGGTCTCAACTGGGAGACTACGGATGAGTCGATGAAGGCATATTTCTCCCAGTTTGGAGAGGTTACAGAATGCAATGTGATGCGTGACAGTGTCACAGGTAGGTCGCGTGGTTTCGGGTTTTTGACCTTCAAAGATCCACGTGTGGTATCACCAGTGCTGGCACGGGAGCACTTCCTTGATGGCAAGATCATCGATCCCAAGCGTGCGATTCCTCGCGAAGAGCAGGATAAGACCGCCAAAATCTTTGTTGGTGGTGTAGGAGGTGATGTGACCGAGGACGATTTCAAGAACTTCTTCGAGCAGTATGGTACTGTTATTGATGCTCAGCTTATGATTGACAAGGACACGGGTCGTCCCCGGGGCTTTGGATTCGTGACATTTGACAGTGATCGCGCTGTTGAGACGATTGTTTCGCAGCAGTTCCTCAACCTTAAGGGTAAAGCCATCGAGGTGAAGCGAGCGGAGCCTCGGGGTCGAGAACAGCGTAACCCTGCCCAAGCGGCCGTGATGCCCCCTGGAGCTGCCATGGGGTATCCTGGTGGAGGGTATCCTCCTCAGAACATGGATCCGTCCATGATGCAGCAATATTACCAGCAATGGCAGGCCTATATGACCCAAATGCAAGAGATGATGCGCCATGGTGGCGGAAGCAATCCTATGATGCAAATGTATCAACAGGCGATGGGTGCAGGTGGTCCTGGTCCCGCAAATCCCATGGGGATGTCAGGAATGCCCGGAATGCCCGGAATGCCCGGAATGCCTGGAATGCCTGGAATGACCCCGGCTCCAATGGGATCGTCTAGCTCATCATCCGGATCGTCGTCGATTGCTGGAGCTAATTCAGAGGCAAATGGCTCCCAGGACCCTTCTGGGATGGGTTCTAACCAACCAAACGCTGTAACTTCCGAGCAGGAACGGGATTATCGCCGGGAACGCCGTCGTGGGGATGAACGCCGCCGCTCCCGCTCTCCCGGTAGCGGTCCCGGACGCGAGCGTAGGCGGAGACCCACTGGTCGCGATCATCGCGACCGTCACTATAACCGCGGCTAATAATATGGGTGCATTTGGGGCGTATCTAGAAAAAAATAAGTACCGGAAGGTCTGTGCAATTGGCCTACCTTTCTGGTTTCTACTACCGCCCTATCAACGGACGCTAATTAATGACCATTGGTCACCGCTTAGCTAACCGAGACCGTCGATCATATCTTGCAGAAGGTCACGTGTCCGCGTAAGCGATGGGACAATGTCTCTCCTCTAGTGGCATCACCACGGCGGTACTCGGCAAAGTCCTCTCTTGCCATGTCCCCAGAAGAACATCGGAGCTGGCTCCTGGTTATCATTGCGACATGTGCGAGTATTCTAGGCAGCTCTCTAATCTATGTGGACCTGGTGTGGAACTACTTCAGCCGCTACAATTTCTCGATTCTACACTCGTCGTCGTTTATAGGTAGCGCGCTATCGTTGAGTGGTGGCACCTTGCTGGTTACCGCTTTGTATAGCTTGCTTCCAACGAGTCGCAAGTATATCACGGATACTGGAGCATCTGTCCAACATGCTAATATAGCAATATTTGGATGGTTCAGTGTGGGTATAGTGGTGTGTTTAATTTTTAACACCTTGGTGCACTACCTAACTTCCCGGAGCGTGGTTCGTTGTGCTCACTCTCTTGATGAAGGGTTTAAACCAAATGAGCGTAGCCCTCTGCTTCATGAACATGCATGTCCAGATCCGCATCACGTACACCATGCTCCGGATGCAGACGATCCTCACTTGTCGGCACCTAGTGCACCACAGGTACCTGTTCCTAATAATTCCAATGCAGGATTATTATCAATTGGACTGCAAACCGCTGCAGGAATTGCTGTGCATCGTATTCCAGAGGGATTTCTGTTGTTCGCCACTAGCCGGGCCGATCGGTCACTAGGGTTATCCCTGGTGCTTTCATTATCAATACACTCATTTTCGGAAGGCTTCACGATTGCTACGCCACTTTATGGTGCTCTGGGCTCTCGATATGCGGCCTTGGCTATTGCAGTGACCCTTGGAGGAGGGTCGCAACCTTTAGGTGCCCTGCTAGCTGCATTGTGGATGTCTGACCATGATCTTCAACCTAGTGCATACTACAACTTTGGCGTGGCTATGGCGGCCACTGCAGGATTTATGATGACGATTGCCACGCAAATGCTCGGCACAGCGGTAGTTTACGAGCGCTCTCAGAGGCGGGTTACTGTCCTTACTCTGATCGGGGCACTGCTTGTTTTAGGTACGAAATGTTTATAGAAAGCATAACAGATCATTAAATCATTATAGTAAGAGGCATTTTATTTATTCCCACGAGGGCTAATAAGAAGCCCCTCTAGAGACCCGGAGACCTAGATGCTAAATCGGGACATGCGGCCGAGGATGCGACATTGATAGAGGAATCAGAATCAGGTTCACGTCAAGGACTGCCTTCAATCCCAATATCTACGAGGAGATATACATTGACCACACCAATAAAGAGACATAAGATGGCCCCTATTGTCGCTGTGATCCAATGGTTACAGAAACTACGACCCCCCTCATACTCAATAGGACCATCACATTGATCATATTCTTTAACCTGAACAGTCATAATATGGGGTCGTGATGTCAACCATACCAATGGAGACGCTAAGAAAGGCAGCGTAATGGTGAGAACTACCTGTGACCAGTTGAGAGCTGACGAAATGCCACTCTTGCCAAGAGCGCCAACAACTGCAATACATGGGATCATTGCTATTCCACGTGTTATGAGACGTCGCAGCCATGGTTTCACATGCCAGTTGATATGACCTTCACTGACAATTTGGCCCGCCAGTGTGCAAATCACGCCTGCACTCTGGCCAGATAATAATAGTGCTACCATGAAAAGTACAGCAGCAGCTTTGCTCAGATACTCCTTCAACATATCATAAAGCTCATATAAGTCGGCATTCTCAGCACGCTCTGAACCATACATGGTATCACCTGCCACAATGAGAATAGCAGAGTTTACGAAGATAGCCACCGTGGTAAGAGCCACGATGAGTTCGACAATGGAATACATGATCGTTGAATCAATAGCTTGACCACTAGGTCGGTAATGCATCTTTGTCTCGTCATTGCTATCCTTTTTGTAGCCGTGGTCTTCGTCATGCTGAAGCACTCGAGGAAGTACTGTTGCTGAGCCTAGGTAAAGGCTGTGCGGCATCACCGTAGCACCTAGAATTCCTGCAGCTGCCTGAATGCCTCCTCCAGTGGTTAGCGCGTTGGATGGCAGATAGCCCTTGAGTACCCACCCGACGTTAGCCGGAGGAATCTTGGCCAAGAGAACACAAAAACATACCAACACTGCAAAAAGGAGGACCATAATAAAGTACTCCAGAAGGTGAATCGCCATCATACCCTTAGCAGGGCCCCAAGCTAACAGGACCAACAGAACATCAACAATAGTGATGAACACTCCAGCAATAAGAGGGATGTGGAGAAGGATATCAAGCGCAATGGCTGTCCCTGCAACCTCAGCCACATCTGTTGCTAGAATCGCGGCTTCAGCTAACACATACACAAAATAACCAACCCACCGAGGCATATGATCATGGCAGTTACGCGCTAAGTCCTTACCAGTGACAGTGCCAAGCTTAATAGAAAGACTTTGCAAATACAGGGCAATCACAGTACTTAATAGAATCACAAACAGCAGCTTATACTGTTTGAGAGCTCCCCCTTGGACATCTGTCGAATAATTACCGGGATCCATGTAGGCAATAGAGACCATCATTCCTGGGCCCACAAAGCTAAGAAACTTTCGGAAAATGCGCCACCATCGGATCCATCCACCTTGTTTTGTGTCACCATACGGTTCCTGTGCTGATGCTGTCGGCTGGCATTGTTGTTCAGGGTTAACCGTGACAACTGACGATTCGACCTTGTCCTTTCCAGGTCCTATTTTGTCATCGTCTGGAGTGTCCTCCCTGATTTCGGAGTTTTCAATATAAGTATTGAGGTCGGTAATTTTCTCCACCTTCTGACGCAGGACCCTCGGTATTCGCTTCATTTAGCCACTTGTTAAGGACACCCGATTGAGAGAGATCCCCAGTTAATGGCTCAGGCTGCGGCTTATGTCATTATAGGTTAAATGTGTGGGGGACTAGATCGGGTGCACATGCAGTCACTGCGCCGCATAGAATTTGGAATATAAATAGATATGCCGAGAATTGGTCTCGTGGCTCAAAAACCACCAAGATATTAAGCAGCCTGTCGGGCTGCGATCCGGTTAATCCCGAGTGAGTTCCGGGATTTCCCGGAAAAATGCATCACCTAAAGAGCACCCGAATAAAATCCCCCTGAATGATGCTCAGATGGAGGTGTCATTATCCAAGTTGTGATTTGGGGCCCATGCGACTTCAAGAATAATCGGTATCAATTAATTTTAGAAAAATAAAGAGATAAATTACTTACGGGCTCACGAACTTTCGTCGTCACTATCGACCTCCACATTCTCATTGTCATTAGTAGCGCCATCATCATCAGACGCCAGCGCCTGAGATTCCACTGAACCAAGGTTCAAAGGCAGCATGCTTTTATCCAGTTCATTCAATGCCTTGGTGAGCTCAGCAACCAGCCCCGATAGCACCGCCTCAGATGCATTCTGCACCCACACCGTCATGTCGTCAACCCAGATTTGCCGGTAGCAGAAATGCAGATCTGATTCAAAAATCTGGAGCAGCCTTGCTAGAATCTTCAGACATCCCTTCCGACCATGTTGAAGCACCTTAAGTGTATCTTCCCACACTTTCATGGTCAGCTCCCAGTTTCGGTAAAGAGGCACAGTTAAAGCTCGAGACGTGCAGTCTACAACAACATCTCGAACCACTCCATAGTTATTAAAGAGAAAGCACATGCATGGGGCGAGTTTGCCTACATTCCACGCACTTTCGACCGTACTGTCACCCATGTTGGTTCTATAGTCGTAGCATGCCCCAAATACCAGCTGCAGTAATGCTAAATAGGCTTGTTTGGGCGCATTGGTGAGATGTTTTCTGTGGCCTAGCTTCATGATCCGGTCACGTTCGGGGCCATCGAGCTCCCATATTGACTCGGGTACCCAGTGCACCAATCCTTGGATATCAGCATCATCCAGAAGATCCGCTGCATAGTGTTCCGGATCAAAACGTTCAACTGTATCATGGACGACCTGGTCGCGGGATACAGCATCCTTTTCGGGATCAATGACCTCGTTGATCTCGTTTCCTGTATGCAACGATAGACCCACGATATCTTTATACCGCTGATCGAATCCATACCGGGGGCCATCTGGCCTTTCCTCGGTTGGAAGCGTCTGTTCGATTTCCCAATCGATATCGTCTTGGGCATCTTCCGCGTCAGCATCATCATCACCACCAATTTCGTCGATAATAGGCTTTCGCGGTACAGCGGCAGGATTTTTCTTGGCCAGTAGTTTCGACAACATATCTAGGTCAGGAAAATGTTCACCTGGCACGAGTTTAGCGACCTGACAGTGTACTGTTGCTGATCCAGCATCGTATCGAGACAACATGCGCTCGTCCTCGATAACTTTGGCAGGGAACCTAAGCCTTAGGTAGTACGGCGGAAGAGAGAATACAAAGGTGTCATCAGCTGCTTCGAACTGGATCATAGATGCCTTGATATAGGGCGCTCTGATGCGCACGTGTACGAAGTCGTCGTCCTGCGAGACCTCGAACTGCGGCGTGATCATACTGAGCAGCAGATTACTAGTCCTCACCCTTAGTAGTGAAAAATGCGAGGAAATCAGAGAATTGACTGGCACATATCATAAAGCTAACAAATACCAGACACACTAACAATAATAAGCTAAAGGTGTTCAATATTGGGGCTAAGTCGAACACTGGAAAGGAGTTGCAGAACGTACTATGTGGGAGGGAGGTCTATATTGAAGCTTAGACTAACTTCGTATGATGATGAAGCTGCGTCACCAGCCTGTACCCGCCTTCTTCAAGCCTTTCCATTATTACAGGCCCCGCATTGGGGAGGTTCTCGAGAGATTCGAATGTTTCATAGGTCCAGTAGAACCAACGCATCAAGAACACACGACCCCAGATTCCGTGGCTAACTAGAAGGACCACATCAGGCTCATGTCTCTCGAAATGACGATGTAATGTGTCGCAAAATGATGAGCAACGATCATAAACGTCGGCAGGACTTTCACCGTTGGGAATCCGGTAGAAAAAGAACCCATACGTATCCCGCTCTGCAAGTATTCCTTGCATTGCTTCGGGGTTTTGGAAATTTCCAAAGTCTTGTTCCCGAAGGCGAGGATCCTCGCGGCGTTCTATGGTGTTGGTAACGTTGCCTAGAACCCCAATGATCTCATTTGCCGTCTCACGGGCTCGTTCATACGGCGAGCTATATACGGCCACCCGGTCAGTAGATCGTATTAGTTTGCGTATTTTTTCACCTGCTTCGACTGCTTGAGCCCTACCATGAGGGGTCAGACGCACAGTGTGATTCGGAATCAGACTATTGATGTTCCAGTCACAATTAGCTTCGCTTTCGCCATGCCGGACAATAAGTACTAACTGAAGGGTTAGCTGGGTTCTTTATTGGTCTCATTAGACCATAGTTTAAAGGCGCGCTGAATTGCAAACCCGGAATGCTGTAGTTTGTCGAAGTGGGGTCAACCATCGGCATTCCGTCATGACTGATCCCATATCTCACTGACTAGCTCCGGTCTGCAGAAAGGTTCAGTACAAAATTCGACTATAGCGTCAATTGTAACCGACTCCTGTAGTCTTTAAATCATACCGCCACAGAATGCGATCATATGAATACTTACTCTTGGACGATGCCCAGGAGGAGCCATTTGAACCTGTTACTCAGCCTGGGGGGTGCCTCAAATATATATCTGATTTTCCTCGTAACTGGGTACGCTAAAGTGGCGTTAGGCGATATGTCGCAGAAAACACTGAAGATTGCTTCTATAAATATTGCACATTATCGATAGATAATATCTATCAAGCCTCTATATAGTCCCAACGGGCTAATCGGATATGTGTCAAGTACTGGTTGCTGTAGTAGAGTGTAAAGCTGGTGCGCAGGCAGATGAAACATATGAAGCCAATGCACATCGCCTTTAAATACAAAGTTAAGTCCTATGTTGTTACGGTATGAACTATTCATTGGTAAGGAACAGCAAATAATGTGAGTTATAACATTATATAGCACAGCTTAAAATATAACGATATTAACAGCATTCAGGTTGTAGAGAGGGAGAGATTGCATAGCGTGTCACTAATATCTAGTGTGTTTATATGAAAAAAAATTATTATCGGCTCTTATCCAAAAGGGAGCATATCACCAGATTCGTCTTAAAAGAAGTATCTATTCAATATTGATACAACTTATAACGTAAAGAAGGTTGCGTGCACTTCTATCTAGAATGTATATCGATGTATATTTACATTTCAAGAAGTACACTATATTACGAGTCACTTTATATCCAACCAAATTCTATCTTTATATGTTTACATGCAACGAATCATGTGGGTTTGATATACCGAAATGTATACTATTTTCGTATTCGAACCCAAATAAGAGCATCGCATCTCATGTCGATGCCAATGTACATGACACATGAGATGATTAACTTTATAACCAAAGCACACGGTAAATCATACTATTCGGCAAAATGCATTAAGAGGCATATATTCCTAAGACTGGGAAGATATGAAATATGATTTCATTCCATCAAACATCAAAATAAAATAAGGCGGTTTCTATACAGTGCTAGGATATAATCTTGCAAGCGCAATGCCCAATCAATACTTTTGTGAACAGAGTCATTATGAATTACAGGTATTATTACAGTTCGATGCATAAAAGGGCTAACGCGTGACGTTACGGATGGCATCCATGAGGTCGTCATCAGAAGGAACACGTGGGGTCGTTAATTGGGCCAACATTTCTTCTCTGGTTCCGAATAGCCAGGCTTCGTTAATGCGGAGAAGACCCAGCGCTGCCCGGAGAAGAAACGAATCGCCGTTGAAGGCTAGAACATCGATAATTCGCGCTGCAGCCTCAGGATCAGGCAACACAGAAGCAAAACAACCTACCACTAATTGGTTGGCCATGTCGTGAGGTGCCAATTTAACGGCCTCACAATGTTTTGCTAATTGGGAAAATCTAGCATCGAAAATCTTCTTGAATGATGCTGTGTTTGCCGTAGCTACCTGTTCAAGGCCGGCGATAATAGCATGGGGCAGAGTTCCGGGACCCAGAAGTTTAATCAGGGCACGCACTGCATCGTCCTCATCCATATACAGCAGTAGTAATCCCGCCAGGTCAGCAATTGCGCGCTGGTAGCGGACACCCGGGACATAGCTAAGATACGTGCCCACAACACCAACAAGAGCATCGTAAAGGGGCCTGCCCTCCGCGAAAATTGCAAGTTCGGGCCACACCTGTGCCACATCATCGCGAATCTGTGGGGAGATTGTGGCAGTGGATTTTATACACACTTCTGGAACGCCATTGGTTAAAATAATTCGCCACACTGCGGGACGAACTAGCGCAGGAATACCCCTCCAAACTAAATCGCGGCTAACGCGGCCACTGCCTCCAGCCTGGACCCATGCATGCCATGTTTGAGTATCGTTTTGGATCTGTAAAGCCCGTTTTTGGGCATTCTTCTGCTCTTGGGCAGATTTGCGCTTTTCTTTGTCGACAGACTGGGCCACCATCTTTTCATACTCCTTGAGATGGGCAATCTCCTCGGCAGGATCCTTTGGAGGAAGGTTATCGGGACGAGTTAACGATGAACGACGAGACGAAGGTTCACTTTCTTCACCAGAGCTACTCGGGCCTCGCGGCGGCGTTAGCGCACACTCCACGCCGGCTTTTTCTTCTTCTTCGAGTGCGAATGCCAACGTCAGTTCTGAGGCATCAATATCGAGACCTTCTACGGGTGGGGTGTCCATATGCTGAGTCTGGGGAGCTGGTCCTGACCAGCGTCTCCCCTCATTGCCACGTACTCGTTTAGGGATCTCTGAAATTGCTGGTAACGATTGCCGCAATGAATGAGGAAGTTGGGTCTGCCTAAGTCCATGGGGTGTCTGCTGAGTATGAGGGCCCTGGGGGAGACGCTGGTGGGGATCCCTAGCGTGTTTTCCAGTTTGGGTGTGCACGTTCTGTTTTAGTTGTTGGCGATATAAAGCAGGACTCATTGGAACATTGAACATGAACCCTCCAGCGGGCCAAAAGTCCTCGCCTTCATCATTTTCAAAGTCTGCTTCGCGTTGTTTGCGTGTACGCGTGCTCTTGACTGATGGAAGTCGTGAAAGACTCGCCATAGATGTGTTGTCGATGCCCATACCAAGCAAAGTGGGAACGCTTTGACGACGCGTCGGTGTGGGTGATGTTGTTTGAGACTGGTTCTGAGAAACTGCTACTGAAGGACCAGACCCCACCGAGTGCAAAGCAGGGCTCGAAAACGACGACATCGATGATCTCAAGCTCGACGTGTCGCTTGTCAATGTAGGCGTACTCACATTGGAATCGATAGATGTCCCTGGAACACCAGCTAACAGCTCATCACTACCCATCGAATCAGTCGTGGATCGTCGAACTACCGGTGGTGGTGCCTTAGCACCACGAGTCTTACGCGGGGCCGGTACATCGTCGAGGACAATATCCTCAAAGTCGGCAGCAACCCGGAACCGCACGGGTTCCGTGCGCATGATAGAAGAAACCGCAGTTATTTTGGGAGAAGTGGCTGAACGAACGCACTGAGGATCCACCGGCTGCGTCTACTCCTATTGTAGAGGTCCTGTCTCTAAAAGGAGAGGGCTGGGCTGGGATCTAAGGGGCTGGGTAGAACTTGGCCAACACCAGTCACACTATTCAAAGACCGTATCGAAAGGCCAAAAAACCAAGAGATTAGCAAGGGCAAAACTGTCACCGAAAAAGGCAAGAATAGCCTCTTGTCTGCTTTGAGGCAACCACCGGGGGAATGTCGAAAGAATGACGGTATGAAAGGGTGATCTCTTGCTAAACAGCTGAGTCATTGCATATGTACATGTCTAGGTCGATACATGTATGTGCGCAGGACTGATTGCGGCACTAGGTGGCAACTGGTGAGTGGATAGACCAGGCATGGGTGGAACATATCAATTGTGAGCTATATTAGTCGCATTTTCTTCTCGACGTCATGAACACTTTGCCATTTTTTGATGCTCCTGTCTGTGTCTCGCCACCTGTCCGCCCTATAAAAAGAAATCTCATGCAGGCGCGTCGCAACACGTGTTCTGTGGCTATATACAGTAGAAGATGTGTATATCGATAACTAGACGGTGCAATTATTCTAGTTGCTTGGTATTGAAGCATAGAAGCAGCTTGCCCGGTACCGCAATGAAGCATGGGGGTGCCTTTCCTGGGCCTTTACCAAGCGGAATGTAGCTTGTAAGCAAAGGGTAGGGTTTACTAACCCAGACCCTAGCGCTTTTTCGTTTACGAACATTTGTTTCTGCCGAGCTTGTGTGTCAAACTGTATCAATTGTGGGGCTAAGCGTGTCAAACACTCCACCAATGTCACCGACATAGTACATAGTGGTTGAAGCGCGTCATGCACTGTGAGTTTCAGCATGTAACGCGGTCAGAACCCCTTACAGCTGACTCCTTGCTAGGTACGCACAGGAGTGCGAGGAATGGTTCTGCGTAAATCCCAGTGGATCAGGTATATGCATTACGCGCAATACGTAACACGTAACATTTTTTTTTGGGGGGGCGGGGGGGGGGGAAGTTGAAATTCCCCCACCTGTCTGCGTAAGTGTGTGCATAATCCATTACACACTGCCATCCGATATTATGCACATAGATCCCTTAATTTATTGTCGCCAGCAGACCCTTTTCGGTGTCAAGCTCGCCTTTATGCAATGTTACTTTGGCATTCAATTCTTCAATTCGACGCTTGATTTAGTATCCCCACATCAAAGTTTTCAAACCCTCGGCTTTTGGTCTCTTCGCTTCCTGAAGCCTTTTTTCTGCTCTCCACTAGCTATTCGCCCGCTGCTGACATAAGAGATTGAGGACCAAGGAGCCTCCCGAGATTTTTCACCCAGCATAATAAATTCTGGTGAACGGTACAAGTTTCATCAAGGGTCAGCTGCATTGCTAACTTGCTAAAAAATGCCGTCTACCCATGATAAGGAGAAGGAGTGGGATACCCCTGACATCGACAAATGGAAAGTAGAGCCGTTCAAGCCCGAGGATCTTCGTAGTGGGACACCGTTTCTCGAAGAGTCGAGCTTCGCCACGTTGTTCCCAAAATATAGGGAGACATACCTGAGACAGATCTGGGGCGACTTAACTAAAGCACTCGAATCTCATGGCATTGCCTGCCAGCTGGACCTGGTCGAAGGCAGCATGACGGTCCACACAACTCGCAAAACGTTTGATCCTGCAGCCATTCTGAACGCCCGCGATCTCATTAAACTACTGGCACGTAGTGTGCCTTTTCCTCAAGCCGTTAAGGTGCTAAATGATGATGTTACTTGCGATGTGATCAAGATTGGCGGCTTCGTTGCCAACAAAGAGCGGTTCGTCAAACGACGACAACGGCTCATTGGCCCCAATAGTAATACTCTCAAGGCATTGGAGCTGCTAACTGAGTGCTATATTTTAGTACAAGGCAGTACCGTAGCTGCCATGGGCTCATACAAGGGACTTAAGGAAGTGCGGCGCATTGTCGAGGATTGTATGAAAAACGTGCACCCGATCTACCACATCAAAGAGCTCATGATTAAACGAGAACTTGCAAGAAAACCCGAACTGGCTCATGAGGATTGGTCGCGGTTCCTACCCCAGTTCAAGAAACGCAATGTCGCGCGCCGGAAGCCGCACAAGGTCACTGACAAGGCCAAGAAGCCATACACACCATTCCCGCCTCCTCAACAGCCACGGAAGGTCGATATGGAGATCGAGAGTGGCGAGTACTTTTTGTCAAAGAGGGATAAGGAGCACAAGAAGCGCGAAAAACGTGAAGCCGATCGCAAGGCCAACAAGGAAGCTAAGGACCGGGAAAAGCAAAAGGATTTTGTGGCACCAAAAGAGGACTAGTCTCGAGCCCTACTGGTTTAGGAATAAATATAATGTGTCTATGGTTTATTTAGCTACACCTTTATGGGAGTTCGCACCATGGTCGACCATCACGAAGCTGGAACCGGCAAAGGGCCTTTTCGAGATATAGCGACACTAGCCCAGCTATCACAATGCCCATGGAATCACTCATGGCAACTGCTCCCATTGCAAACTCACGTTCATCTGCAGGAACTGCTTCGCTGACCAGCATGAACGTGTTCACGTATGCCAGTCCACCAAGGAGTCCTTCGTAGACCATTACGGCCATTACCAGATATACGCTAGGTAACACCATAAACAAAGACTGGAATATTGCCCATCCAAGGTTCAGCGCTTGAAGAGCCGCCGACACATATAGCTTTTTGAGACGGAAGAACGGCGCTGATGACCGCGACACGAACACTCCGACCTGGTAGAGGGTGCCATAAGTGACGTATACATCTCGAAACCTCCGAAACGGCATTTCCGACAAGGGGAATAGTAATGTAGGTGAAATTCCCTGGTTTATGATATACTCACTCATGTAGACAGTCGTAAGGGGTAGGATATAGGGAACCACCAATCCTTTCAGCTTTTCGGTCGTATCACGTTTGTGACGTGGGCTCAGAGGTCGTTGGCTTGGAGAAACTTGTCGGGGTGGTAGTGCCCACGCGTAAATAACCACTATCAAAAATGTTAGCAGGCTGAACAGCACTAGAGTCATTTCGGTAGATATCTGAAGCCACGACGTCATTGCCATAAATACAAACGAGCCCACAAGACCTGCAGCCCCTGTTCCAGAGCTCCAGCCGTTAATGGCACCGGCATGGTAATAATGCGTCAACTGGAGGAACGTTATTTCGCCGAGTCCGCCCGCGGCCGACGCCATCATGATTCCAATCAATCGCACTGTCACACTCTGCACATAAGCAATCAGTTGCATTCCAATAAAGCTTAGGGCCACAACAGTTGTGATCCGCACACTATAGGGTACTTTATGAATGAAGAATGGTGCGGTTAGCTTGAGTATGAACGATGGTAACACGTCGGCCAATAGCACGATGCTTTTGGGTGAGTGCTGGCCTACAAGGTCCACCGCAGCACTGAGAATCACCACATATAACACATTGTTCAGCAATCCAAATCCCCAGAATGACCCCACAATGCGTACCCTCGACGACCCTACCACACCCATTCTATTCGTGCAGAGCCGATGGTTGATTAGATACACAGTGCCATGTCGACGCAGGGGGAAGGAGCTGGCGGGAGGGAACCCCGACTAAGGATTACTAGACGGATCCTACTTACGTCATTAGTCAAAAAAGTAGTCACCACCCACCCCATTAGCGACTTAGTTAACTCTCATATGGTCATCATTGGGAGAAACGTGGTCGCCGTTGAAACGAGGTTGGGGTATAAAAAGCAACTGTGACTTGGAGAACATATATAACACGCACAATGCTGCTGAATAGAATAAAGGAATTCAGAATTTTATTCCCCTAACATACTGAGAAACGAGATTCTTCCTCCCAGAATAGTCGGTTTTAGGGTCCGCAATAGATAAAATATAGGAGTATACAGATGGGCCAACGTTGATGTGGGTGGTAATTAGTTATCGCGTACAGAAAGTGGAAAGATATTATTGCAGAACCTTCTGGGTCCCCGTCATAATGAATTGGGAGGAGTCACTGATGGAATCGTGGATCGCGCACTGGCGGGGTCTGGACCTGCAGCTTAGACTATATATGCTACCAATCTCTAACTGGGGGCGAATCAGGACACTTGGCGAGCAGAGGCATGTCATAAATGCTCATGAGCACATTTGAGGAGCACTCAATGAGCATCATGTTACAGGATACATTGTACTTGTTCTAAACTCTCCATCCCACCACCCCACTGGCACCGCATGTACAGGGGTCTAGGGTAAGCAGCAATCGACTAATCACCGGGACCTTCGTCATGGGGTATATATATAAGGCAACAGCAGCTCCCATAGGCTACAGACTAGATTCGAGATTTTATCATGAGTGTTTCCTCTTTGCCTGCGTGGAAAGAGTTGCAGAAGATTTATGACGCTGAGGGAAAGACCCTGAGTGTTCCCCAGGAGTTCAAGACGGACCCTGAACGGTTTGATAAATACTCGTTCGAGTTCACCAACTACGACGGATCCAAGATTTTGTTCGATTTCTCTAAGAATCGCATCAATGACAAGGTATTCAGTGCTCTCCACGAGCTCGGCAAGGAGGCCAAGATTGCTGATCTTCGCGACAAGATGTTCGCTGGTGACAAGATCAACGTCACCGAGAACCGTGCCGTTTATCATGTCGCCTTGCGTGCCCACGGTTCCGAGCCCATGAAGGTCAACGGAACTGATGTACTGCCTGAGGTTAAAGCCGTTCGCGAGCACATGCGCGAGTTTAGCGAGGAGGTGCGTTCCGGCAAGTGGAAGGGATACACTGGCAAGCCCATTACTGACGTGGTTAATATTGGTATTGGTGGATCTGACCTGGGTCCTGTGATGGTTTCAGAAGCTCTCAAGGCCTATGCCGATGACACAAAGCTGCGCGTGCACTACGTATCTAACATCGACGGTACTCACATTGTGGAGACATTGAAGCACCTCAAGGCGGACCAGACTCTGTTCTTGGTTGCTTCCAAGACCTTCACCACTGCTGAGACCATCACCAATGCTACCACTGCCAAGGACTGGTTCTTTAGCAACGGTGGTAAGCAGGCTGATGTTGCCAAGCACTTTGCAGCCCTTTCTACCAATGAAAAGGCTGTGACCGAGTTTGGCATCGACAAGGCTAATATGTTTGGTTTCGAGGACTGGGTAGGAGGCCGTTACTCCGTGTGGTCGGCCATTGGTCTTAGCATTGCCCTCTACGTCGGCTACGACAAGTTCGATGAGTTCTTACGCGGTGCCGAGGCTATGGACAAGCACTTCAAGGAGACGCCTCTGGAAAAGAACATTCCTGCCACCGGTGGTCTCTTGAGCGTGTGGTACACAAACTTCTATGGTGCTCAGACTCACCTTGTTGCTCCCTTCGACCAATACTTGCACCGCTTTGCAGCCTATCTACAGCAGCTGTCGATGGAGTCTAACGGCAAAGGTGTGAACCGCAAGTCCCAGTTCGTGGACTACCAGACTGGTGCTGTGCTCTTTGGCGAACCCTGCACTAATGCTCAGCACTCGTTCTTCCAGCTTGTGCACCAGGGCACCAAGCTGATACCTTCAGACTTCATCCTGGCTGCCAAGTCGCACAACCCTGTGCGTGACAACCTACACCAGCGCATGTTGGCTTCCAACTTCCTTGCTCAGGCTGAGGCACTGATGGTTGGTAAGGACGAACAAGTGGTGAAGTCTGAGGGTGCGCCTGACTTCCTTGTCAACCACAAGGTGTTCAGCGGCAACCGTCCTACTACCTCGATCCTGGCTCAGGAGATCACGCCCGCCACTTTGGGTGCGCTCATCGCCTATTACGAGCATGTAACCTTCACAGAGGGTGCCGTGTGGGACATTAACTCGTTCGACCAGTGGGGTGTGGAGCTCGGAAAGGTGCTTGCCAAGGCTATTCAGAAGGACCTGGAGGCTCCTGGAAAGACTGAAACCCACGATGCATCTACTCGTGGTCTCATTAACAAGTTCAAACAGTGGTCTTGAAGCGAACTTGTGTCCCATCTGTAGAAGGATTCGAATTCATAGTATGAAGTTGCACTTTTTTTTTCATAGTTGGGAGGCTGGTTTATGACTTGGCATATACTGTGAGCTCTAGATAGGTCCGTAGTATGGGGCACGTCATAGTATATGCTCTACATAGTATAGAGATAGCATTGTATATGACACGATTGGGGGCAGTGAGACTGGGTGATGATGGCCTATCAGATTAAAGTCTATACCCCTAGTAGATCTAAATATGGATAGTCACAATTGACACACAGTATATAGAATTACTGTCATTGTACTGTAGTGGTGCAATCAGGCAATGGAGAGGGGATGCCCTGGGGATATAGTACTCATATACTCCCAATATTAAGTAGATATATATTATCTAACCAGCTATATGAAGAAATATAGCTGTATCCTATGCTCAAGTATAAAGCTGTACAGTGTTCGGCGCCTTTCACCCTATAATAATTAGTTATTAAAGGCGATTTCCCTTTGTTGGTCTAACAGAATCCTTTCCTCTGAACCTTTAACTTATTCTGCCCTTCAAGCACCCTAACTAATCATGCCTCGCCGCTTGAATGTGGTGCCGGTTGTGGGACTTCGATGGTTGGCATTGCGGCGGGGATACACAACAGAGACACCAGAGATCCGGCAGTATCGGCTAGCAAATCTAGGTGAAACAGTACGTCGGCTCGAACAGGCACTACCACCACTACTGAGAAGCTCCCTTCCCGGGGATCTTGTACACCCCAATGTCGTTTTTGAGGTATTTCCAGAAACCCATGGGTTCCAAGTAGCTGGAATCACCGCATATCGGACTACTGTCAAGTTGCTTCAATTGGCAGTAACTTCGCTACTAGTCCCCAACGAAACCCAGCTCCAGATCTTGAGCATGCGCCTTGACGAGCCCAAGTCGGCTAATGGTGCAGTTCATGACCGACATTTGCACATAAATTGGCGTACTATGAGCCCTGACAGATCACCAGCTCCCAGACGACCTATACATGTTTGGGAACCAGGCAGGATCATTGAGAGTCTCGGGAGGTTGCTACCCGACGAGTACCCGGTGCTGGCGGGCACTTTTGAGTTTGGATTTGATGAGGAGTGTTCCCGTATTCTTCTCCATGTTATTCGCAATGTCGAGTATTTGTCCAGGCCGGACTCACAGCTCATATGCACTTGAATACCATACCATCTAGTTTGTACATAATTAAGGCCCACTCTAGTAGTGGTAGCGCGCTGATCCGATGTTGGTATTTATCTACTGTGTTTTTTAATTGAGTCACTAGCTAGGATACCAGAGATATTGTCAATCAAGTGGTTAGTCCTGTCAGTGCAACTGGTGAAGTAGGGCAAAGTAGCTTGAGTCCCCTGATTAATTGAATCGTTGGAACCAGGCCATTTATATTTTGGGATGTTTCTCGAACCACATACGGTCATATCCTATAACCAAGTGACACCAGGACAGGTAGTTCCCCCAATGAATATATCAGCTCAACTATGAAACAAGCCCACAATGAACGCCGGTAATGTTAACTCTATAACTATCTAAATCATGTGAACAAGAAAATGAGAACAAATGAGAACAAATGAACAACAAATGAACAAAAAAAATGAACAAAACATAACTATGAACATGGTTTCTATGTGCTATAAATCAGCGCTCCCAATCCCATGAGAAAGGGATGTGAAGAGTCAGAAACCCAACGCAAACAGCTCTTCGGACCCTTTGGATAGAGTCTCATCACCTCGAGACTTAGGCTCCACGGACATGCTATCCCGATTCTCATCGTCATCAATTTCATGCCAAGGGGTCGAGCCAGTAGGAAGCGCAGAATCGAGGTCATCCATAGCAAACACTGCATCGTCAGAGCTGGCATCAGCCTCATCCTCTTCCAGCAATGCAGGAGGTTCCAGAGGCCGAGATGGGCGCCATGACCGGCGCTGAGCAGCGGAAACGGTTGCAAATGGCGCCCGCGAAGCTGGGGGAGTGAACTGCTTGCGACGATCCCACGAATGAACCGGAGTCATTGTACCAGCAACAGCAGTGGGCACGCGGAACGGCTTGCGGTTCTGAATGGTAATAGGAATGCCACTGGCCACTGGGGGCGTCATACCGTACATTTCAATTTCGTCATCGGTGGTCCATGTCTGGACATCCAAGAGCGCACTGCGCATGGCACGCAACGATCTGTTAGCGGGGTCAATAGTCAAGCAATGCCGCAGCACTGCAAACACATCCGAGCCTAGCGCTGGAAACACATCGTATAACGTCTCCCGACAACTAGCGAAATCCGTGAACAGCCGATCACTTTGATTGGCGACCTTGAATGGGTTTCTTCCGAATAGCACATTGAGCAACACCACGCCTAGAGCCCATACATCAGCCTGAGCAGCATCATACGTGCCAGTCTGTTTATCGAAGCATTCGGGTGCCATATACTGCTCACTACCAACATTGAAGTCGGAACATTGACGCGTCATCGTGGCCAATCCCCAGTCTCCAAGCTTTACATTGCCATTGCGAGCCAGCAGCACATTCTCGGGCTTGATATCACGGTGATACACTCCCCGAGAGTGTGCATACTCCACTACATCGACCAGTTGCAGCATCAGCCGGCGCAGCCGCTCATGATCAGCGTATTCGCCTCGTCGGATTGCCTCATGGAGGTCCCCCCCAGCACACAGCTCGAGAATTAGGCACATCTGGCCCTCGTTCTCAAAGTGGGTGACGAGTTCGAGCACATTGCGATGCCGTAGACGACGGTGAACAGCAATCTCAGTGGCTGCTGCATCACACAGGTCTGGCGAGTCTTGAGCAATGCACTTGGCAGCATATCGGCGACCGCTACGGATATCCTCAACAAGACTCACGACTCCATAGGAGCCCCGTTGCAGAACTCGCAGCTCTCGATAGCTGTCCATTCCTGGAGATTTCTATAAAAAAGCAACCAATAAACCGCTCAACGGGCCAGCCGGATTGGTAGAAGCTGCTCTTTTTGTCTCTGGCTTAGGCGCTTGGTGGTCACAACGATACCTGCTATGATGACTCCAAGTCGTGGGGTCCCTTGCTGACTCACTAATGTATGGGGCAGGGTACGGGCACTAAGGTTCGCCGGTCTTATTGGGGGTTGAGCGTAGAACCATCAGAGGACGGCCGAGCAGTTTGTTGGGAGACTGTTAACAGCTATAGAATACAGATCAAATCCGTTGGCTTTATGAATTGTGGCATCGTGAGCATGGCAGCATGGATCAGACTACGATTGCGCGAAGTGCACGTGCAGGCGCTCAGACTAAGAGTCTGTCCTCCGGTATCGCCATTACCCGGCCTTCTTACCCGTTCTGGGCGTTTCGAGACTGTTACCCGGCTAGGAAGCCTATCGCCGGTATCGCCCGCTTAGGTGAGCAGGGTGATTGCGGTGTCATTTCTTTTTGAGCCGTGAAGATGAGAAAGATGCATTTGATTGGACCGTAGTCGGATTTGGGGGTCGCGTTACAGTGCGAACTTTGATACTGGGAAGTGCTGAAGCTTGCACAGTAACGTGAGCCGATCCAGACACGGTTCAAAGTGGCTATGGGTGGTTGCTTGGTTGTGCTAATGAGGGGATATGATGCCCTGCTTTGAGTGATTTGGTTCGTTCTGCGGAAATTTAGTTAATCCAGAGTTTGGTAGCGATGGGTTTCCACTTCAGAATTGGAAGTTGAACTCGGCCAACTGGGTAAAAGCAGGGTTCAGTCTATGAGTGCCTGCACGGCTTTTATTGGCCATTACTACTTGATGGGTGCTGTTGTAGGATTTGATCTATGCACAATGCTAGCACTGGGCTATAAATGTGAAAAGCTGGTGTATGCGAACTGTTCTTGATTCGGAAGTAAATGAGGGTGGGGTACAGCCACCATACCCTTGTGCTAACCTCATATGGCCAACATTAAGGCATGATATACTGTTCACCAATGCTGGAAAGGTATTTTGAGACTATTTGAGGGGTGAAGATGAACCTGTGAGTGTGTGATATGTGTTTGTGTGCATTAAGAATGTATTCTGGCTTTGTAGAATACCACAGCCTATTCTATGATGTTGGGGTAGATTTGGGTGATTGCTGCAGGTGAACTATCGCTTTCGGGTCGATTTCTCTGGCTCAGGAAGGCTCTTTCTTATTGGCAAGTTTCTGAAGCCGTTGATCTTCTCCTCACTGGTACGGAGAGTTGAACCAATACAGCTGACGTTCTGTGCTAGTAGGGGTGATTTGCTGAGCAGTTGCATCCATTTAATGTGGTTCACCCGTCATTAAACTTGTGTTTGAGTGACCAGACAACACATAATCTGACTACTCTTCATGTAGCAGGTCTAGCAAAGAAGGTATGAATCTCACAGACATCTTCTGCTTGCGAGGGTATGCTTGGACTTTTTTTTCAAGCGGTAGAATCCATTCATATCCTCTTCAAGGGTTCTAATTAAGTTGTACCTTTGACGACAAGGGTATGCTATACTGACAAGCACGGCAGAAACTGGTTGGATCCATATATGTGACTAGTTGTGGTGATCCAAGTTGTTCCTCTGGGTTCTATCAAGTTGCATATATGGGGTGGTTTAACCCCCAGAAATGCTGCTAAAGTTGCTTTTACCCCCCAACAAGTCTTGACAAGACCGTTGTGATCCCTGCATCTCCCCCACTATCATTGATACCGAAGGCTCTACGATACCTTGCACAGCGCCATGTGGACCCCGGTCCATTATAGTCTATGATACTGCTTTTCAAGTCATATGGGGCTTGGAAAAGCCCGCGGAATGTGGCTGGTATGCCGTGGCCCCGGGGTGCAGGCTACGATCTTGATATCGCCCTAAGCCGGCCTTGGATGGTTTTTGGTCCTTTTTCGAGTCCTACGGAACCTTGGAATGCCCGTGTGACTCCCCCAATACTAACCCACTACATACATAATACTTATAGGCCGTCACTGGCGCCATCTGCTGACTTACCGGCACTGCAATAGACCTCTTGTTAGAGCCACCCTCAGCGTCCCCCACCCGGCGTAGTTTTGGCAGCCCACGATGGATGCCGAAGTGAAAGCGGCGATGAACGCGAATCCGGAGCTGTATGGGCTCCGGCGGAGCCAGCGGAACACGATCCAGTGGTCGAGCGATGATGATGATGCTCCGGAGCGGTCCTCAGTAAGAGCCCAACGGAGCCGGATCGGCGACTCTGACGCTGAATTTGACGATTCCGAGGCCTCAGATGGCGAATTCGGAGCCCGGAGGCCGCGCAGAGCGACTCCAAGAGCTCCGGCACGACCGCGCGGACCCGCGAAACGGCCCCAGCGCAGACGCAAGAAGACCGCTGATTGGGACTCTGAGGACGAGTCCGAGGGCCAGGATTCCTCAGGAGAGCATGCCGAGTCCGAGAATAGCGATGAAGATGCTATGGAAGTCGATGGCGATGCGGTGACGGGCGTGGCATGGGAGTGGGTGCCAGCGGCTCCGGCGGGGCCCTCAGTGGAGGCTGTGCTAGACCACCGATTAGTTGAAGGCACAGTAGAGTCCGAGGAGGTATGGGCAGACCCCAAGGCTCACTTTGAGTTCCTGGTCAAGTGGCAGGGCCAGTCGCACTTGCACAACGCATGGCAGAGATGGACCGATCTAGCTGATCTGCGTGGAAATAAGCGAGTTGACAATTATATTCGATTGAATATTGTTGAGGAGCACCATCTTCGCACGCATCCATTGACTACCCGCGAAGATCTTGAGGCTATGGACATTGAGCGTGAGCGTGAGCGCGAGAATCTCGAGGAGTACAAATCAGTTGAACGCATTGTTCGCAGCGAACGTAATGGTCCCGATGGCACACTCCAGTATCTTATCAAATGGAAGCGACTGTACTATGACCAGTGCACCTGGGAAGATGCGGGGACGATTGCTGAGCTGGCTCCGGAGGCAGTTTCGGCATTCCAGCAGCGCATGAACTCCAAGATCTCGCCACAGTACTCTGTTTCGTATCCCTCGACAGCTAGCCGGCCCAAATTCAAGAAACTGGCCGAGCAACCTGACTTTATTGCTGGAAGACTCAACTCGGAAGGCGAGCCGTTGGAGCTGCGTGATTTCCAGCTCACGGGTCTGAATTGGATGGCATTTCTGTGGAGTCGAAATGAGAATGGAATTCTGGCAGATGAAATGGGACTGGGAAAGACTGTACAAACTGTGGCTTTTCTGTCCTGGTTAGTATATGCCCGCAAGCAGAATGGGCCGCACCTGGTGGTGGTACCGCTCAGTACGGTTCCCGCATGGCAGGAAACGTTTGATGCGTGGTCTCCAGACCTTAACTACATCATGTATTTGGGTAACTCGCAGGCGCGACAAACGATTCGTGACCATGAGTTCTGGATGAACCGTGATGCAGCCACGCGAAGACCCAAGTTCAATGTGCTAGTGACCACTTACGAGTACATTCTTAAGGACAAGGCCGAACTGGGAGAACTACGGTGGCAGTTTTTGGCCGTGGATGAGGCCCACCGCCTCAAGAACTCGGAAAGTGCCTTGTACGAGGCCTTGTCCGAGTTCCGCACTACAAACCGGCTTCTGATCACAGGTACGCCTTTGCAAAATAATATCCGGGAATTGGCAGCACTTGTGGACTTTTTGATGCCCGGACATAACCTCATTGATCCCGCTGGTGTTGAAGACCCCGAGAATCCTGATGAGGCGTATATTCGGGAACTCCATGCGAAGTTGCACCCGTTCATTCTGCGACGACTCAAGAAGGATGTGGAGAAGTCACTGCCATCGAAAACAGAACGTATTCTGCGTGTAGAGCTCAGTGATATGCAAACTGACTATTACCGCAACATTCTGTCGCGCAACTACTCGGCTTTGAATGCTGGAGCGTCCTCAGGCAACCAGATGAATCTGCTTAACGTCATGGCCGAACTCAAAAAGGCGTCGAACCATCCGTATTTGTTCCCCAATGCCGAGGCTCAGTTCTGTCGGACACTGGGCAAGACTGAACCAGGACAGATGAGTCGAGAAGACACTCTCCGCGGCATGATCATGAACTCCGGCAAGCTTGTGTTGCTTGACAAACTGCTGTCACGAATGCGACGCGATGGGCATCGTGTTCTGATCTTTAGCCAGATGGTGCGAATGCTGGATATTCTTGCCGACTACCTGTCGATCCGAGGCCTGCCCCACCAACGCCTCGATGGTACGGTTTCAGCGGCTCAAAGACGCACTGCCATCGATCACTTTAATGCGCCAGACTCCCCTGACTTTGTATTTCTGCTTAGCACGCGTGCTGGTGGTCTTGGCATCAATCTGATGACCGCCGACACTGTGATCATCTTCGACTCTGATTGGAACCCCCAGGCCGATTTACAGGCCATGGCTCGTGCGCATCGCATTGGCCAGAAGCGTCATGTCATGATCTACCGCTTTGTGTCCAAGGATACGGTGGAAGAGCAGGTTCTCGAGCGGGCCCGCCGCAAGATGATTCTCGAGTACGCTGTGATCTCGCTGGGCATCAACCAAGACTCTGCGGCGGCCAAGGCAGCACGGAAGAAAGGCCAGGCAGACCCATCCTCGTCTGAATTGTCCGAAATCCTCAAGTTCGGTGCGGCATCGATGTTCCAGTCCGATAGCCAGAACCAAAAGAAGCTGGAGAATATGAACCTGGACGATGTTTTGGACCATGCCGAGGACCATGAAATGACGCCCGAACTTGGCGAATCGCATCTTGGAGGTGAAGAGTTCCTGCGCCAGTTCGAAGTCACGGACTACAAGGCTGATGTGACGTGGGACGACATCATTCCCGAAGAAGAGCTTGCGCAGCTCAAAGAAGACGAGCGCCACCGCAAGGAAGAGGAGTTTCTACGCCAGCAAATCGAGATGTCGAGCCGCCGACGAGCTGCAGTGGCCGCAGGCTCCGGAACAGCATCTGATGACGACGTCGATGACCAGCCAACGCCCAAGTCCAAGAAGTCCGGTAGTCTTACAGAGAAGGAGATCAGAAGCCTCTACAGAGCTGTTCTCCGCTTTGGAGACCTTGATAGCCAGTGGGCAAAGCTGTTTAATGAGGGACATTTGCCCAGCCGGTCTCCTGATCGGATCCGAGAGTGCTGGGCTGGCATGATGGCTGCAGCACGCAAGGCAGTGGATGATGATGTATCTAAACGTGCAGCCGAGAGTGAAGCGGCATCTCAGCAACCCCAGGAGAAGCGAAAACGCGACAAGAAGACTGTGTCCTTTGAGTTCCGCGGCGTGCGCAACCTCAATGCCGAGCTGCTGCTACAACGGCCACAGCAAATGCATGTACTTCGTGATAATGTGCCACTGAATGATCCGAAATGGGTGCTCAGTCGACCCGTCAAGGCCGTCAACGACTGGACATGTCAATGGGGGATCAAGGAAGACTCGCGGCTCTTGCAGGGCGCATGTAAGTATGGGTTTGGCGCGTTCGCATTGATTCGAGATGATCCCACGCTGAAACTCGGCGACAAAATGTTCCTGGATGTGAAAGATGAGGAGAAACTGCAGCCCAAGTCTGGATCTGAGGATGCAACTGCGAAATCAGATTCCAAACCAGACACCAAAGACACCAAATCGGACAAAGCAGAAAAAGAGCCCAAAAAGAAGGCCCCCACTCCTGGCTCCGTCCACCTCGGGCGCAGGCTTGATTACCTGCTTCTGGTGCTCCAAGAAAAGGATAAGGATAAGGAGCCCCCTGCAACATCCACACGCAAGCGTAAGGCGGCAATCAAGTCAGAAGCCAAGACCGAGTCACGAGGAACGTCCCCAGCTGCTCGCAGCACTAAAAAAGCTAAAACGCAGTCCAACCACTCGGCAAGTTCCAGAGCACCCCCTGATCTACCTCGGAAGCCTAAAACTGAGCCCAAACCAGAGCCTGAGGCTGCGACAGATGGGCCTGAGTATGCCAGCATGGACGAGAATGATTGCGAAACACGGCTCCGGCCTGTGGAAGACGTTCTCCGACATCTCAAGCAGGGCAGGCCTTCTAATATGGACAGATCAGAGTACGGGGCATTATTGAAGCGCGACTTGTTGGCTATTGGTGACCGGATAGAGGCCGCAGTAGGATCTAGCGATGACCCCGAGCGCAGCAGACGCCATCTGTGGGCATTAGTTCTGCAACGGTGGTGGCCAGGAAAGAAGGCCGGGCTCAAATCTGCAACATTACGGGCGATGTATGACAAGAAGCGCAAGGAATAACTTGTGAACTGGCTAGCTACCTTATACTCCTAATCATGCTATGGCCTTAGTACTCTACGTAGTTAAACATCTAATTATCATTAGCTCTTGATAAACGCTATCACTCACCTTGAGTTAATCGTTGAGCTCTTGCATGGGGCAGTTTTATTTATTACCTTGAATTAGTTTGTGGCGGTTGATAATGTGGCATTTCATTACACGAATGCGCAGTATATATGTAGCACATCAATTACCAAAACACTCTCATAATATCTGAAAAGTATTTGTTGAGCCACCTTTTTTTTTTTTTTTTGGTTTTTGGTTGAGAGTTCATATAGGTTTACATCCATCAACGGACTCGAATAGGTTTGGAATGTTCCTATTTGAATTAGTAGTTGGCGCGCTGCCAGTATATAACCATAATAGCAGTGTGTCATCTGGGAGTGAGGCTGGATACCTTGGTTTTTTTTCCCTATATTATCTAATATAGGTGTGTCAATATAGTATCCAGAGGAAAGTAATGTAAACGGTTCAATGTACACTAAAGTAGCATAGAGTCAACTAAAGTAGAACATGGTAGTGATTCGAGTATTGATCTCCTATTGTCGAAGATGAATTGCTATGCTTATTTATTATGTCCATTCATGGCATCCAGGCAGTGATCTAAGGGATGAGATAGAATCACGACTATCATCGTAGGGTCGCATCACATGGGACGAGCTGGAGACGTAACCATGCGGAGCACAACGCCGGATGTCACAATCCAGAATGCCTAACCAGTAAATTTGCTCTAATTCACTCTGATCTGAATTTATTACGCTCATCTATCCTCCGAGTCGAAATATCGCACTCATCTGAAATCCCTAGTAATGTCACCTGACTTCACCATACCGCAATCGATATCTCCACCTACACAACGATTCTACAAGCCTTCTAAACCCCCTGCAATTCCCACCAATTCGCGTCTATATTCTTCCCCAGTTAATTATAATACTAAAAACCCCGACGTAATTGTTTTTATCCGAATCAGCCCATGATATGCCCCCCCCCCAGCCACATTACCCCGGATAACTTGCCGATCCACGTTCCGAACGGGTTTGAACTCGGACCTTTCTTTCCATGCTCAAATTACACGGTCAGTCACCCAAAATCCGCACGGTTTCCGCTTTTATCTCGCCCGCCCCACGGTGGCGATAACCCAGAGCGAGATCGTATGGCTTACGCAGGAGGCCTAATTCGCCCCGTGGTCACGTCAGCAGGCTTTGGACTGGAAAATTTTCTAAAAAACAAAAAACCCACGTCGAGTTTTTTCCAAATGTCCGAGGCGTCGACTACCCCTAAAATCGAGCAGCTGTCGCTCCAGGACAACAATGACGCTGGTTCCAGCTCTACAGCACCGGCTGCGGCGGCTCCAGCTGACCGCAACGGCGAGGAGGCACCCGTGACCAACATGACTTCAGCCTCGCTTTATGTCGGTGAGCTGAACCCCAGCGTCACAGAGGCGATTCTGTTCGAGATCTTCAGTACGATTGGTCCCGTCGCCTCGATTCGAGTGTGCCGTGATGCGGTTACGCGCGAGTCACTTGGCTATTCGTACGTGAACTTCCACAACGCTGCGGACGCTCGCAAGGCCCTCGAGGAGCTCAACTACGCTCTGATCAAGGGTCGCCCGTGCCGGATCATGTGGTCGCAGCGTGACCCCAGCGTTCGTCGTAGCGGAAAGGGGAACATCTTTATCAAGAACCTTGATCCTACCATCGACAACAAGGCTCTGCACGATACCTTCAGTGCGTTTGGTGACGTGCTGAGCTGCAAAGTCGTAACCAACCACATGGGCCAGAGCCTGGGCTTTGGGTTCATCCACTACGCTGACCCGTCGTCCGCTGATGAGGCGATCCAGACGGTTAATGGGATGGTTCTCAACGGCCGACCGGTCTATGTGGCTCACCACATTCCTAAGAACGAGCGTGAGTCTCATGCTGAGGCCATGCGTGCCAAGTTCACTAACGTATATGTCAAGAACCTTGACCAGACCGAAGTGCCAACTCAGAGCGAGCTGGAGAAGATGTTCACACCTTTCGGAAAGATCACTTCGGCGGTTTTGGCCACTGATGCTGAGGGCAAGTCCAAGGGCTTTGGATTTGTGAACTTTGCTGATCACGAATCCGCGCACAAGGCAGTGGAAGAGCTTAATGACAAGGAGATTGCGGGCAAGAAGTTGTATGTCGGCCGAGCCCAGACCAAGTTCGAGCGTCAGTCCGAGCTCAAGAAGCAGCACGAACAGGCACGTTTGGAGCGTCTCACCAAGTACCAGGGCATTAACTTGTACGTCAAGAACCTCGAGGATACCGTCACCGACGAAAAGCTGCACGAGGCATTCGTGCCATTCGGCCAGATCACGTCGGCTAAAGTCATGACTGACGACCACGGCAAGAGCCGCGGGTTCGGCTTTGTGTGCTATTCTACGCCCGAGGAGGCCAACCGGGCCATCAGCGAGATGAACCAGCACATTCTGGGTTCTAAGCCTCTGTACGTGGCTCTGGCGCAGCGCAAGGACCTCCGCCAGTCGCAGATGCGCCAGCAACTGTCTGCTCGTAACCAGCTTCGTTTGCAACAGCAGGCTGCCGTTGCTGGTGGACTTCCTCCCCAGTTCTTGGGCGGTGCTCCTCCTCTCATGTATGGTGCTCCTGGTGGTCCTCAGCCCTTCGCAGGCCCTCCTGGTGCTCCTCTGGCGCCTGGCGCAGCTGCTGGCCCTGGAGGTCGTGGCCAGCGCCTTCCTTTCCCTCCCGCTGTGGTTCCACCCATGGGCCAGTGGCCTCCTCGTGGCTACCCCGCTGGCCCTGCAGGACCCGCTCCTACGGCTCCTGGGGCAGCTCCTACGGCTCCTGCCGCCGCCGCAAAGCCGGAATCGCTGGAGGAGATTGTGGCCAAGGCTCCTGAGGAAGCCCACAAGCAGATAATTGGTGAGGCTCTGTACCCCAAGATCCTGGCTTCTGAGGGTGTGACGGATCCTGAGCTCGCAGGCAAGATCACGGGCATGCTGTTGGATATGGATAACAGTGACCTGTTCGCGCTCGCCGAGAATGATGACCAGCTCAAGGAGCAGGTTGACGAGGCGCTGCAGGCCTACCACTCATTCCTTGAGTCGCAGCAGCAGTAGTTCTCGGGCCTTCTACCCGTGGAGGGTCATGATATAGTATAGTGTCGCTTATTCTTTTTCACTACCAGTGGTTTTGTATTAGGAGTTGTTTTAGGTATGGATTTATGGGTTATACTGGATTGTGTGGGGGAAGCTGTGAGGTTTACGTGGCTTGGGAGATAGGTTTGCTTTTAGATATTAAGTGAAGGTAGTTTTTAGAGATAATAGTTGGGAGGTGGGATTGAGGATACCTGTTGTATTGTGTCAAGTACTTTGAAGTTATATAGATATTGTATGTCACGTATGTCACGTACGTCAAGTTCGTCAAGTTCGTCACCAATTGTTAGGTGGGAGATCGATGCTTTCAAATTAGGAAAGGATTGGGGTTCGTTCGGTTCATGGAATGGGGCCACATTAGGTAGGAATTATAGGTATTCCTAGGTGTTGGGGGAAGTTTGAGGCTACTGTTATATATATCACATTGGTCACGAATGGACTGTGGAAATAGGGAATCTGAGCGTACATTACTTCCCTTTTATATTTCATAAATATTTGGGTTAAGTAAAAATGGCGTAAGAAGGATATGCCACTGGATATTATTGTAGTTGATCTTCTACGTGGGAGTAATTAATGAGGATAGGAACCCCTTTCCCCCCACCCGGCCTGGGTAAGTGTAACTAATTTGAGGTATTGCATGCCTGTATGCATGCCCATTGAAAGGAGGAATAGTCTAATTGGAGCTGTTTTCAGGAAAAGGTGCACACCTGCCGCTATCCTAAAGCAGGCATTGGCTTAGCTTTGGTTGTGCCACAATTATCACTGGTTCTACCGAATCTAGCTATTAAATTTTATGTACAGGTGCTCAAGTAAAAATGCATAGTGTCTTATTCCCAGAGTCAAGGTCGTTCATTTATGCGTGTCTTGGTTCGGAGGCACTTGGGCTTTTTCCGTTGTTTCAGCTGCCGATGTCCTTAATTTGTTCAATCGCTCCTGAGCCTCTGGCTTCAACTGAAGTGGCTCGCTAGGTCTAAAACTCACCCGGAACGGCCGCCTCTCACCATCAGGAGCATCCGCAACCTTCTTTACAAGCTCAAAATCCTGCAGCATATATAACGTGGCCACTGCACCAGCCACAACTCCCAAAGTAACTGCCACCAGCCGGCCACGTACTGTGGGCCCAGACATTAAACTTGACGGAGGACTCTGATCACCTGATCCTGACCGGACTCTCTCTTGACCCCCCTATACGTAAGCGGGAGTCTGAGGTGGAGGCGTTCTGGAGTGTACTGCCCCTACCGATATGTCCCTGCCTAAACGTATTGTAAAGGAAACGGAACGGTTGCAGAAGGATCCCGTTGTTGGGATCACTGCTAGTCCCCATGAAGATAACCTGCGCTACTTTGATGTGACCATAGATGGGCCCACAGATACTCCGTACGAGGGAGGAGTATTCCGATTGGAGCTCTTTCTGCCGCAGGACTACCCTTTAGAAGCCCCCCGTGTGCGGTTTTTGACCAAAATCTATCACCCAAATATCGATAGACTAGGTCGGATCTGTCTTGATGTCCTCAAGGAGAGTTGGAGTCCGGCGCTGCAGATTCGCACCATCCTATTGTCAATCCAGGCGCTACTAGGAGCCCCTAATCCAGACGATCCATTGGCCAATGATGTTGCAGCAGTATGGAAAGAAAATCGCCCCCATGCGATAGCAGTGGCTCGCGAATGGACACAGCAATATGCTCTGCCACATTAGAAGGCTTGCTCAATGGTTAATTTGCACTGTTGCAATTATTCTGGCAAATCCTTGGCTTATTTTATCAGGTACCCATATCAATGTGCACTACTATCATAAAAAGTTGTTGTTTTTTTATGATAGATAACACTACAAAGGATATATTGCACAGCACTCCCCTACTATATGCTGAGACAATTGAGGTATGGGACGTGTACTTATCCTGATAGTTATATGTGGGCACCAGGGACGGCATCAAAGTTCATGAAACACCCATTGGGACATTCAAGGGCAATTATGACTCCCGCATAGTATCCATGGAGTTGTAGAAATGGTTCTGGAGACCATCCCAGCTTGAACCCCCATTATAATGGTGGTGGTGGGGTATGCTCTCTGAACTATTAAAGTTATTTATCATTTTTGGACAGTCTAGTTGGCTTCATTACATCCAGAGTAACATCATAGCTATAGCTATCGTTAGAGGCGCCTCTTGTTTTCAAATACTGGCGTTCCACTACTAACAAGTCAACGTGACTAGTGATTTAGTGTCGTTATACACTGTACTACTATGGGGTACCGCTATTGGTCCCTTTTTAAGAAGTGAGGGCAACCAGTGTGTTGACAAGGTCGCCATCGTGCTCACGCAGAGCCTTGACGGCCTTAGCCTTGGTGGTGTTGGCCTGCTCTACAACCATCTGGATCTTGTCATCATCAATGCCCGTAGTATCAACGTCCTCGTCAGCAACCTCAGGCTCCTCGTTCAAGTTCGTGTTCTTAACAGCAGCCTCCAAGTCAGCAGTCACGGCATCAGGGGTCTTGGACGCATCCCCGGCACCAGCACCAGCATCCTGGCCAGTAAGCGAAGCCAGCTGCTGGCCGATATCCTGCTGCTGAAGTCGCGCCTCACCGAACACCACGTACGAGCCGTTAGGCGTACGGTAAACGTCGGGCGACTCGATCACAAATGCAACGCCTCCCCGCTTGCGCAACACCACGCGGTTGATACCGTCAACCTTCTTGATGCCAGTGCCCTTGAGCAACTTGAGGGCCTTCTTGCTCTTGGGAGCAACGCTCACCTCGGCTCCGGGCTCAATAACCTTCTCGTCAGCCATATCTGCACACTTTGGTCAATAGCCGTGTGGGGGTATGGTCACTACTATCCAGTGATTTTTCACCCGCTACCCAATGATGACTGCCTACCCAGGGTCCAGGGCCTCGGCTGACTATGCTGTCGCTTACTCATAGGTCTGACTTGGATGGTACCATGAGCCTCACAGGAGTATCTGCGACGTGGATTTGCAATGCATCTTCGATTCAGAGGCGTCGGGGCGCTCTTAGTCTTATTGCGTCCGAAACTCGGTGTGGGTCAAATAATTTGGGGATTTCCCATTAGATCGATGTCAGTAGCATGAGCTAGTTTAACCGGTGGGTCTGTCTGCAGTTACTGCATGTCTGTGCGGGGGTGCGTGCGTCCCTATCAGATAGCGGGTGAAACACAAGTGTCCTCGGCGGGGATAACGATTCTCTTGTTACATATCATTCACCTACGTCAAATATATGTCATGCGGTTTTATTGAAGTGGTCTACCCCGACGATTGCCGAAGAATTCTTCGTTGCATACAATCGAGAGATGGTCTTGAATCACACCACATGCATATTCATCGAACGCCAAATGGCATAGAGAAAACGTGCTCTGAGCATCCTTATTGGAGCAAAAAATTACTCTAATGGCTAGCCAGGAGTTTTAGCGGATATAATATCAAGGGTGATTCACCCCAGACTGGACCCCAGTTGGCGATGTCTTACTAGATATGCAATGATGCTCACGTAACTGCAGGATCTACCACAATGCATTGCATTGTTCAACTCAGCCACACACCGGTCAATTGGGCAGAAACGAGTAGCGATCCAACGAGAACTTGTACGAGTATCTAATTTCCTGGGTGAGTATGCATATAATAGAAAGAATATGGGTTCAAATAATTCATGCTAAAACTTATGATTGTGGTTAGTATGCTGCTTTTTATCGTACAGCAAGGGCTGGGGTTTATGCGACGTGGTCGCGCTCAGTTGCCCTAGTGAAAACTCTCATCGATTTGTCACCGTATATAAGCTCCGCAGCCGCGCGGTTTAGCGAGTTCGGACCTAACACGCACATTTCAGCCGTTCACTCCTTTCAGTAAGTATTTCTCGTCTAACAAGGCAGAGGCTTGTTCTTTGAAGTATCAGCATGGTCTAATTTGATGATGTGGGTCTTTCCAGCCCCTCCTGTGCTCGTCCCAAGTGGTCAATTGCAGAGAGGCTGGCACTAGAGACCCATTGATATTGAAGCCATGGTTCACATCCAGAGTCCTATTCAGGATTCTAATAATATCCGCAAAGTTCAATTCACCAGTTTCCATTTATTCCGGCCCCAATTTGGTCCTAATTTGGCCTCTATTTTAGCCCAGAACTCCTCCCAGATTCCTATTAACCCCAGTTCAGAGCACCCTTTTTGGGATGATGCCGCAGCAGGTTTGTAAGCTGCTAGAGGCTCGTATATGCGTAAGCATGACGACTAACGCAGTCTGGAACGCAGGACAAGGGGGTAAGTAGGGTGGAATTTGGGAGGTATTATGAGGCAAAATTCCCCGGAATGTGGCGAGGGGAAAGAGATTTCACGTGTCTAAACACGCTATCCCAATGGCTGTGAGGTCCCAGATGTGTGGTGCCCCGTGTTCAGAGGCTTGTTCGCTGACACTGGTGCGTGCCTCTACGCGCAACCTCCCTTACCCACTGTGTGACTAAGCTTTTTGTTGACACGATCTCTTCCCAATTTCCCCTCCCATCCTATTTCGATCTAGGTGATTGCGCCTTTTTCACTGAAACTTTGCGACTTGGAAAGTGGATCTGCGCATTGGATTTGAACGGAAAAGAATAAGCACTCTGTCTTGATACCCAGTTTTTCTTTTTTTGGAATACAGAGGCTAACTTCAGACTTCGTCACTCCTTTGAAACCTTCGTCACTCATTTTTTGAATCCATTTGCGGAGTATTACGACTGTAAAACCTGATCTATCAATATGAAGAGCTCAGTTGTGAATGTTATGATCGCTGCCCTCGCGCTTGTGCGCGGAGAGCAACACCACCACCACCAGGACAAGCGCGCCATGGTCACGCAGTACGTGTATCAGACCATCATGGTTGACCAGTACGGCAACCTGGTGACTGGCACTGTTACTGGTGCCGAGGACGCGTCTTCGACTACTCCGGAGACAACCGCGACTCCTGAACCCTCGTCGTCATCTTCTAGCGGTCCTGCTGTGAACAACTACGCGCAGCAAGCCGTGTCGGTCACGACGTCGTCGTCCTCGGCCCCAGAGCCTACCACGTCATCCTCTTCGTGGGCAGCTCCTACTACCTCCTCGTCGTCGTCCTCTTCGGCTACCGTGACCACTTCATCCGAGGAACCCTCATCCTCTAGCTCCAGTGCCTCGCCATCATCGACTGGCTCCAGCTCCGGCTCTGGCTCTGGCTCTGGTGGTCTGAATGGTGACCTCTCGTTTAATGAGACTCCGGAGGACTTCCAGGATGGCACTATTGACTGCTCCTCGTTCCCCGAGGGCAATGGTGTTATCTCGCTTGACTGGCTAGGCTTCGGTGGCTGGTCTGGTATCCAGTACGTTGACGGCTCTAGCTCCAGTTCGGGCGACTCGTGCACCGAGGGTGCTTACTGCTCCTACGCGTGCCAGCCTGGTATGTCCAAGACCCAGTGGCCTTCTAGCCAACCCAGCGATGGTGTGAGTGTTGGTGGTTTGATTTGCAAGAATGGCAAGCTTCACCGTACCGATACCTCTCAGTCTAAGCTGTGTGAATGGGGTGCTGGAACCGCCGACATCGTTAGCGAGCTGAGCCAGGAGGTGGCTATTTGCCGTACTGACTACCCTGGTACCGAGAACATGGTGATCCCCACTGTTGTGGAGGCTGGTGCTACTGAGCCTCTTACTGTGGTTCACGAGGATACCTACTACCGCTGGCAAGGAGGTCTGACTTCAGCTCAATACTACGTCAACAATGCTGGTGTCAGCGTTGAGGATGGATGTGTCTGGAGCACTCCTGGCAGTGGAAAGGGTAACTGGGCCCCCATCAACTTTGGTGCGGGTCAGACCGCAGGGCAGTCATGGCTTTCCTTGATTCCCAACCCCAACAACCGCTCGCCGGCTAACTTCAACGTCAAGATCCAGGGCGACATCAGTGGAAGTTGCTCTTACGAGAATGGCAAGTTCAATGGCGGCGACGACGGGTGCACTGTTACTGTCAGTTCGGGTAAGGCCCAGTTCGTGCTGTACAACTAGGTTCGCTCGTAGCTTTTTGTTCCTTCTTTTCATACTTAAGTACCTCTATTATACTAAAAAAAAATAACTTCCCCCAGTGGCTGCGACACGAGAGTCGAAGTCTAATTCTTATTCCTGGGATGATTGTGTTTGGTCCTAAGTAGGCATCATTTGGCTTTATTTTAATTGAGATCATTATAATAAACGCAGAATTCTTGGTGACGTGTAAGTCATCTATAATATTGTCACTCCATCACCGTATTCATATGTACAATCATGTGTGCCAAGCAGTGGGTGAGTTCATATAAGGATATAGGTGTGCAACAAACCGGCCTTGAGAATACATTTGGTGATAAGATGAACTCATCACGTTAAAACCGGGAGTCCGGGTGTCGGGCATCTGAGACATATAGTCATGAATATCGAGGCAAATCATAGAAAATCGTGATATTCATAATTAAACTGCAGTGATATGGTCATAATGAAAAACATGAGTCCTAAATCTTTGAGAAATGACTTGGAGTTACATTCACAATATAAGTCCTATCTAAAATTAAGTTAAATATACTGACATACATGGAATAATAATAGTGACAATAAGTGACTATCTCATAGTCATCAAAGAGCATTGTAAAGTAATGTAGGTCAGTCAAAGTTAGGTCAGGTAGTGACACTTACGTCATATAGGTATCATCAGGTTATAATCCCGGTTAGGTAATATAGTCAGAATTAATTCTGTAGTTGTATAGTAATGGTAATCATGATTAAGAATATTCGGTACGTTGGGAGTAGTTATGACGTGAAGGCATAAGGCACTGAGACTGAGGGTCTTGAAGCCACAGTATATATCACACAATGGCGTGGTCAAGCTACAGCTGGACACAGCATATGGCAGCTATCATAGGTCCGTGATGGGGAATGTTATACATGCATTTACGTTGTTAAATCCTGCAAGTCAAAGGAATTGAATTGAGTTAGCGTAAGAGTCGTACAAGTCATATATTCATATAAAAGTCGTGGTACAGTCGTATAGTCATGATAGTCATGATAGTCATGACATTAGGTGGGCATCAGCGCATCAAAAGCCGCGAAACAATCGATTTACTGGGTTTCCACGGCTTCACATTGGCATAATCTACCACAGGAAGCGTTCCAATGTAGTGGGTATCGCCAAATCCTCCAATGTAGTAGATACCTGTGATCAGAAACCGCACCCACACTGTCTTGTGAAATCCAGGAGTTCCAGGTTCCCAAGCGCGTGCATCGGGGTGTAGAGAAAAAAATCGGCTCTTATCAGTTTCACTAGGGTCCACAGGCTCCGAAATCTCGCCGTAAAGTACAATTCGAGCATGTGCGGCCACATCAGACGGCGCAGTAGCTCCAGGTTGATCCCCAGTACGGATTACAAGCGAGGCAGGTGATCCCTGAGCAATGTTCCGGAAAGAAGACGACATATCTACAGAAATCAAGAGCAACGACGCGTCATCTGCTGCGGTATCGGCGTAGTACTCAATCTGCCCCATCGGCATATTAGCGAACGGGCCTTTCTGGTTTATGGTCGTCAGAGTGGCAAAAGAGTTGGTATACACAAACTGACGGGCTTCTGGTAGCGCAGCTTCTTGCGACTGACCCATTATTCGCGATTCGGTCCGAGATTGAGGAAGATGACACGAAAGCTGGCGCGTTAGGCAGCCTCCTCGTTAATTTGCGCATTGTATCGCCTTGTGAGTTATGCCTTATCTGCCGAGCTGTGGCAGCATCAGGCGCGGTTATGCATGGCTTACAGTATGGAGTACGCACAGCGCATAAACTAGTGTTAAGTGGTTAAGGATATATCCTATTTTTTAGCGTTTCGGCTACTTGCGATCGAAATTTGCTGCAAGATGAGGCTCACGGCCTAGAACATCTGGCTTCTTGACCTTGTAGATCCGTACAAGCCAGTTCTGGGATGTGAATGCCTCATCCACGATATCGAGGGTTGGCGCATTCTGTTGGCTCAACCGTTGACCCCGTACACGGTCCACCCCATCTGCCATTTCGGCAAACCGGTAATAGGACATCTTGTACATCATCGAGTTGCGCATGGCTGGCGCAGCCTCATCATCAACACGGTACATGCCCATGTTGAAGTAAGCCCCTTCCTTGACTTCATCAGGCCATACCCCCTCAGCAATTCGAACCATCCAAAGGAATTTGTTCATGTCGTCACCGCTGAATCCAAGCACTGCTCCAAATACTACTAAAATGTAGTCCACATCGTGCTGGAGTAGAATGGGGTAGGCAGTATCCTCGTCCATGCACATGGCCTTGCCTACCGTGGCAATGTGGGTGTTATTCCAGGTATTGTTATCGACCAAAGTGGTCCGGTCGGCCATACCACCTATTTGGTATCCGTAATCCCACCATGACATTACCTTGGCATCCTCAGGAGTGTTCATGCGCAGCCAGTAATATGCCTCCCGGAAGTCATCGATGAGGAATGTCGATCCATCAGGCATATTGGATGCCAGCACTACTGAGGGTGACGAGTACGCATTCTGCGTTACGTAGTCGGAGTGCACCACAAACATAAACAGGTACCCAAGGAACGATCCCACCACAGCAAGTCGGCCAAGAAGTGAGCCAACACGACGCTTCTTAAGGGAAGCAAAGAATTTTCCAGTGCCACTGGCCTTGCTGGGTTCAGAATCAGGGCCCACGGTGGCATACAAGTCGAACAATGAGCTGATGGCAAGTCCACCACACACGCATGTGATTGGCGTCAATGTGAGAATCAAACGGACCATCACACCGGCAAAGTAGCTTCCAAGTACCGAGTAAACCAGCACAAATACGTGCTCATCCCTCAATTCCTGTAGCGACAAATAAACACCAGCTGGGAATAGCCAAATCAGCATCTGAGTATCGAAGAAAAATGAGGGCCAGGCCGTAGGCTGGTGCTCAGAAACACTGGCAATGATTGGAATATGGATCTTAGCGTACTCAGTATCCCAAAGCGAGTAGAATCGACCCGTCCACGGTGCCACAATACCGGCATAAGTAAGAGCTACCAAAGCCACCGAGGCCAAGGCCACAATGCCGGCCACCGATCCAACTACAGCTACCTTGAACTGACGGGGAGTAACAAGCCCTCGCACATAGCTGGCAAAGGCCACAAGTTGGAGCAACCCAAACACGCCAAACGCAGCCATGTGTTCAGATGAGCGGATCGGCAAGAAGCCCACGAACGGAATCTGCATGCTGGCCAGTGTTCCGAGCGCATACCACGCACTATATGCGGTGTAGATACGAGCATGGTAACGGCCCATAAGTAGCAGAACAAACACATGGAGGGGAATGATGTTGGTGATGAACACGTAGCCTCCCCATGCACTGACCATGTAGAAGTAACTTAGAGCACATAATGCGCCATACAGAACACTTCCAAGCTTCAGAGCCTTGATCCACAAATAAAACGTGGCCATCAGTAGTGTGATGGCAATGGCCTCATTGTCATAGGACCCTGCAACGGACCGCGAAATATACCCCGGTGCCATGCCAATAAACAAGGCGGCTAGTAGACCAGCGGTGCGATCCTTGAGCTCCGTAGTCAGGAGATATGCCGCATATGCTGTAAGACCAGAAAATGCCGGTGCAAAGAGCACACACACGTTCCGGATATCGAGGGGGATTCCTATGGTGCGCAGAAATGTGTGTATCACGTTAGACGACACCATCAGCCCCGGATACAACGTTCCTCCTGTGACTCGACCCAAGGGATACCATGTGCGGTCGTCGAACCAGTTAAGGAACTTGTAGAAGCCGTTAGAGCTGAGATAGCGGGTGGCCCTGAAGTTGAACCACGGATCGAACTCGTGGATAATACTCTCGAACCGGACCACTGAATACAGCCTCATGGCCACGGCAGCCGCAGCAATCAGCCCCAGGATCACCAGCCTCAGCAGCGTCAGCGTCGGGTCCATGGTCGCGTTGAGAGGGTCGAGCTTACCAAGATGCCACCTAAAGCTAAGCCTTCGGTCGAGGGGGCGGGCGAACCCCGAATCGGGGTCTAGTGGGAGATATATTATAATTAGATTGAAATAAACTGGTTTCTGGAATGATTCATGCCTTGTCTGGAGGATCTAAAGCATCTCAGGGCTTTATCTTGCTCATGGGCTACTTGGCACTTGTGCGTAAGTTCGCGGAGCATTCTACCCCACTGCTCCTACCGGTTATCCTGCTGGATATTGTGGGCTATAGCGCTCCAAACTAGTACTGGAGTGGTTTAAAGGCTTGGAAAAGATACTGTGGGTCTGTGGTTAGCTGGTTCTTTGCGATTGGACCGGTCTTTCTCGCTTAGAGCTTGCTGCTATCAGGATCCGACCCCGGTTTGTGCGTTATAATGGATCTATTTGGCGCCAGTGCGGCTTTTTTACGAGGTGAGGATACATCAGCATTCTTTGTACGCTATATTTGGGAACTTCTAGCCAATGGGAGGTCTCGGGAAGCGGCTCAGCTCGCCGAAGATCTTGCAGAGCAGGCTGCACCAGGCGGCCCACTTCCGCGCGATCTTCGGGCTACCCGCGATGCAGCAGCACTTATAGCTAACCCAGGAACTCGAGCAAGAGAGGTTCCTGCGCTCCAATGCCGTCAATGGAGCATTAGTGGTGTTGCAGAGTTGGTGCCTAGGGCCACTGCGATGTTCACCGAACGTCGCACTCATGAGCTTGCTGAGCGCTATAAACGCGTTTCAGTGGCTACTGCATTGGATTATTGTGGATCTTTAAGTGCAATGGCTTCGGAGTTTGAGCGTGATGGTAATTACTTTAACCGGAGACCAAGGACGCACTCTTCGCAAACACCCATTGATCCCCAGATATTAGAACAGGCTCTAGATCACCTGAATATAGATACAATGCCCTAAATTATAAAAATACTAGTCATATTTCTCTATCTGGGCCTCGATATCTTCAAATTCGGAGTCGGCAATGTGTGACGAGACATATAGCAACACCAACATTACCGACGATGAAGAACATAGCACGGTGTCATTCCATAACTGGACACTGCTGACACGTAACGGCGACGCCAGCGCTGCCGTCACAGGCCCACTCATATCTTTAGGCAAGTTGAGTCGAAGGGTAGTTGCAATGGAAAGCACGTAAACACCGACGATTCCCGCCACCACAAGGGGATCAAAACCGGTGGAAGTAGCTGCGGTAGCTACTGATGACCTTCTGAAAGAGCGGAACGACCGTTGAAGCCGGTAAACTGTACGCAAAACTCCGGATAATGCGGCCACAAATACCGCCCCTGACATGAATACGCCAATGATTCGCATCCAACTATGTGCGTCGAGTTGGGGGTAGATCCGAGCAGCAAATGCCGCCAGAGCCATCACTAAGGCATCTCGAGGACCTCCGCCAGCTTCCCTGGATTCATCTGTAGCCCCGAAGAACCACCATGTCATGCGCGCATACCCATTTGCAAGACGATACACGCAGTAGGATGCAAATATACAGTAGATAACACGATGTATTCGGCCCAGGGGCGTGCGAAGGAATGCACCATGGGCCACGCGTTGTCTGGCACCTTCACAATCAGTCACGAGTTCCTGGCGCAGCCGCACTAGCGCATCATATTCAACTTGCAAGGCTCGAAGGCGCGAATCATTAGATCCGGAGCCGGATCCAGCCGCTCCGTGCTTGCTTAAGGCCCCGAAGAGTTTGCCCACAAGGTTTGTGGTGCTTCCAGCGCGGCTGGTACTCGAATCGAGTCTTGCGCGGTTGATCTGCAGCTGACGGTCACTGATGAGCTCCTCGGTCCCTTGTAAGGATGCAGCAATTCTCTGGACATCCGCATCAGTGGTTGGAGGGCCCCTATCACTAATGAATGCTGTATATGGGGCCGAAACACTGGATACGCCACATAATAGCGCCATGGCAGTGATCCCAACGCATGAAATACAAGCCAATAGATCCTGGCGCAAGGCTTGCCATGCACTCAAACTTTCCATTCCCTCGGGGATCCGCTCGACGGGGAGCCTTAGCCCGGCATAATGAAATGCTGCTAGGTATGCAATATACAAAATCACCCAGCCCAACGGTCGACGACCAGCACCCAAAGGTGCGTAGCGTGCGATAAGCACCCCCGGTACCACGAATCCGAGCAATCCCAAAAGAGTCCCTGTTGAGGCCTTCCAAAGATGAGCTCTGGATTCAGGATTGATCCATTGCAACACTTCACACACCACTAGTTGGAAAACAACTGCAGAAGCTCCAAAAAGAATTCCCACTAGCGATCTGAGAATCAGGCCGGGTAAGCATGCTCCATAGTCACTTGCGCGTCTTCCGCTCTCGGCAGCGACAGCACTGCCAACGACTACGACTGGGAACACATCCATCTAAACAGTCCCACTCTGCTTACCTCACACAGGGGGGTAGCGGTGTTTTATCACAGATCAACACGGAAAACTGCGCATAAACCCGCGCTGGGCCAGACGCATCACCGTAGATCGCTACCCAACGTCTGATCCGGAACGGGTTGATCGTCTCCAGAGTTACCGAGGTTCGGATCATACCTGTCATTCCTGTAGAGGACTGAACACTCGATGTTCTATATTTGGCTGCGTTTTTCTGCATACGACGTCACGTGTGTAGTGGTCTGGGGTAAGCGCATTGGGTAGATGCAAGACCAGCTGAACGAGGAGGAACGAGGCTTAGACGAAGTGACAGCGGTGGATTAGAGAGCCCCAATTTAAAGTACCATTTATGACTATTGGAGTTGGTATGGGCATATCGAGACTTGCCGAGACTTGCTGAAATGCCATTATTCGAATTCAGGGGTTAAACTCAACGGTTTTCCTCACGCAGCGCCTCTTAGTAACCGGTCTATACGCCTACCCGGATAATGTTAACTGTGGCGCCAATGTCGCTTATCGGCGGATATTTAGCAAAATGACATTCACAACTGACATATTTAGAATCGGAGATTGTCAGTTAAAATACCTCTTGACTGTATTTATTTTTTTGGCGCGTTAGCTCGAGTAGGAGTTCAGTAGTAGCATCCTCCTCCCTGGTAGTGACCGGTTGGGGACCGCCAGCCTAACGTCACGTGCGGCTGAGTTCCCATTCGTATTGCAACGGCTTAAACTGATAGCAGTAAAAGTCAACCCCACGACAAAACACGATTGTTTAATTGGCTCTTATAGCGGCTTTTAAAAGACTGATTTAGCTAACAGCACACTTATCTGCTCGTGATGCAACCGCTGGGTTGTTTAGGCGGGCGGGCCCATCTATGGAGTGTATATAAGGACTAGGCTGGTTTTGATGGAGTTTTTTATCATTTCTATGGTATCCTTAATATTAAATAAAATAGGTTGGGATGCTCATTGTGGTCATTAGTGACCCGCGTTGCTCTCTACAAGCGTTTGTCCAACCAGCACTGCCCAGGTTCCATATGGGAACCCCGCTCAGTCAGCAGCAGGAGGCCTCTCCCACCCCTCTCCAGACATACCCCTGATCGTATACTATTTGCTAGGTCAGTTGTGTTGTGTGGGATGAGTGACACAACGAATCCATTCCGGAGGTCGATGCTGCTGCGAGCAGACTCGCCTTTCGACGAAGTGGCAGCTTCGCCCAATAACCCGTTCCGATCGGCTACGCCAGTCCAGGCTCGGCAACCTTCTCCTGTGCACCTTGCCGCACCCAGCTCTGGACCTTCTCGAGTACACCCACCGCCTCCTCGAGTGCCTTTACCACGTCGACGGACCCCAGATATGAGAATTACACCTCCTAAAGATAGTGGTGAAACCGCTCCACTGGCCCCTCCCCCGCCTTATTGGGAGGCCAATGGACGACGCCACTCAGACTCGAGTCTTCCGTTGAATGCTGATGAAGAGAAGGACAAACTAAGAAATGATGATGCCTATCGTGTGGGCTACGAAGAGGGACTTCGTCGAGAGAGAGAGAGGCAGATGCGCCGGCGCATGCGTCACCACCACCACTCGTCATCTCCTCGTGATGGCCAGTCTGGAGAGCGTGGAAGCTCCAGTAGTAGCAGTGGACGGCGACGCGCGAAATCTGAGTCCAGCAAGCCGTCATCTTCGTCTTCTCGACGGCCTCGCGATCCGGCCCTGGATGTCATTGATCAGATGGATGTTACGGGTTTGTTCGGCCCTGGTTCGTTCCACCATGATGGACCATTCGATGCAGCCACCCCAGCACGTAATACGACTTCTAAATCTGGCAGAGGACCCATGAGAACCCAGCCTGCACCGCTGGAAGCGTTCCCTATGGATGGTCCCAACAACTCTCTGGCAGTTGTAGATCCACAGATAATGCGGTATCGCACCGAAGATGAAGTGTATGGACGAACTACTGACCAGTCTTCGGCCCCTCCGGAGGCTGTGCAGCAATCATTTAACTCTACTGATCGCACAAAGCCGGTGCATGGTGCGACAACGCTCGGATTGGGGTCCTCCACATTTTTGGACGGTACTCGAGCGTCAAAGGATGCGATTGCCGAGGCGGGTCGTGTTCATTCAGAGTCTCTAGGTCGCTCACGTTCGATTCTACGTCGCCAGGGCTCGAAACGCCAGCCCCCGCTCTTGTCGCCCTCGGGTTCAGAAACCCCAGCAGCCTACAGTTCTGAGCGGCGCATTGCCGAGCAGGGTCCTTCGGATCCGGATGCTGATCGGCCTGAGCGGCCTACTGGTTTGTTAGGCCGCGTTCGCTCGCTGCGGGTCAAGCGTAACTAACTAGAACCGTCTTGGATGAGGTTGCTAGTGTGTTTGGTGATTTGATGCATATTCCTTTTGTAGATGTGGTATGGTAAATATAATATTATTGCTTCAACTTGCCGTGGTTTTAGAAAGATATTAAGCTAGTTAGGCTAGGTTTAGTTCAACATTCGCTTAATTGAATGCCAGAATGCCCCACCACCACACACCGCCAGATAGATTGGGGCGAGTCAGCCTGACTTCTAATTCTAACCTCAAATCCCACCCTCAGCTCCCAATCCTATCATTGATCCCGCAGTCAACGTGATGCTATTGAAATTATCCTTAGTTGAACTGGGATATTAACTATATTTTAAATCCAGAATTAAAAATAAAATAACCCCCTAATTCTGTTCGGTCAGTCGCTATCCTGGAACTTGGATTCACCAAGGCCTACGCATATCCCCGCTTAGACACCAATTTTTTACCATGCTTGGGCGCGCGGTTTGTAGAGTCCGTTGCAGGCCTTCTGGGCTGCTGCGTGGCTATGCCTCGGCAGCACGTGGCCTCACGATGCCTGATATCGGGCTCAAGCCTGGTGATGGGATAAATGGTTTTCTGAGCCCTGAGGGTGTCTCGATTGCCTGGTTCCAGTACCACCGTATGATCGTTGACCGCATTAATATGCTTCTACAGACACTTCCGCAGTTCTCGCCTACTACAGAACTGTCTCAGCTCCTTACCGACACACTTTCTGCGCCGCAGGAACCCCAAATCCGTCAACTTACGGCTCTTGTGAGCCAGGCCTACATGAACGAGTTTTTCTTCCGCAGCCTTCGTCGAGATGGCGTCAACGAATCGAACGACACTACACTTCCCGAACAACTCCGTGCTAGCCTTGAAAATGACTTTCGGAGCATTGATGCCATCAGAGATACTGCGTTGACGCGAGGCGGTGCCATTTTTGGCAATGGCGCGGTGTGGCTAATTATCCACGGGAATTACCGCCGACTCGTCAACACCTACAGCTGGGGTACTCCTTTCTCGCATGCTCCTGTGGCTTCTTTGTCCTCAGGAAACTCGTCCCGTTACAGCACTACGGCCAGTGTTCTTTCTGACGATCCTGTAACTCCAGTACCGTTGCTGTGTCTTAACACATGGCAACATGTCTACCTCCATGATTATGGCGTAGCAGGGAAGGATAAGTACCTCGCCAATCTGTGGAAGACGATTAATTGGGAGCTGGTGGCTTCACGAGCAGAACCCCGGGACTTCTCACCGTAAAACATGGTCCTGAAAACTGACTGTACATATCTGTAAACATACTTTTTTGCAGCATTTTTGATTTGCTAGCAGAGACAATTCACGGAGTGGAAGGCTTGGAATTGGCTGGGTCCTGAAGCCCGTTGGTCAGGCATGTTAACACCGTATCACTCTGTCATTTTAGTATATATAGGCTCTATGCTGACCTGCACTCATTTGCTCTTCTCATAGCGGTTAAAATAGCCACTTTACAGTTAATAGCATAGTTGCCGAATATTAGAACGGACACTAGAGTCGTCTCCTGCAATTGATACAGCCTTTGTTCATCCACCAAAAATGGTTCCACGGTGACAATAGGGGAAGTTGCAGCAATTTTATATTATGTTAAATAATGCGATTTTAGGCGGAGAATAAGGATGATTAGAGCTGTCTCTCCTCCAAGAATCGTGCCCAAACATGGTGCATCTCCTATATTCCCGTTCAGCTAAAACTTATATTTTCACCATTAGTTAAAAATCACCCCGGCTGGCGTTAACTTTTTATTTCTTCGCACCCGTCGCCGCCTTTCGTCACTTTCCTTATAATGAGTCCGCTGCACGTGACGTGATGTAGATAGTTATCAGGAGATTCTCCAAAAGTGCCTCAAGAAAACTGCTATCTCGAATCATGGTTAACATCAATGATGATTCGGGGTTTGTCGAACTTTCTTCAGCAGTGAGCGCAGACTCGACTGAGTCCAATAGTCATTCGTGGCACTACTCCAAAAAAAATGCAGGGCCTGATAAGGCTATCATATTCGAGGCTGCAGAGGACCAACCCTTCGATGGAGATTCTGGTGAATCACATACAGGAGAAATCAAAAGCAAGCATGTTGTATGGTGGCGTAAGATGCTTGGAAATGGAAATACTGCAACCCATAAAACGCTTCAGCCCAGACATATCTCGTTCCTGGCACTAGGCGGCGCGATCGGCACTGGAGTGTTCTTCTCAATAGGAGCTAGTGTGGCACAAGGAGGCCCTGGAGGAGCTTTGGTGATTTATGGTATTACGTCTGTATTTGTACTCAGTGTGGTTTGGTGCCTTGCAGAAATGGTAGCTTACATCCCGCACTCAGGAGCTTTCCAGCATTACGGTAGTCGATTCCTAGATGAGAGTTTTGGATTTGCATTGGGAATCAATTATTATCTTCAATGGGCATTCAGCATTCCCAGTGAAGTAAGCTCAGGGACATTTATTATTGGATACTGGTCGCCTTCCACCCCTACATGGGTATGGTGCTTCGTGATCATCTTTCCGATTGCCTTGTTGCAATTTGCCAACGTGAAGTGGTATGGAGAAGCCGAATTCTGGACGACCCTAGTTAAAGTGGTACTACTGGGTTTCTTCATTATTATTGGATTGCTCTGGGATTGGGGTGGAATTCCCACGGAGTCAGAACCATCACCAGGACTCGAACATTTCCGCGAAGGCTTGAACTTCAAGGGTGGTTTCCCTGGCTTATTTGCCGGTGGTTATGCCTTCTATAGCTTTGGTGGCACCGAATTGGTGGCTCTAACCAGTGGGGAAACGAAAAAGCCATGGAAAAGCATTCCTGCCGCTGCCAAAATGACCTTTTGGCGCATTGTAATTCTGATGATGATGACCGTGCTTGTAATAGGCCTTTGCATTAGTGCAAATGACCCGAGACTGGTTCAAGCTGATGATGATTCTGATGTCACGGTCTCGCCTATCACATTAGTTTTCCAGTTCGCCGGCTTCAAGGAAGCCAAACATCTCATAAATGCGGTCCTTCTAGTGGCAATCTTGTCCGCTCTTAACTCATGCTTCTATGCTTCGTCTCGCATGCTCATGGCACTAGCCCACGACGGTCAATTTTTCAAGGTTTTCGCATGGACAAACAGTTGGGGTGTTCCCGTACCAGCACAACTGGTCACACTAGCTATAGGATGTTTGGTATTTTTGACAACTCTTTGGGGTAATGAGGTGGTATTTACATGGTTCATGAATGTCACGGGTGCTTCAGCTATTATCACATGGACAAGCATTGGCGCGATTTCATTCCGATTCCATATGGCACTAAGAGCTCAAAAAATCCCTCTTGATGATCTCCCTTTCCGTCAACGCTTGTTTCCACTACTTCCAGTCTTGACGGTTGGTCTTGGTCTTTTCTTATTTGCAGCGCAAATCTACGGCAGTTGTCCCACGGGTCATTGCAACTGGAAGGACCCTTTTGGTACCTTGTTGGGTGTTATTGTATTTGTAGTGTGCTACTTTGGGTGGAAATTCACCCACTGGCGTACAGATACGCTATTCCGACCTCACAGTCAATTAGACGTCACCACGGGTGCCGCCTGGGCAGCAGGAGCAGGGCCCCAAATCATGGCTGACGACCGTTCAGCCACTTACAATAAAAGACGACTCGGTCGTCAGACAGCTTATGGTCGTATACGCTGGTTTGTTTATCGGCTGGGCTCCCCACTCGAACATTGGCGCCAGGCTAAACTGCACAGAACTGACGCCTCTTCCGAGGAAGGGAAAACCTATACTGAACAGACAACCCCAAGCACGATTCATCCTTAATTAATTATTCATTAATGCTAATTACTTTGTTCAAAAGTCTTGGACCGGTTTAGGTTGTGATAACATCTACATTTGAATTCGGATTCTCCAGCGGACAGTACCTGTTAATGCTTTTTGAATAGAGCCTCATTAAGTGGACGTAATGGTGGGTGTTGAATTTGGATGGGATAGAGGGCTCTTGCCCGTAGAAACCCAAATAAGTAATTAGCCGCAAATACGATTAACAGCCCACCTGTCCCTAGGACGACCAGCGTCCGGAACGTTAATGCTTCGAGAAAGTCATTGCATATCTCTGCAAGAGTAGCTGCCTGGGCACTAAGCCATCTCACATCGCTAGGATCGCGCTCCATGCACTCCTCCCATTCTGCACACGACTGCATCAGATGAGGCACTACCGCTCCGGGATGGCACCTGTTTGCCAGATACTGTTCGCGGCATCGCGCAGCCTCGCGCATGATTGTCGCAGAACGCTCACTAACTTTAATATCCACATCGTGTCGCAGTCGTAGAACAATCCATGCTGCCAATACCACCATCAATGAATTAAAGCCCAACTGAAGATACGTACTCAAGATGTATGGTAAATTGTGGTGCCATGGGGCAGGTATAGGCATTCTGATTTCATAGCCACCCTCATTGTGACGTGGTGCCGTATCAACAGCCATATGGGCGCCCAACTGAGTTGGCGACAGTAATGAGAAGCTTCTCTCAGATGACGGTTCAGGGGTCTTATCACCATCACGTGTGGTTATCTGAAGATCCTTCTTTGATTCACTAGGCGTATTACTTGGGTCCGGTTCTAGTTCTGGGCCCCGAAATCGATTATTTTCCCTCTCGGACCCCTGCACCTCGATACCACCGAATTTAGTGTCGCCACGCGAATCTGAGGGCTCGAGAGGTGCATCCTCCATGGTCACGTCTCCATCATTATACTCATCTGGAATGGCGGCTCTCAATGAATCGAGTCCAAGAGGATCCGGAGTCACCCGTCGTATCCCCGACAGATCATATGGATCACCCATATAGAGAGGTACTGCGTAGCGGGCGAGATGCGTAAGAAATACGCCTAACATGTGACTGGAAGGAGAGTATAACGAAATTCCACTAGTACTCTTCTATATAATAATAGTTACAATAAGAATAGGGTCTAGTACACACATAATTAATAGAGCTCGCCCAGTGAACACTTTAGCTCAAAATATACTCCCTGCGGATTTTGGCCCCATCAATTTTATAACCCTGTGAGCGCGCTGGGAACCCTTCGAGACTACGCGCATAGCGAGCAACAGAGTGAGCAACAAGACGCGAATTCGTGAGCCAGGCGTCCATATTCAGATTAGAGGGTGTATCACAGCTGGCATGATAGCATTCATCGTAAGCATTACCAGCATGACCACCGAACTTAGCTGCTTCATCGGCAGTTTTGATGCCCTCAGCACCAGCATCGATTCCTGAGGCTGGGATTCCAATTTCTAAGAATCCAACATAATCACTGCGGCCATCAAAAGGCTGGCTAACCCACGAGTGACCATGACTCTCATACCAATCCTCATACATGTCCCTCAGAGCGGCTGACCCGGCAGGATTCTCGCCATGGGCATCCTCAGAGTCGTAAACCTCATAGACATAGTTTGGTGAGGCCATCATGTCATAGTCCATGAAAAGTCGGATCTTTTGTGCATCATGGGGTAGAATGTTTTCGGTATAATACAAGCTTCCGCGAAGACCCAGCTCCTCTGCAGACCACCACGCGAATCGTACAGCATTGGTAACTTCAAAATTAGCCAGTTGCCTGGCAACTTCAAGCAAAGTGATAGTACCACTTCCATTATCATTAATTCCGGCCCCAGCTGGCACAGAGTCGGAGTGTGCACCTAACATTACAACATTGTCATGATCACCCCCACGAGTTTCAGCAATAATGTTTGTAGTTGGGACTTCCAGCACTTGAGCATCCACAGTAAGAAGTACACGCGTGGACTCATCAACTGTCTCTGCCCATTCCCGTGTCACAAAAACTGTGGCTACTTCGTGGCCGAATGGTGTTCCCAATTCAGCACTGATCAACTCATCACTGCCCGCTTCAGGATCCCACAGAAGCACGCCAAGGGCTCCAAATTGCCCTGCGGCCTCAGCCTTCTCGCCAAAAGTGCAGTGGCCACGCTGAACCAATGCGATCCTCCCGTGGACACGGTCACTGAAGTCTGAGTTAAGACATCCAGACCCAGGAATGCGCATGACTTCAGCCTCCACACCTCCTACAGACGTGGCAGGAGTCATTCTTAACGGTCGTGCCGCTATGGGCTTACCGGACGTGGCGTCACTAAGAGAATAGTTAAACACGCGGCCGCTGAGTGCCACAAATCGTTGAGCCTCTAGTGTATAGTAGTCACCAAGGGCATCCAGTTCATCCCAGATGTACTCCAATGTAGCATTATGGCCTGCTGTGCCTATCGCTCGGGTAGGATGTCCCTCATCAGGGATACTAGCATTGGCAGCAACATACAACTGCTGAGCTCCATTCCAAAGGTTTTTCTCGCTGATGAGAGCCTGTAATTTATTCGTATCAATAACCTTGGACTCTGGGCCAATGAGTTCCTGTTGCACTGCTGCCGCAATGGCACCAGTGGCCCCTAATACCAACCGTAGAGCACGCATGTACCCGCTGATTCGTCGTGATGACTTATATTATGGAGTACCACATGCTAATCTATATCATACGTTACGCACATAGCTGCGAATAGGCGGGAGAAGGGCGGATTAAACGCCTACCAGTTACCTATCCACGAGGAGTCTTCGGTATCTGAAGATATCTTTTTGGCCACTTTTGGAGCTGGCGCCGATGCAGATGCTGGGATTGGTCTTTTGCTGCCGGGTCCAAAAGAATGCCTGGGTCGAGACCTAAATCCATTACTCGTTATTGAAGACGCAGTCATTGAATGTCGCCTATTTGTCGAATCTGCACCAGAGTCTGAGTTCCCAGATGTACCAATAGATGGTCTGAGGGTCTGTAAGACCTTTTTCGAAGCCGCGGAGTTTGTTGGACGCGCAGCCGCACTAAGTTGTGGACGCGTCTTGTCGACATGGTCTCGCAGCCAATTGTCTACAAAAGCCGGAAGTCTGCTGGGTGATCCTGGGACACTTAACAGTGATATTTCCCGGGCCACGCGCTTTTGTAGAAATGCTTCTGCTTGCGGACCTGAAGCATCTTTGAGACCGGGGTGGCCCCGGACTTCGGATGCGACTATGGATCGTACCAGCTTATACAGTCGCATTTCAACATCGCTACCAACAAACTCGCCCATCACCTGAGTTCGCAGTGCCTCCCAAGGCTGCGGTGCGCCTGCCCCGTCCATGACGAGACGAGTCGTACCAACGGCCACCGGATTTCGTAATGGCAGTGCGTAACGGCTCTTACACTCTAACGCGCAACACCCCACGTAACTTATAATGTATATTATAACGCATACCACAACTGCGTAACCGCTTAGGCGGTAGATAGCCAAAGCGTGGCAACGGTCTCGACAAGTCCCAAAGTCCCGATGTAGTCAGCGCAATTATAATCGGGAGATTGTCGGAATCCAGTCTCATACTCTGCGATTGGGTTAATGCGTACTTAGGCCATGCGCAATGCATAAATGACCGGTGATCGTCAAGTCACCATCGGCTGGCCGAACTGCCCTACAGAGCATGGTTCGCTCGATACGAAGAGTCAATCCCCTACTCTTTGGACTCAATTAGCTCGAAATAATCCATCAGTTATTTTATTTCCCAGAAATAGTTATCCAACCACCAGGGTTCTAGGCTGCCGAACCATCTCGAAACCCCCGCCACGATCCATTATTAAGGATGCGCAGCGGGTCCCTCTCGGCAGCAGCCGCAGATACTTCCACATAAGCCGGTCCGGCCCTCGGCATCACGTAACAGTCGACTACGAGATATCATCTATCACGACTACAATGGCAGGGGAACAGGCATCAGAAACGATGTCTTCACACACGCATGAATTGATTCGAGTGACGGTACGACGAACAGCGCCTATGAGCGATGAGGAACTACCGCTTTTGGAGCTCGATGTATCGCCTTCCCAGACAGTTAGAGAGACCAAGCGGCAGGTTCAGGAGCTTGACGGATCGATTGCCGTGGACAATCTGCTGCTGGACGGCGCCCCAGTCGAGGATGAGTTGCCACTTAGCTCCCTGAGTTCATTCAGCTCGTTCAGCTCGCCTAGCTCGCCGACCCTTATATTCACCGCCGAGCGCCGGACGCTTGCGGTTTCCGCCACTGCAGTGGGACAGCCTAAACGGCGTAAGCGCTGCTCATTCCACGGCTGCACATCCATGCCTTTACGAGGGGTGGGTGATTGCTCGAATTGCGATGGCCGGTATTGCTCTCGCCACCGGCTTATGGAACAACATGAGTGCCAGGGGCTGCAAGGGTGCAAGCAACAGTTGCATGAGCGTAATGCCCTGAAACTACAGCAGCAACAGACGGTACCGAATAAGGTATAGATTATTGATTGGCTTATTTTGGGCGTGGGCGCTACTACAGAAGATGAATCGTCTAATATGATGCCGGGAGTGGTGATGTCGGTAGAACGTGCACGCTACTCCCTGGCGCATTTATTTTCTGGTTCTTGGTTTAGTTGCGAACCGATAACATCCCGCCAATGCGGCTAATTTGTGATGGAGGAGAGGTAGTTAGGATTGGTGTGGTTTGATTGGATTGGGTTGGATGATTGGTGGATCCGTTTGGATCAATAGGAGTCATCTGGATCCATTTCCCTTTGGATGACTTGATTGGTGTTGTATTTGTCCCTACCGATCCGGCATTTGCCTCAGCATCTCGGGTTGCTGAGTATATATCAGTATAGGTCGGTTCGCCGCTAAGTCTTCTATTTTTCGCTATAATACTGCATTATCCATTCAGTGCTGTGTTCACCGCCTCGAGCACGTCATCGCATATAAACGTGGGGTTTGTAAACAACTCATCCCCCTCTTGATACACGCCAGATCGCACAAGCACACTCTCCCACCCGTAGTTGTTAGCCCCTAGGATATCACTGTGCTGATTGTCGCCAATCATATAGATCTTATCGATAGGCTCCTTACTCCAGGAACTGAGCAATCGGTCAGCGTATTCGTAGGTTAATCTCGTAGGCTTGCCAATAACAGTATGTTCGAGATCGTGCCCGGTGACTCCACGATACAGCTCCTTGACCATGGCAATCAGCGCTCCCTGGCCAAACCGGGGTTGAGAGTAATCGGTCACCCATTGCATATCAGCGTTACTGAAATATATGGGCACACTTGGTCGTGACGTGTATTCTCTTAACGGTTTGCGAGTGCCCAGAACTCCCCCTTGTGATACCAATAGGTCGATGATAAGCTGTGTATCAGCCGTGGCATCTCGCGAGTCGTGAAACACGAATATGCCGTCAAAGGGCTTCTCAGGATTGGAGAATTGAACAGCCCCCGGCATTTTGGATGTGAGAGATGGGAACGGCACGATGTTTTTCACAGTCTGCACTATATCGCTGGGGATCACCACATCTCTGAATCCATACTCACGAGCAACGTGGCGACACCGGTCACTATCTCCACCAACTACGAGTACTCGGTTGCGGTTTCCCACAAAGTCGCGAAATGGGGTGTGGCTCTGCAAGAATTGTAACGGTGAGATCGAGATTTGGCCCAGCTTCGAGCTGAGATTGGTTACCCGATCTTGTTCTGACATGCCACCACCATTGGTCAATACGATCCAGGGGATCTTCTTGCGATTCAGAAGATTAAGCGCGGGAACTGCACCGGCTAAAGCACGCCCACCTCGAATGAGCACACCATCAATATCGAAAGCAAATGCCTTCATAGTGTTGATACGATGATAGCCTACGCATATCACCCGAGGACTTTACGCACATATCTATCCGCCCGCCCTTGTGCGTTATATAGTTGCTTGCGGTCTTTTAGCTCCGGAATGAGGATATACACTGTCCCCTGGTTATTTAATATTCTATATTATTGTGCAGTTAATATTTTTTTTCTCTATGATGTTGCAACGGTCATGCCCAATCTATTTTTGTTCTACTATGGGTTATAAATATCATGGACATAACCGACGGTAAAAAGTACATCACAACTGGATACAACATATCCAGACCGGCAATTATTCAATGATAATTCTCTAAGTATTAATTACACATTTTCTTCTCTATATCTCCCTGCAATCCACGTATATTTATGCCTCCTCGACGGTCCAGCCGTCCTCAGGGTACGCTGCCATCACTTCACATGCACGTCCTACAACAAGCAAACCAGGTGGTCTACTCCCTACCGCTTCAAGGGCAGCTCCTATTGACGAGAGTCGCGCACGTACAACACGCTGATCAGGACATGATGCCCGTTCTACAGCAGCACATGCCACAGAAGGATCCCATCCCGACTGTATTAGCAGGTCTGCAACATCTTTGATACGATGAAGCGCCATCAAAAATATAGTTGTACGGCTTGGAACCCATTCAGGAGCCTGAGGAAGTGCACCAGCCCGGCCTGTGCCTGTACACAGCAAGATTTGATCGGCAGCTCCCCGATGTGTAGGCGCAATACGGGCAAGGAGCGGTGCTGCCAAGGCACTCGTTACCCCTGCAATCACATGGGGTTCATAACCATGGCTCTGGAAAAACAAAAACTCCTCGGCGCCTCGACCATAGATGTAGGGGTCGCCCTGTTTAAGACGTACTACGTGCTGGCCGGCTTGTACAGCGGCCAGTCCTTTTTCTAGCAGCTCTTCCTGAGCACGCTCAGCGTTCCCAGGAAACTTGCGTGCAATAAATACCGGAGTATGTCTTGGAACTAGTCCCAATACTTCTTCAGGAACCAATTTATCGGCCAGCACATAGTCTGCAGCGTTGATATGCTGCAAAGCTTCGGTAGTTAGCAGTCCCACACTACCAGGACCGGCACCTACAAGAGATATACGGCCTTTGTGAGAAGAGTTAGAACTCTTTGGGATTTTTGGTTCATGCAGCGACTGCTCCAAGTCTTCCATTGTCACAGTAGCCAGTCGGTCCAGAGGATAATATTCTACCATTTGCGACAACCAGCGCAGGCGATGGGGAGTATTCACACCAATATTCAGTTTGTTTAGTTTAATGGTTTGCTCTGCATCGTCGTCTTCAGCCCCAGGCGCGGTAGAACCATCCTTTACTTCCGTACGCAGACGACCAATGTTCCGGCAGATATCACCAATATTGGGAGGTAAGGCTGCAACTGCTGCCCTTTTTATGCGGTTGGCAAGTCGGCATCCCGTGCCATTAGTTGTTACCGCCAATTGGAATGGCTCTTGATGATATGTAGATGGCAGCGTGAATGTGCAGAGTTCCGGATGATCCGTGACATTCACAGGAATCCGGCGTCTTCGACATTCACGAACAATACTTGTACACTTTTCAATATCTGCCTCGCCTGGAACCAAAAAAACCCCATCTATAATGCCATCAACTTCGGATCGACCAAGATGCTCGAGATCACTCGTGGTGGGCAACGATTCCAAGACGCATACCTCGGCTCCAAACTCATGCAATACAGCCTTTCGTTTTTGCACAAGTCCACTGGTCCCCCAGACAATGAACACTTGACCTCTAATGTCCAAATTTGCCAATAACCCCATCCGTGTCCAAAGATCGAGCGATCTGAAAAATCCAGTGACTAATTCGGCGGTCCCTGCCTGACACCGAAGATTAGGCACGTTTTAGTTGGAGAAGCTGATAGGAGATCTTATGCATTAGCGATATCGGTGTTCGGTGATGATTCGGGTTGGTCTGCAGAGCAGCTTCGAGGGGTTTCTTGCTTTGAGGAAGTCTCAGACTCCGGGGATTTAGGTTCTTCACTAATCTCAGGGGCTTTGGTCAACTTACGGGTAGGAAGCACAGCTTCGAATGCCAGCTTCCAATCGCGTAATTCTAGCCATTTGAGGAGCAATTCGAACACATGGTTTGTCGTTAGAACACGCCTTCCACTCAGCTTGATGTGCTCATCAATAGGAAGACGTGCAGTGGGGATCCCCATCTCTTCGGCCTTGGATTGGCAAAGGTTCTTGTAGCGGCCCTTATCGACAATTCCACCAATGATATAGGTGTAACCATCTTCGAGGGTGTCAAGAGTTTCTGTAGAGTCACTGCTAAGGTAAATCATGCGATCTGTCTTAACGAACGGTTCAGCAATCATCTGAGTGTCCTTCCACCGGTGATGATTACCCCTCATGACAGTATCAAGCCATTGGGCCAGCTGGCCATTGATCGATGTACATTGTAGGCGAACTTTGAGCTGTGCATGTCGGTTATGAGAATGGCAGAGCTCAAGTTGACGTGCTAAAGATGATCGTTCATTGTCTTTCATCAGAGTATCAAAATCACAGTCTACAATCACATCAAGATCAGCCACTACAGCCGGACCTTGAGACTTAACGGGTGGCTTTGGAGGCTCTGCCTTACGTTTCTCACGTTGGCGCGCCCGGTCTTCTCGTCGCTTTATCCGCCGCTGCTCCATAAACGCTTCGCGATCTTCTTCCATCTTACGCTTCTTGAGTTCGCGCTTGAATGCTTTTTTGGACATACCCTCGGGAACTTCGAGTGCACCATTCACCATCCGCTTTTTGAGCGGGGGTTCCGCACCTGGGGACTCCGCACTGTGCGACTCCGGACTCGACGTCATTTTTTTGTATGTGCAGAATTATGCGTTACAACTAACTTATGCACTTATCCTCCATGAGGCACTATCGGATACATTATGCTGATCTCGAAGCTCACGCGGATCAGTGATCTCTGATTTTCACTTGTATTGACCTCTAAAACAGCCAGGATCACTACGAGTGGACGGTTAGGCGCACGTGACCGCAAGTGATCCAGGATCACAGGACCATGTCACCATTGCCTTCCCCGCTTAGATTGACGCTCTGCATACATATACTATACCTCTAATTGGTGGCATATGCTCATTGCATAGCACACTAAGTTGGATGATAGTCAGGTGGTATGGTCCCCCGATGATTGATGCTTTTCATACGCAACAACGCATTGTCTTAAGCCTCGTTTCGCCCCCACCTGTCCGTCAGGTAGAGAGGACCCTTACCCATACCCGAGGAGGATCCACGACTGGATATATAATTATGCGAAAGTAGTAGTGGCTATGCAACGTTAACAATGGTAGCAAGAACTCGTCGTAGTAGAACTGTGACCCAAGAGGAGCCCGCTGCCAAACGGTCCAAGCAAGAGCTTTCCAATGGTGATCCCGTACCGGCTGTTACTCTCAAGAACCAGTCGGAGGTCGATGTAGACTTGAGTGAGATCAAGGGATTTCTGGTGCTCTTTGCTTATCCAAAGGCTAGCACTCCTGGCTGTACCAAGCAAACCAAAGGATTCGGCGAGCTGGCGGAAGAATTCACTAAACTGGGGGCCACCGTGTACGGGGTCAGTGCCGACACTGAACGGGCCCAGACCACGTTTAAGAACAAGCTCGATCTGGCATTTGATCTATTGAGTGATCCGCAGTATGAGCTCTTGGGCCCGCTGGGTGCACGCAAAAACCCTAATGGCAAGGGCGTCATTCGGAGCCACTGGGTCTTTAAGGATGGCAAATTAGTGTTCAGTGAGCTTGGGGTGTCTCCTGGCACTAGTCCTCAGGCCACGCTTGATGCAGTGAAGAGAGCATCGGGTGAGCCATCCCCAGAAGCTGGCACGGAAGACTCTGAGAAGGATGCGGCCGAAGAACCTCAACAGGAGAGTGACAAGCCTGCAGAGGAACCGAAGAAGGAGGAAACTGAGAATCCGCCTGAGACAATTAAGAATCCAATCGACTCACCAGCGGATGATTCCGCTGAAAACGTAGAAAAGCAGCCTACTGAGACCTCTGAACCTACCGAGGATCCTTCCAAAGGACCTTTTAAAGAGACTGAGGTGCCTACTGAAACCCCTACTGGAAAACCTACTGAAGAGTCTCCCGAGAACCCTACCGCGGAGACCTCTAAGGAAACATCTAGAGAGACCGAGGAGCGTACTGAGGAACCTTCTAGAGAGACTTCTCAAGAGCCTGCCGACAATTCGTCTACTAAGGAGCCAGTTGAAAAGGTGTCAGAGTAACTCACTGAATCGGCAACTCTCAAAGTCCGAGGCGAAATAAACGAGGGTCTGTAGACCGTTGACCCTGATGCTTCGAGAACAGTACTACTGGGGCTGATGTTTTCGAACAGGCTTCGTTTTGAACTTAGACTGAATATGTTTAAAAAGCTAATCATGATCATGCCACCTTTTGGCAAATTCCATTATATATATATATATATATATATATATATATGCCTTCATCTAGAAATCACCATTTTTAGTCGCTGGTCTCTGTCCTGTCAGCTAGCACATGACTGCCACCCGCGAGCAGGTGCTCGCTCTCGTGGCGAAACGGGATGAGATGGAGACTGAAATGAGCACTATAAAGGCTGAGCTCGATTCTTACGGCGTGGGAACAGCCGGAAAACTGGTGACAGAGGATGGATTCCCCCGCAATGACATTGATATTCCCGCAATTCGCAGCTTACGATTACGGCTACTTCGTCTAGAAAATGACATTAAGGGCATCTATGAAGAGATCCGCTTAGGACTACAGCAAGTGTTTTCGCCTGCAGCTTCTGCAGAGTCCCGCCAACACCCGCCAGAGCCTTCAGAGCCGTTTTGCTATGTTAACAGCATAGCTCCCGATTCTCCGGCCCAGGAAGCTGGACTCCAACCTGGCGATAAGATCATAAATTTTGGGTCCGTGAACGCTAAGAATCATAATGCTTTACAGGGGCTGGCTCACGAAGCCTCCAGAGGAAAGCCTATCACAGTTGTGGTCATGCGAGAAACTACGGACTCTCCCACAGAAACCTCGTTGGTTATCCAACCCCGCACGGGATGGGGAGGTAGAGGAGCATTAGGGTGCCATATTCTGCCGTTACCCACCATGTAGCGTTGATGCAAAGTGTACTATGTCAGATGGCTGAAGCTCATAGTCCTCTTCACCTAGTAACTCCCAATCAGTGTCATTGACTAGAACCAAAATTCCGGGTCGCACAAGCCCATCTTGTAAAAATAACGACTCATCGCCGTCTACAAGCGTGCGTAAATGGCCCAAGAGCCATACAATTGTGCTGTGATCTGGGGCAGAGACTTCCAGGGAGCGCTCACCACCAAACAGCGACTCGAGACCTCCTGAGAATTCCACTCGCATCAAAGCTAGCTAATATAACAAAGCTCGCACTATTTAGTACGAGATAAACCGAGATAGATTAGCGCCTGGTTGATACGGAAGCACTGATCTGGTATCCGATTACCTAACTGTCTGTCGAGGTAGTGATGAAGATCTGGAGTTTGGTTCTGGCGGCTGCTACCACGGCTGCTCAACAGATCGACGTCGACTGGACATTGACCCAAACTGGGGATGGCGTTTTAGGTGTATTAAACGAGGCTGAGACTGCAGTACGCGTGTCTGTGGCCAACCATGAACCTGTGACTGCCCAAATTTCGGAGGTGGTGGCTATGTGGCAAAGTCCCGGAAAGCACCGCCCAAAGCCATATCTAAACCTGTCTATTCCCGTGGAAGGTGTGGAAATTGCCTCTGGTTCTGTGAGTGAGCTAGATTTGAGCACAGTTTACTCGATCAAGACTGGCAACTACTTACTCGACTTTGCCATAAAGACTACATTGGGGGATGAACCCACTGAGTATGTGATTGGTGCCTCCAAACTGGCCTCTGTGCGTGTTGTGGACCCCGTCATTTCCTATGCAGACCCTGCGTTTTTGACCTCGCTGCTGGTATTAGGTGCAGTGGTGTATTTCGTTATGTGGCTGGCTGTGAACGTAGCACCGCCTGGATGGTTCGAGGCTAGACTCCCTACGGTGGCTCACCGACTGCTTCCTGCTCATAATGATGGCCAACGCCGCAAAAAGAGGGAATAATTGAAAAGCTTGCACCTAATGGTATGTAACACCGTTAAACTAACCAGGCTCTCCAAAAAGCCCGTTTGATTGGGGGAAGCATATCAGCTTAGACCTACAGTAAAGAGGAAATATGTACAACAATGATAGTTTAATTGCTCTCGACCACATCAGCGAGGGCGCCAAGCCATTTGATGTACTCCTGGTTCTCACGGAAGCTCGAGTACTCGGCAATGAACAAGGCAAGACGGCCGTCAATATTACGACTTTCCAGGAACTCCTGCACAGCGCTCTGAACACTGGGGTCAAGCACGCTGAATGGAGGGCCCTGGTATACCTGGCGACGCTTGTAGTCGGCCTCAGCACTCTCGTCAACGGCCAACTCTGCAGAAGCATAGGGGGTAATACTCTCAACGAGGACAAGATCATCCTGGACAACAGCCTCAATGCCCATAGCACCAGTGGGCTTCTCAACCACGATGTTCAGACGGATCGGAGCCTCGAAATCGCTCTCCTCGTCGACCTCGGCATCCTCATTGGAAGCAGACTCTTCACCTTGACCCTCAGTGTCAGCATCATCAAGAATGGAATCAGAATTGATCACATCGGAAATGCTAAAGAACACCCGTACAGTTTCTCCACCCTGTTGGCGAACCAGCTGCACCTCCTCGGCGCCAGGCTTCTCAATAATCGAGAATCCCTGACGCTCAGCAAACTGGTAGAACCGCTGGGACTCATCGGCCTCATCCTCGAGGCTCTCCTGCTCAATCTTCTGTTCAGCACGAAGAGCAGCCACGAGCTCGGCGTCGGCGGTGTGAACAAACGTCTTACCATCTTCCTGACGACGAAGCGCCGAAATGCCGAATTGGCGCACCGTCAAAGATGCGGGGCGAATCGAGGCATATGAGGTTACAGGCACAAGTGCAGGCCGTGCACAACGGGCTAGCCGGGCCGCCACAGGGCCAAAAGAACGCAACATTGGTAATTTTTCAGTGAAGACGCTGCTGACCAATCTAAGGGAGTGTATTGTCAGGCGGGTGGATTGGCTGACCTTGGAGGAACGATAGAGCACAGTGCGAAGAGCTGGTTGGGACTAATGAGCTTAGACACCATAAAAATTTAAACTGATCGGTCGGACATGGGGCCAAAACATCCCTCGCTCGGCTTTGTTGATCCACATTATGCGGACCCATAGAAAGAAAGGATTGAGGACAGGATTGAGGTTCAAGCGGATTGGGGTTGGGACATCTTTTAAGGAATATCATCTATGAGAATCAGTTAGACTATTGCCAATTCAAATTACATTGGAGAATAAATATTGGATCTGTGCTGAAGGCACAAATGAACGTTACATTGTAACTTTGTTGATCCCAGACCTTGCTGACCCATATAGGATATGGTTAGGATACTGTTTTAGGACATACAGTAGTTAATATCAGGTGGCATTCCCACATTCTAAAATCCTTCAGGGATGATTGCTAAGGAATTGATAGGATTGTCGACTGCTTGTATGTCATTGAAATATAAACGCAACGATCGGCACTACTGGCCAACCCTTTTGCATTCACAACTTCAAATGATGGTCCAGAATTCTGCTGACCCATATTGGATAGTAGTAGTATATTTTCGAGTCGGTAGTCCTGGTGATCTGGCTAACTTCGTAACTTCGGATAGCAGTGCGTAAATTTATAAGGAATTGGTTAGGATTTCCGGCAAACTAGAACAATGGACCCACTATCGAAGCCATATGCAAAATGAACGCAGCAGCATTGGCATTTTTCAATGGTCAAGATTCAGCTGACAAACATAGGATTGTATTGACTGCCGGATGGACTGCATGGCATGATAGCATCCACCAGAGAGTATATCCTAAGAGAAATTTTTTAGATTATCGATACTTTAAATGGTGTTAGGCAGTATTTACCCGTTGAGAGACTTGCGGAAATGCATAGAATCCAGATTGGCATCCTTCAGCCTTGCGAGGCTGAATTGGCCCGTACCCCAAGGTTGATCTGGCCGATCAAACTATCGATCGACGCTCTACAAGTGCCTTAACCAATTCCAAATTTACATCTCGATGGTATCCTAATTTGGGAGCATCCTAGTTCCCGGTGCCAATACCGAGAACACCGCGATTCTACAGAGGCCTTATTTGCCAGACACGGCTGGACGGATGCTGCTTACGCACTGGGGCTTGAGGCATGTGGGAATCGTGGGGCATGGCAGTACTTCATAACCACGGCCATTACACAGGCCAAAACCCGCTAGAAACCACGAAATAATGTCCTGAAATCCCGATTCATAGTCCCGATATATTCATAAGTCGGCCTAAACCACCAGTTTCCCTAAACGGATCTCACGTGATTGGGACCGTAACCTCAGGTAAACAAAAACATGTCCACCAACCTAACCTCACGTTTTCCCTTCCATCGCCATACCTTTTGACGTTCGGACATGGATCCGTCCATAGTGCAGTCACGGGGACGTGGGGTTGCAGATGAGAACTCCGCTGCCTTCGTGCACAAGCAGCGTCAGGATGCTGCAGCCAAAACAGCCAAACGGGTGGCCCTTCAAACAGTCACAAACACTGCAGCTACTCGAGGTCCTTTAGGGCCTCCACTGGGGGTTCCTTCGGGGTTTCCGAGTGCTATTGCGGTGGGATCAAGCGGAACTGACCGCCGGATGGCCCGACCACGGCCGAACTCGTTGCGAAGTGTCCAAGAGTCACTCCATACCATTTCCGGGGGACCCATGCAACCTGAAAGCACTAATATGCCGGTCAATATAGGTCCTACAATTCAACCACAGCCCCAACTGCATTCGGATGATACGATCGATGAGGCATCTGTCGAGGATGAGGACGAAGATGATGTGGATGATGGTGTTCAGGATGGGTCGATGGACTTTGACGAGTCGATGATTGAACACCCAGCAGCACACATGCTGGATATGGACGCTGATCTCGGGTCATGTGTGGCATCTCGCTTGGATTCAGATGCTGATGAAGTCGCCGGAGTCGGTGATGAGGCGTTATGCTCGGATGACTTTGTGGATGCTGAAGCGGCCGAAGCAGCCGAAGTTGCCGAGGGAACCTCGATGATTTCGCCATATTGCAGTCTGCTCCGACGCACAGCACAGCGTTTCTATAGCGTTAAAGCGCTCACAAACCCCCACGCTGTGTTTCCACCGGTGAGTGACGAGAGCCGGACGGCGTTCCGCCTGGCTGCCGATGAGGTTGCCGCCACGCCTGGTTTGCTGGACGAACGGGACGAGGATTGGTACGATGTCGGCATGGTATGTGAGTATGGTGCCGAGATTTTCGCCCACATGCGCCAGAAGGAGCTGGAGTTGCTACCGGATCACGATTATATGGACCGCCAATCCGAGCTCAACTGGCAGCTTCGGCGAGTCCTCGTGGACTGGCTGGTCCAGGTGCACCACCGGTTTAACCTCCTGCCTGAAACGCTCTTTCTGACCATCAATTATATGGATCGATTCATGACCGTAAAGGACGTTGCAATGTCCAAGTTCCAGCTTGTAGGAGCTGTAGCCCTATTCCTGGCTGCTAAGTATGAGGAAATCAATTACCTGAGTGTTCAGGAAGTCACTGCAATGGTAGAGAGTCAATACCCTGCCGACGAAATCCTCAAGGCCGAGCGATATATGGTGGACCTGCTGGATTTCAATCTCGGGTTCCCGGGACCCATGAGCTTTTTACGTCGTGCATCCAAGGCCGACGACTACGATCTCGAGTCCCGAACTCTCGCAAAATACCTCCTGGAAATTACGATTATTGACGAGCGGTTTGTGGCTGCTCCGCCATCATGGACCGCTGCCATTGCCTTGTATCTTGCTCGTATCATGCTACAGCGTGGTGACTGGACTGAGCGCCACGTTTATTTCTCGGGATACACAGAGGACCAGCTGATGCCCGGAGTTGATGTGATCCGTGAAGCCATTGAGAATGCAGCTGAACATCACCGCGCCATTTTTGAGAAATACAGTGAGCGCAAGTTCCGCAAAGCTGCCTTGTATGTTCGTGACTGGGTTCGCCGCTGCTCCTAATATTGTCCTCGTCTATTCCGTTTCCTAAAAGTTTTAGTGGTTTCCAAGTAATTCATGCTCCTAACACTGGTTTTGTAGTGTAATCAATTTATTTCTGATGGGAACATTGGTGGGTCATATATCCGCGCTTGCTGCTAATAGTCTTAATTTCTACCTCCTTTTAAAGGTATACCTTCATTGGGATGCTTCATTAATATTCAATGGTAACACCTGGTTTTCTGGGGTCCCAATTGGGCCCATTTGGGCTTCCGATTAGGCTTCCAATATAGTAGGCCTTGGGGAATAAGTAGACACGGTGTGCTTCAAGTCCTTCTCCCCACTTTAAGATGCCTGAGGTCTATTTGCGTCATTTATCGTTCAGTGTCGCCCGAATTTCTTTTTACCAATATCAAACGGAAGATATCGGTACTCGATCATGTGTTGGATCTGGCGCTTCATGGTCAAAGCGAATAGTACCACAAAGTACATCACAAGAATAGGCCAGAACACCTCAATATCCGTAAACCGGGTCAGAGTCAACAGCAGCGAGACCAACGTGGCTCGCACAGATGAGTACCAGAAATCAAACTCGGGTAACCGCCGGATAAATGGCCGGAACTCTCCGTCATCCTCGTCCTTATCCACTGGATCGAGGACTCCTCCACCTTCCTCCGTTTCAGCAGACCGCATGTCATCCTGGGTCTGGGGATCAAATCGAGGACTCAGGAATCCCAAAAACATATTCAACAAAAAGATCCATAGGCCATAGCATACCACATACCACCCATGGCTATACACAACGCGAAAGTTGAACACGAACAAAAGCGCTCCTTCGACTGCCCACCGGTACTGAATATGGGGAACCGTGCGGTCCAGGTAGGTCTGATAGAGCTGTAATGCACGCCTAACCTGCACAGGCACGTCTTGTCCACTGATGCTTTCCATTTATGGCTACCGTGATTCCAGGAAGAATACCAGCGATGGAGTGACTTGTCACGTAATGCGCGGAGCCTATGCGCAATAGCCAATATGCATACAATGTGCTACGCGCAATGATGAATATGCGCAGGTCATGTTAAGTTATCATTTCCGGGGTGAACACTCTGTACGATGCGGGGACTCACGTGACTGATTGAGTCAACCCCGGCCGCTCCGGTCTTTCTCACCATGAAATTTTTCAGAGTTGCCGATTTCGGCATATCGCATATCCGCCTCTTGAACCACACTTCACGAGTAATAACTCAGCAAAAGAAAAATATGTCTAGTTGCTGCGAGCTCACGCGACCTCGCTATCCCCATGGGAAATACAAGCAATTCCCGACGGTTAATTTGCCAGATCGACAATGGCCCTCGAAGGTGTTGGACAAGCCACCTCGCTGGCTCGCTACTGACCTTCGTGACGGCAACCAAAGTCTTCCTGATCCAATGAATGTAGACGAAAAGAAAGAATACTTCCACAAGCTCGTCGATATTGGATATAAAGAGATTGAGGTGGCGTTTCCTTCGGCGTCCCAAGTCGATTTCGACTTCACCCGGTACGCGGTGGAAAATGCCCCTGATGATGTTGCTATCCAAGTGTTGAGTCCTTGCCGTGAACAGCTAATTCGCCGCACTGTGGAATCGCTTCACGGTGCTAAACGTGCCATTGTTCACGTGTATCTAGCCACATCTCCCCTGTTCCGGGATGTAGTGTTTGGCCTCAATGAACAAGAATCGCTTGATTTGGCTGTGCGATCTACCAAGCTCGTGCGTGCTCTCACAAAGGATAATCCGAATGAGCAAGCCACCGAGTGGCAGTATGAGTTCTCATGCGAAACATTTAGCGATACCCCCCTGGATTATTCGCTCCGGGTAATGGAGGCAGTCAAGAAAGCCTGGGAACCCACTGAAGAAGTACCAATTATTTTCAATCTACCTGCTACTGTCGAAATGAGCACTCCGAACGTGTTTGCTGATCAGGTCGAATACATTTCGCGGAACATCAGCGATCGGAATACTGTATGCATTTCTCTGCATTGCCACAATGATCGTGGTTGTGCCGTGGCTGCCTCGGAACTTGGCCAGCTCGCCGGAGCGCAGCGTGTCGAAGGATGCCTCTTTGGCAATGGCGAGCGCACCGGCAATGTGGACCTGGTTACGCTGGGTCTTAATCTGTATACTCAGGGTGTTGACCCCCTGATCGACTTCCGCAACATTGAGGAGCTCGTAGACCTTACTGAGCGCCTCAATAAAATCCCTGTGCATCCGCGTGCCCCATATGGTGGCTCGTTGGTGGTCTGTGCATTCTCAGGATCCCACCAAGATGCCATCAAGAAGGGCTTTTCCCGAAATGAAACCATGCTGCAGCGGCTTGGTGATAAGGCCAAGGACGGCATGCAGTGGCAAATTCCTTACCTACCTCTTGACCCCAGTGATGTCGGTCGTACATATGAGGCAGTCATTCGTGTCAACAGCCAGAGTGGTAAGGGCGGTGCTGCATGGATCATTCTGCGTCACCTTGAATTGGATCTTCCTCGGGGTCTCCAGGTGAACTTCTCCAAACATGTCCAAGCTGAGGCTGAATTCAAGGATCGCGAACTTCACAGTGACGAGCTCGTGAAACTATTCGAGGAACAGTACTTCATTTCGGAATACGCAAAATACAAGTATGATGTTGCGGACTACAAGATTCGACACCTTGATGCCACTCAGCGGGAGTTCGTTGGTGCTCTTGTCGTCAATGACCAACCGGTTGAGATCCGTGGCATCGGTAACGGCCCGATCTCATCCTTCCTGAATGCTCTGGAAAATAAATTGGGCTACACGCTTGATGTTGAAAGCTACGTCGAGCACTCGCTAGGCAAAGGTTCCAAGACAAAGGCTGTTTCGTATCTTGAGATTTCTTGCAGCGCCAAAGGTAAAACGACTAAGGAATGGGGTGTTGGAATCGACCAGGATGTATCTAAGGCGTCTCTGAAGGCAGCTATCTCGGTGGTCAACCGTCTTGATCTGCTCTAAAAAACCATACTCTAACACTACCTAGTAGTATGCATAATTAAACATATGCTTAAACAGTTCACGTGAATCTACGTGATTCATATAACCAGCATCGATCTGCGCACGTGCCTGCAGGGATACCCCCCATGATGAGGGTGGGGATTCTCCCATCATTTACTGAACCTTAGGTTTTCCGATGGAAGTTAATAAACTACATAATTAGAAAACTTTCAACGTAACCATAATTGTCCGGCACTCTCCACCGACTTATATCACTGCGCCTCATCTCCAGTGATTAGGATCGTGCACAAAGCACCATGGTGGCCCTGATGATGTGGGCAATGAGGGGGTTTGCGGATGGCAATCGTGGATTGCTGACAGCTCCGCAAATATCACGGGTGATGTGACTACAGTGTGTTATAAGGCCGATTCCGGCTATACCCCTCTATGGCGTTTAATTCCCCACATAGCAGCCGTGTTCCCCACCATGACCATATTTGGATGTGGATTAGAACACGGCGTCGCAACTCCGAGATGGACCTTACCCTGAATACGCCCTGCATAATGAGCCATGATCGCATTATACACGCGGATGTGGCTTTTAGTACACCGACAAAAATATTTTCCTTACGTAGTCCTAGTCATATAATGGTAATAAAGACTACAGAGGTCCCCAAACGAGGGTCATCTCGTCTTTTTTTTTACCTCACATCATATCAAAACATCATCCTTGGCCCCCAATCTCCATGAACATGACGGCCTCGTGGACACACGACTTCTGTACAGTGTGTGACAAGCAGTGTCTGCCAGATTGCGTATATTGTTCTGAAGAATGCTGGAAGTTGGATCAATCGGCAGCACAAAGCAGGCTGGAGTCGGAAAATACAGCGGTTTTACCAAAAGATGAATCTAAAGACCGTTTAAAGATCAGGAAGGCTTTCATGTACGCCTCTCCCATGCTTAAACCTCAGCACACAGCGGGTATGTCACCACCATTGTCACCTCTTCTAATGAGTAGTGAACCTCGCTCCCCGCAGGCGGTGGAGCCTGAACCGGTGGACCTACCACAGTCCAAGTCTACTTACCAACGCTGGTTGTCGGGGGCAGAATGAACTTCTCCCGCTGAGCCCCCGTCGATCTCCACTCGAGGATTTTGAGAAGGGCTTTGTGGGTAAGGGCGAACTTTTCACCCACGTCAGCAGCACGTGTTCTGCGTATCTCTTCTTCCCACGCACTCGCGATCCGCGCAAGGCCCAAGCTTGCGCCATTATTTCACGACCAGTTCACGAATTAAAACCACCAAAAAAAACGGCCGCTGGATATCGGCCGTACATTCATAGCTGCTAGACAGTATTTGCATTACCCATCTTGCATAAATCAGACACCTGCAAAAGTATTGCTATGCGGGTAGGTGGCATATGCGGGCGCATAAAATTTCAAGCGAAAGATATTTTGGGGCGGTTTCTAAAAATACTAATATCCTGGAACAGCGGTTAAGCGAAACGTTGAGTTGGTTTTTCGGTTAATTTAGGTTGGGGTCTGCGGCAATTATGACTTCTCGGGTGGATACAAATGATACATTGACGAGTTGCCCCTCACATCTCCAAAAAAAATTGTTATGTGCATTAATTAGTTGAATATAGAATTGAAATTTAATTTTCATTTTAGAGTCCCTGAAATATATCAATATCATTACCGAGTTGGACTAAACGCTGAGCTTGACATCTTCAGCGGTGACGTGGTGCTTCAATTCTTCCAGCGCTTTGGCGACCGTAACCTTGACAAACTTTTCTGTCTGCTGAGGTGCTCGGCCCACAAATGTTGATGGGTCAAGCAACGTGTTCAGCTGCGCGTGAATTGGGGCAAAGTACGCGTCGTTGCGAACGCGCTCGATGAGATCATTATCACCACCCTGCTCTTTAACAACTGAAGCAGCTTGGTGGGACAGCACACGGATTCGCTCATGACATTCTTGGCGATCTCCTCCTGCCTTGACCATTGCCATAATAATATTCTCAGTGGCCATGAAAGGAAGCTCTGCCGAGATACGGCGCTCGATAACCTTGGGGTATACCACGAGTCCTGAAACAATATTCTGTAGAGTCGACAGAACAATATCTGCGGTCAAGAAAGCACCTGGAAGACTCACCCGGCGAATTGCCGAATCATCGAGGGTGCGCTCAAACCACTGGACACCTGCGGTAGCGGTAGCCTCTGTGAAACACGACTGAAGGTGACGGCTCAACGAGCACACCCGCTCGCAACGCATGGGGTTTCGCTTGTAAGCCATCGCACTGGATCCGATTTGGGACTTTTCGAAAGGCTCCTCAATTTCTTTGAGGTTAGCCAGTAGTCGGATATCTGTAGCCATCTTGTGGGCAGTGCAACCCAGCGATGCAAGGGGAGCCAATACATCAACGTCAATTTTACGCGAATATGTCTGGCCAGTCACAGGATACGCGAAGTCGAAGCCAAGAAGCTCGACCACACGCCTATCCAATTCCTCAACCTTGTCATCGTCTTGATTGAACAGCGCATAGAAGGATGCCTGTGTACCCGTGGTACCCTTAACACCGCGTAGACCAAGATCATTGCGGGCACGCTGGATGTTCCGCAGATCCCACAGGAGTTCCTGCAACCACAGAGTTGCACGCTTACCCACAGTAGTCAATTGGGCAGGCTGGAAGTGTGTCCATCCCAACACAGGCATGTCCTTATACTCCAGGGCAAACGACGAGAGACGGTCGATCACATTAACCAAAGTAGGAATCAACAGATCGAACGCATCCCGAAGGAAAATCAGATCAGCATTATCCGTCACAAAGCACGAAGTTGCACCTAAATGAATGATCCCGGCTGCCGCTGGGCATTCCTTTCCATAGACGTGAACATGAGACATCACATCGTGGCGCACAATCTTTTCCTGTTCAGAAGCTGCCTTGATTCCCTCAGGAGTAATCTCGATATGAGCTTTCATCTGCTCTAGAGCTTCATCAGTAATGGCCTCGATCCCAAGCTCTTTCTCGGCCACTGCCAGATTGTACCACAGTTTGCGCCAAGTGGAGTAGCGCATGGCGGGTGAAAAGAGACGCGACATCTCCTTAGAAGCATATCGAGATGACAGCGGCGTTTGATAAGTATCGAAACTCATTCTGGGAAATTTCTATGAATGTGAGTGGGGGGGGTGTACGACAAAGTAATATTTGGAGATTTTCTTCAGGCACATGTGCGTAACTACAAATCTAGATACATATGCGTAATGCCACTATAAGCGATAAGCCGCACCCAAGCGTGGCTGACGTACCCAACCATTGTCAACCTGAGAGGCTAGTAGAGTGAGACTCCTGCCTCTGATCCTCCGAGAACAAATGGCACCGCACGCAATCAATCTCGGTCATCAGGCCATCACTGACCACTCGTTCAGCCATGATCACTCTCTGTTAGCAGTTGCTCGGCGTAACGAAGTTGAGCTATATTACGAGACCGGTCGGGGCAAGTATGAACTAGGCTCTAAACTCCAAGGCCATGATAAGATCGTAACTGCCGTGGACATTAGTCCCAACTTTGAGATTGTCACATGCTCCCAGGACCGCAATGCATTGGTGTGGAAGGCACAGCAGGATGGCACATGGAAGCCAACGCTGGTACTTTTGCGGATTAACCGTGCTGCAACGTGTGTGCGGTGGTCTCCTGATGGCCGGAAGTTTGCTGTAGGCTCTGGAGCCCGCATCATTGCTGTTTGCTGGTACGATGAAGAGAACGACTGGTGGATTTCCAAGCACATCAAGAAGCCGCTCAAGTCGACAGTGCTCAGCATTGCATGGCACCCGAACTCGGTGTTATTGGCTGCAGGCTCCACAGATGGCCACGCACGTGTGTTTAGTGGCTATGTAAAGGGAGTGGATGCCAAGCCAGCCCCCACTCTGTGGGGTGAACGTCTCCCATTCCAGACATTGTGCGGCGATTTTGCTGATGATTCTGGAGCATGGGTGCATGATGTTGCGTTCAGCCCATCAGGAGATGCACTTGCGTGGACCACCCATGACTCGTCCGTTCTAGTGGCGTATCCTGGAGGTCCTGAACAACCGCCTCGGGCTGTAGTGCAGATCACAACAAGCTTCCTGCCCTTCCGGTCTCTTGTGTGGTCCACTGAGACGCAGATAGTGGCTGCTGGATTTGATTGCCACCCTGCGGTATTTGAGGGATCCGAATCGGGGTGGAAATTCAAGCGAAGCATTGATGATCCTGCCAAGGCAGCTGCTGCAGGAAATGGTGAAGAAGAAGAGCAGAGTAGTGCCCTTCGTATGTTCCGTCAATTGGATCTTAAAGGCACTCAGAATGAGTCGACTAAATTGCAGACGATCCATCAGAACGCTATCGCTACTGTGCGCCTGTATGGCCCAGGAAAGGTTTCAACTTCAGGTGATGGCCAAGTGGTTATTTTCGATGTTTGACGGTACTGTCCCAGGTAAAAATATACAATACATTAGATTAGGTTGAATGGTATTGAAATATGAAGTGGTTGATAATTTTGGTGGGGGGTGGGCGTGCTGTGTGTATTGTCATATTTAGGTATCGACGAAGTCTCAACTTTTCGCATCATCCACACCAGAGTAATTCTAATAATTCCGACTGGCGTAAAAGGATTTCAAAGGACTTCAAAGTACCTTAAAGGACCTTAAAAATACTGATCACCATCATCACATTAAAGTCACGAGCAACCCACACTCCATCGCGCCTGTAACGTAAGCAAGCCGCGGAAGAACGAATTGTGGATAGAGAGGTACAATGGGCCTACTCCTGACCTCGTTCGTGTATGGTGGCCTGGTGTTCGTGAATATCGGCCAGATGCTGGCACAGCTGTACTTCATCATCATGTTTTCGGATCTCGAATCTGACTATGTGAACCCGATGGAGCTGTGCGAGTCTATGGACTGGATGGCGCCCACTGAAGCCGTTATTCAGGCGGCAGTGACGGCGTCTCTATTGTTTATTGGTGACCTGCGATCGATGCTTATTGTGGCTCCATGCACCGCTTGGAACGCGTGGCAATACAGGAAAACTGGCCTGAAATATGACGCGACCGAAATTTTCAAGACAGTTCGTGGCCATCGCATTGAAGCTCTGATCAAGTTCGCCTTTTACTTCTTGTTGTTCTGCTACTTCCTGTATTGCATGATCTGGGCTTTGGTAGTCTATTCAGAGGCATGACAGCTCTCATCGTGGACACTCGTGGCGTTCACTGCTGTCAATGACGGTGCAATATTCTGGATTAACCGCATGGCAGTAGCGACACACTCTAAACTCAACTCAATGCTAATGCCCTCGATAGATTGCATTAGAACTAGTCTAATCGGATGGAATTACATTTTGTGGTTCTAGCTCGCATCAGCTGCGCCTCAACCGTACCCCCCGCATCGACTATTGGGTGCTGACAGCCCCGCCTCCCGACATGCTCGATCCCAAGGTGGGGTAAGTTAGGAAGCCTCGGTTTATACGGTTGTGTATATTAATTTTATGGCTGTTGTCCGGGCTATTTCCTATCTAAGTTAACCAGTTAAAGTTAATCGTAGATCCCAATCTTAATTTAGAAGCGTGAGGTAAGGTCTGACACTTACAACGAGCATAGCTGGGAGGAATAAAGAAAAAGTAGATCTCACGCATAACACCAATATTACATCTTTTCTACCCCTAAACTAGACTGGGGAGTAAAGTTAACATGCGTAGAGGGCTTCTCCTATCGTTTAACCTGGTTGCCGCCCAGCTGGCCGCCAGTTCAGATCATTTGACTGAAGAAACCGGCCCATCCGAGTCTACTCACGTGCCCAGCCAAAGCGTGTCTCAGGTGGCCGATGAAAACATCGCGTTTAACTGGTTTGGATTTGCGTCGATTCCGACATTATTTGCGCGAGCAGATAGCTCAAGCCCAAACTCCAGCATTGATGCTAGTCCTTCACCAGGCCCCGGATTCCCGGGTTCCAATCCCCCTTCCGGGTTCCCGTCATTTGTGCCACCATCGATCACGTCTCCAGCGTTTCCTTCTGGCGTTCCTAGTTTCGGCTTCCCTCAGCAAGGCTCAACACTAAGTGCTTCAGCCACTAGTGATACCCAGGGTTCGTCGGCAGCGTCTTCGAGCTCGCCAGAGACATCGTCGAGCTCGCCACCATCGTCAACGGCGCAATCATCAGCGCAGGCGTCTTCGAGTGTGCCACCATCGTCAACTCAGCAGCCGTCATCGTCAGCAGCTTCTTCATCGTCGATATCATCGTCTTCATCGGCGGCTCCATCGTCGTCTAGTGCCGCATCTTCCAGTGCAGAATCATCTTCGGCCGCAGCTAGTAGTTCCAGGAGAACCTCGCAGCCACCTAGCTCGTCAACGGCGGCTTCCAGTAGTAGTCCTAGGTCGTCTGCTGTTACCTTCACCTCCACTTCAAGCGAAGATGGAACTACGGTGACGGAGATACTCACCAGAACCCAGTCGCCGTCGTCCACATCAGATTCGTCCACATCGCGCAGTTCGACGACGTCGTCATCGTCATCGTCATCGTCAGTTCGGTCGTCGAGTACTGCTAGCGCGTCAGCAACGGCTCCCAATAACAATAACCGAAACTCTAATCGGAGTTCGAGCAACACTGGCCGAGATGTCGGCATTGGTGTGGGTGTTGGTGTGGGTGTTCCTGTGGTGCTGGCGGCTGCAGGACTTGCGTTTTGGCTATGGAGACGTCGTCGTGCTAACCGCAGTCTTAGTCCTGGAGTTAAAGACGAAGATGACCCGTTCAAAGCTACCATCGACCAGTATCATACCCCGAACGCAGCTACTAATTTCTGAGACTTCCAACGAAGCCGGGAGATCGCATTGTATTCTACAAAAAAATACCACACTATTTATCGCTTATTCTGAGCCCGTTGTAGATTTAAGTCATATAGCATGTTCCTGTGGGCCCCGTCTTTTGAGTAATAATATCTTCTTGATACATAGTGGAAATGTTCCGCAAGCTTGCGGTAGCGTCGGGTTTGTTGGCAAGTCCTAGAGCTCTGCAGCCTCAAAGATTCGTTGGGCAAGCCGTATGGCGGCGTTGGAACTCCAGCATCGGCAAAATCGACAAGCCTACGTACCAGCTGACGTTCACGTGCAAAGCCTGCAGTGATCGTTCGAGCCACCTCGTGTCTAAACAGGCCTATCATGGCGGTACAGTACTAATTCAGTGCCCCTCGTGCAAAAACAGACATTTAATTTGTGATCATCTCCAGGTGTTCGGACAAGGAAAGACATCGTTCGAGGACATTCTGGCAGCCGCGGGCCAAAAAGTCACGAAAGCTGATCTATCAAAAGCCGATCTATCCCAAATTGACTTGTCTAAACTGAATTTATCGGACGTGGGTGATATCGAGCTTGAACCGCCCCAATTAGAAGCAGGAAGCGACAAATCGTCATCCAAGTGATGCCCCGTTCCCCTCCTCTTCAACCGCTCGACGCAAACTTTGCGTCTTCAAATGTACAGGCAATAAATTAAAATCCCAGAGCAGCACATATACCTGGGTAATACGTATATAACCATCATAAAGCCTACTATATAGGTTAAAAAAAGCTTTTTTTTTGGTTTCAGGTTATGACGCCAACCAACGCTTAGACATAGCGAACGCCTCCTGGAGAAAAATAAAACTTGGCTCAGGGTCCAATAATATGATCATGCAAAATATCACACGGCACTTCCTAATTCTGGACATCATCACAGCTCATAAGTTCATTTTTCAAAATGTATATTTCCGAAGAAAAGAACCCATGTGTAAGCGGGAGCGCCCTAAATGCGGGTGCGGGTTGAGATCGACAAGAAATACGCGCCCGTGGCCCTACCAGCCAACCTTCAACAGACGGAAGCCGTTGACCAAACACCGTTGGGTGATCTTCCTAGAGTCATTGATGATAACCAGCAGTTTCTTGACCGTCTAATTCGACGGCATGAAGCTCGCCTCCAAACCTGGGACACTTGGCTTGAGAATATGAAGGCCAAAGAGGCTGAGGAGCACTTGAGGATGGCCCCAGGATACTTGGATGGACCCACCAAACTTCTGGTCCCAACTAGATCTGGCCCGGAGCCAGCATCACAACCTGAGTTGCAGCAGGATAACCACCAGGCTTCTTCTCGCAATGGAATTGCGGATGATCTACAAGGCCTGAGAATATAAATAGGTGCTAAATATTAAGCTTTTCTACCCGATCATTGTACGTTTGCGGCCACGTTGGCGCACATACTGAAGACGTGCCATAACGTCGGAGATTTGAGGGTCGGAAATGGTGGTGGCCTCATCCTCATAACCACGCAACAACGTCGACATGAGGTCTGCAGCTGGTGTAGGATGGGTGCTTTGAATTGCACGCTCCAGAACATACAAATCCACTGCTTTATCTTCGACAGATGCATCCTGAGAGCTGAGGCCAAAGTCTATGAGACATACCTCATCACCAGGCAAAACCATGGCATTAGACGTGGTCAAGTCACCATGAACTACGCGGAGGGAATGCATACGCGCAATCATTCGACCCAATTGTGTATAATATTTGGATGCACCTTCCAAACCGCGTTGCCACGTTGCCTCTTTCAGTGAGATCCCCTCGATAAATTCCATATATATAAGGCCTCCATTGGCATCCACATATAACAGCTTGGGACACCTGACACCCGCAGCAGTTAGTTTTGTGAGAACTCGAGCCTCTTGATTGGTCCGTCTTTTACGAAGCTGAGTATCAAGCGCTTCGATCCGCCATGGTTTTGCGGGTCGGAATTTCGCGATATTTCGTTCTCCATTGGGTTTGTTCACAATGAATATGAGCGCTTCTGCCCCTTGAGATATTACTGTGGGGTCTTGTTGTTCCAGCACTTCTGGAAGAGGTACATGCACCTCAGGGGAGACCGCCATGGACAGTTGAGATCCAGATTGAAAAATTCGGGACCGTCCCCTTAGGGTCTCCTGACTAATGCGTAAGTTTACTCAGTGCATAACTAGCCCAGCGCGTAACGCATTTTATATACAAGTGCAGCGAGTGATGATTCGGAGAGCTTTAACCGAGACCGAACTCGCTAAGCACCTTGCGAACATCACCGAATGATTCACGAGGCCCCTGCATCACAATAGTGGGCTTGGAGCCCGTGAGAATACGGTGAGCAGCTCGCTGGAGATCTTTGACTGTAAGCGCATCGACATTGGCAACCATTTCGGCAGCTGCCATTTTGTGGCCATTGAGTTGAACTTGGCGGCCAGCATCCTCAAGTTCAACCATTCGAGACTCGAGGTTCATCAGAAGTTGGCTACGGAGCTGATTTTTGGCCCGAGCCACCTCGGTCTCCTCGAGGATACCTGGCTGGAACAACAGGGCCAATTGCGAACCAATAATATACGAAATGTATTCAGCCGCTTGAGGGATTGCCGCACAGGTGATTCCGAACAGGCCATCATCACTGTATGAGTGGTTAACGCTTTGACAAGACTCAATGTAACCATACTGATTGAGGACCTGCGTGTACAGCCGTGAGTACATTCCTTTGCCGGGCCCGCCGGCACTGAACGAGCCACCACCTCCTAAGAGCGTTTGCAAAGTGGCCACGGCGTACACATCGGGGTCGTTAATACCAACACCTCGGTATAGAACCTGGCAATGGTGGAACTGAGGAAGGTTGCCCACTGGCCGGGGCATGGGGATGCATTGTTCCCCTCCAACGTATTCACTAGTACCCGAAGCAAGTGGAGCCGCCAAATCTGGGTTCTTGAGTGCTCCAAAATGCTTATCAGCGAGTTCCATGGCTTCAGCGTGGGTAACTCCCAAGAATCCCAGCGTCATTCGATCTGGCCGATACAGAGCATGGCGATATTGCCACAACAGTCCAGGAGTCATCAGATGTAGCCTGTCTGGTGGACACAGTAGCGGGTTCCCTAATCCACCTTTGAATGCGGTTTGATGCCCGATTTCAGGAAGAATCAGCTCGGGATTCTGCCAGATCTCATCGACCTCATAGCCAGCATTGATAACCTGAAAGGCAACCTCTTCGGGAGTAATGCGAGGTGACCCCACAGTCTCCGCAATGAGCTCTACCATCTGGTCAAAGTCGCTATGGAACGTTGAAGCTTGGTACATCATGGTCTCGCGTGACGATGAGCACATGTAGTTCCCGCCCAACGCCAGTAGTGCCTGTTCCATCTCCTCCTGGGACTTTTTGGTGGTGGATTTGAAGGAAAGCCGATCAACCAGATGGGATGCCCCAAACAATTCCGATGGCTCGAACCGGGAACCGGCATGAATGTACACTCCGATGCCGGCAAAATGACTCGGATAGGGTGACGTCACGACTTTTATTCCATTAGCCAGCGTATCGATGGGATATTCGGCCGAAGGTTTCGGCTGTTGAGCCGATTGCCTCGATAGGAAGCTGGCATATCTTCTGCCGACCCGAAACATTCGACTACAAGTCAAATAGGCCCTGGCTCTCGACTCGGGCGAATTTGTCAGTGCAAATTATTCATTCTTATCTGGTACGCATAATATTACAGACTAAGAGAGTCGAACGCCAATTTATATCAATCCTGGCCGAGGGGAAACGGGAATTGATTTGCTCTAATTTAGCATTAATTTTATGATCCGAGTGGTACACCTTCAATGCGACGGGCCAATCCCATAGTCCACTCCATAAATGTTAGAGAAAGAATCGTATGGGGTCCAATCCGGAACGCATTCGCAAAGAATCCCTTATAGAGCGCAAATAGACCCTCGGAGCGTACCGTTTTGACTACGCAGTCCCATAGACCCTTATAAAGGTCGCCACGCTGGTTATACATGCGAGTCATAATAACATCAGGCGGACTCATGACAATTGAAACACCTACACCTGCGCACATGCTTGCCAATAGTGTTCGGGCACCACCAGGGCCAGGGGGTAGAATGCCCAGGTCGTCTATGAGAGCTCCTGATGCGTGATAAATAGGCAGCTGAACACTGGAACCAATACCAGTACGTGCACAGGCAGCAGTTACACCTCGGTATAACCCTCGAATGCCCTCTTCTCTAGCCAATGTACGGAATCCGCTCCAAACTGACCGATAGTAAGTCTGTTCGCCTACAGCAATAGTAGGGGAGTAGGATTGCATACGCACCTTGATCAAATAAAAGGGAGAACCCAGAAGTGCTCCAATGGCTCCTGTAGTGGCACCTACTCCTACTCCGATCACATAGTTCCGTTCGTTGGCATCAAGACCACATGCTTCATTCACGATTCGCCGCAGCGGTTCGTAGCATCCTAGTCGGCATCCATTCAGACATACCTGATAGGCATAAGCAGGCGTTAACCCGGCTTGAATACCCTTAAGACCATCCTGTTGATAGATTAATCGCATACTTTGGCCAACATGCCGATATACCTTAGGAGCGGAGGAATCACGCTTGGACAATTCGCCCTGCAGTTGCAGCCGGGTCTTGACAACTTCGATGGGGTTTGTGACAGTCACTGCCATGCATGCTGCTGCTGCACCAGCCACGAAGCTGCTTGCCGTACTCAGAGGCATCTCGAGCTAGTGCAGTGCGGGAAGGTGAAATTTGTCAAACTCATCGATCGCCGTTATCGGGCGGTTGCCTTTACCGGTGCGGCGGGCTTTACGTATTATGTATAAGCCCCACTACGCGTAATATATGTTTACGCACAAATACCAGGAGGATACCATCTCTATCTACAGTCCTCCGTCATTAGATGCATTTATGGGCCGAGCGGACGCCGCCAACGGTTGTATCACATGGCGTTGCGTGCCGGCTCAGTATCTCGGGTGAGGAGTTGTTTGTTCTCGTTCGGGGAAGTTCGCTTCTTCAAGTGTTCGAAGCGTCCTCCCTCACGTGGATCGCTGAGTTCCCTATTGAGGGCAAGATCGAGCACATTGCTGTACTGTGGGATGATCAGGCAGGAATAGATCGGCTCCTAGTGGTACTTTCTGTGGCCAAAATGGTGATCCTAGAATGGGATCCCGAGAATCTGGCATTTTTCACTGTGAGTATGCACTACTATGAGAAGGAGCTTGAAGGCCCCTTTTCCGTTCCAGATTTCGATACAAGAATTGCAGTGGATCCAAGATGTGTGATGTTCCTTTTCCAACGCGATTTGCTAGCATCGTTGGTTTTGCCAGAACATGTTCCTGAAGGGGAGGTTCTTGGTGGTGCCATTCCATCTTCCTCGGGTAGCAAAGTCTTAACAGGAGACAGTATCGGTGCACTGGCCAATATAGCCGATTTAGCCTTCCTTAAGGGTTATATGGAGCCTCTGCTTGCTGTTCTACAACCTAAGGAGCGTCGCACAGGCGCAACTACTGGCTTAGTGCTTGTGTCGTCAGGACTCCCGGTTCTGAGTGTGGATCTTCGGTTTTCTGCCCACAGAATTGTACCTCTGGATTTGGGAGGCTGTCTTGTATATGGAGATGGGCCTGATTTGGGGTATGTTGATTCAGCCGGTAAACTCGATGTTATCCAGGCACCCGTGCCTCTACGATATGCGCAGGCTGCTCAACTTCCTGGTACACCATTCGTTATTGTTGCTACTGATGGATTGCTTCTCCAACTTACATTTCACCTCGAGGCCAAGCGGGTTCTTGGCTTCGAGGCTGCGGAGCTCGATATTGATGCAGGGGTAAGAAGTCCTACGTTTGTTGCAGCATCATCCACCAGTTTTTTGGTCGGTTCAAAGGGCTCAGATGCAGTGTTTGTCGACTACAGTATCACCCATATGCCCAAGACCGACTTTCATCTTGCTGCTGAGACATTGGAAGAACTGTATACGTCTTCATCGGCACCACCGCATACCTTGGAGGTAAAGGGTACGCAACGGATTCTATCATTGGGCCCCATGGAGTCATTGGTGGCGATACCATCTGGATTAGCTGTAGCAACCGGCCAAGATACAAGTGGAGCAGTGACCCTAATTGATACGGCCTTAGACCTCCGCCATCATACTTCTGTGCCAAAACCAGTATCAAAAATGACGGGAATATGGTGTATAGGAGGTTTCCTTATGGTGTCAACCCAAACTGAGTCAATTGTCTTCCCCAGTCCCCGGTACAACTGTCCAAGGTCGGTAGCTGGAGTTGCACACGACCAACCTACTCTGGCACTGGCGGTGATTGGCGATGTAATTGTCCATGTACAGTCCCGCTCAATTGCTCTGTACACTCTTGCGTGGAGACTTCGAGATTCAGTTCGGCTAAGCAACATTGCCGTATATGCCGAGATCGCTGCTAATCGTGTCTTGGTCATGAGTGAACATGAAACTCTAGTGTATAATCTCCCATCGCTTTCTCGTCAACAACTACCGCAAGATCTTGATGGCGATCTTGCAGCAGTGGGAAGCGCGATGCTGGCCCTCTCGGCTAAGTCAAGAGGATGGGTAACCGTTCATTGGTTTGGGGGACTAACTACAAATTACGATGTCAGGAATTTGCCATTTTCTATGGATCCTCTAAAGGACCTGCCAGATACATCGGATGAGGAAACTCCTTCTATACAAGCTTTGTATGTTCTGGAGATGGATCATACTTACTTGGGTATATGGATGGACGACTTACTCGCACTTTACCGCTTTGTGGGACGACGCCTCGTGAAGACTTGGACTGCACCATGTTCGGTGCGTGTCGACCCCATTCCAGTAACATTATCAGGAGGAAAACAATCTCTAATGATTCGTGGACGACAGTCGTACTTGGTGACCAAAGGAGTTCAAACTAACATTCGGTGTATCCCTATACGACATAATTCTGGCAGAATCGTGGATGTATCGCCGACTTCAAATGGGCTAGCCTACACTGATGAGTCTGGAATGCTCTACTTCGCCGATATTGATCCTACGTTGGATCTGACTAGTGTCGGATTGCCTTTGCGTCGTGTACCCATGGGACTTCATGTCACTTCTTTATGCTATCAAGGAAAAATTGATGCACTGGTACTAGGTCTTGACCAAGAGATCCGCGTGTTGCAGCTGCCACGCCTAAAGTTGATAGACTCGCATCAGCTTCCTGAGACTGAGCATCTAGTAACTCTGCGGTGTCTTCAGCTTGGCGATTTAACCTCTCGGGATATTATTGTTGCTGGTACATGTGAATACTTACCTCCCCCAGCCCCGGTTAGTGAGGGTGAGGATGGAGGTACGCCTATCCTACCTGTGACTCCCGAGGACTCCGTTCAAACCAATGGTTGGGTGCGATTATTCCAAATCAGCCCTGAACTAAAACTACGAACTGGGCATGCTGAACATCTCCGTGGAACCGTATCCGCTGTCGCGGAGTCCATGGGTCGTCTCGTGGTGGGTCATGGCCAGCAGGTCCACTCATACAAACTTACTGCTACTTATGAGCTTGAGCCAGTTGCGTTTTATGATGCGCAGATCTATGTCCAAGGCCTTAAAGTTGTGCGCAATCTGGTGGCCCTTGGCGACGCCATGTGTGGAACGTCGCTACTTAATTACATGATGGAGCCCCAGCGACTTGAGGTTGTAGCGCGCGATACGAATGCACGTTCAGCTACCTCAGAATCGAAAGTTCTGACGCTAGAGTTTATTTCTAGTGGCCAACGCCATGATCTATGGATCGCTGCGGCAGATCACAACGGATGTGTGCAGCTCTTCCAGTTTGACCCTGAACTTCCGGCTTCAAAAGGTGGCACACTATTATTGCCCAAAGTTAGTTTCTTTGTTGGTAGCCAAATCACCGCACTTGACCAATGGGAGGCATCCGGTAGCGACTTGTCTGCAGTTGGTGGTACCGCCGACGGATCCCTAATTAGTATTGAACCATTGCGCGAACTGTCTTATCGGGCATTATTTGTGGTCACCCAACAGATGATGGATAAAGAACAGACAGTCGCGTGCCTGAACCCTCGCATGCATCGGGCATCATTCAATTATGGACCTCTTCCTGATGCCGGCGCCATCATCGACCTTTCTTATGCGCAGCGGTTCTGGGATCTGCCGCTGGATCGGCAGCAACTATATTCCCGACGATTAGGACAGTATGGACTGTTTGAGATCCGGCATGTCCTTCGGCGGGCGGGCAGCCTGCAGTAACCTACGCACATGTATACTTATGCCTAATCCTTCTTAATTGCTAATGCACATAGACCGATCACACCTTGCCCTTCTCCGCCCTCTATTTGCCATCTGCAATGCTGTTCGCTTTGGTCCCAGCTGCTTTTCTTGCAGCAGAGCCACTGCTAGAGCGTGATCTGATTCCAACACTCGTACAAGGGGCCGCAGTTTTGGCAGCAGCGCAGTTTGCTCGCGGCACATGGCGCCAACGCGACGCGTGGTCGGCGCTTCTGATGACGATCCTGAGTTTGTTAGTGACTCCAGGAGTATTTGGGCTACTGGTTCTTTTTGGTACTCCGGTCTCAATGTATCTGGCCGAGTCCATGCTTGCAGCGCTGCATATTTCACTGTTAGCCGTCCAGCCACTTGCATGTCAAATAGGGCTAGATGCCACTAAATGGCAACGTGCTGTGACATTTGAACTTCCATGGTCTGATGTGTATTGTGGATCTCTTGGAACAGCTGTTGGTGCATGGCTCGGTGCTATTCCTATCGCTCTCGACTGGGACCGGCCGTGGCAGACGTGGCCTATCACAGTGCTTGTTGGCGCATACGCGGGGTGCTCGGTGGGGACCGTGCTTGGAGGGTTACTACGTACGCGCAAGTCCCGTGCTCCTCAAAAGACCCACGAAAAGAAGGTGTCATTTGCGGAATGACATCATTAGAGTGTCCCGAGCGCTAGACCTCTCCATTGCCGTTGTCATTGTAATGATAACCGCGTACATTTAACTATTAACTATTCCCCTTTATTGGGAATATTGCATTGGAGAGCTGTATATAATGCAGCATTGAAGCCATAACCTGGCTAATGTGTATTGCCTGCTTGTTTGTTTATGCTTGGATTCTGTATATGATCCGTTGTCCAATGTATAATCTGAGAAGGCAGGCTACTTTGAACCTCATTATAGATGCTGATTTTGAAAGGGTTAAGCTAGAATGCCCTTTTTTTAGATATTGATATGGATTAACTGCCATACCGACCACAGGCGAGAGGTGAGTCGGCCACGAGGCTCTGAATGCAATAACCTCACAGCTTCCTCGACCTTATCACGTTCAACGGTACCTAACTGTTTCACAATTGAAGAGACTCGGTATTATAATTATCTCCACAATAGTACCTCGTAGCCCCAAGACTATATGCGTATACCATATCCAAGGTTGTGCGGGCATAAGGTAATCGGCTGAAGAATTTCATTTCATCTTCATTCTCCAGACCAAGAAATACGATGGCATCTGCTACTTTGCCGCAGCCGCAGGTCACCGAGAGTGGAGACGGCATCAAAACTATTGTTTCATATAAGCTCAATGAAGCCGGTCGCAAGGTAAAGGTCACACGCAAGGTTCGCGAGAGCTTGGTACCTGCCACTGAGGCTGCGGTAGCCAGCCGCCGACAGTGGGCTCGTTATGGCCTTGAAAAGGGTTCCAATCCTGAAAACTACAAGCCTGACTTTGGTGAGGAGGTAACTCTTCGACTGCAGGCCAAGAACCAGAAGCCGAGTTCCAAGGAAGCCCAGGCCCAAGATCAACAGCCAGTCAAAAAGCAAGCTGTAATGACCAACATTCGATGCCGCCACTGCAAGGGATCTCACTTTACTCACGACTGTCCTTACAAGGACCGGATCGGTGGTCTCAAGCCGGACGAGGCCGAGATCCCTGGAGTACCAGGAATCACGCCTGTCCCTGGAATTGGCGCTGCTGCTACTGGAACTCCTGGCAAGTATCAACCACCCTCACTCCGGGGTGCCCCTGGTATTCCAATGGCTGGTCTTGGTGGCCGCATGGAGGACCGCGACGAGTCCACTACCCTCAAAGTGTCGAACATTCCCGAGAACATTGCAGACCAGGCTCTTCGCGACTATTTTGGCCGTGCTGGTCGTGTAACCCGGTGTCACGTTGCTCGCGATCGCGAGACTGGATTGGGTCGTGGATTCGCCTTTGTGTCATTCGAAACCGTTCCCGCCGCCGAAAAGGCACAGCGTGCATTCGATGGACAACCCGTGGGCCACCTTATCATGCGCGTGGAATTTTCTAAAAAGAACCCGCCTCCACGCCGTTTCTAATGGTCTTTCGTTTATATCCTGTATTTAACTACTATGTGCGTAACTGCATAACTAAGGTTAGATCCTGATCCTATAGTCAAGATCTAACCCTCTCTCACAATGCGAGCGTTTGGACCCCGTTTTCAAGCGTTCCGAGCTTTAGGTGTGCCACCATCAGCGCTTCATGTCCAAGTTGCTGCTGGGAAATCAGCTCAGGTTCGTGGAGGAGTGGTACTGGCCACGCAACCCTCTACATTGACTTTAACCAATGGTGTGGCCACGGGCCCCGCTGATTTCGTACTAGGTCTCCAGGGTCAACCAGTAATAGTAAATGAAGCAAATGAGAAATGGAAACTTCTTGAGGAATTCGTAGCCACGTCCAGTGGATCAGAAACTGCCTTATCTGCACCCGGCGGGGTATACAGAGTTGACGTTCCTACAGGCGCCAATCTTCTTGTTGAAAAAGGCAAAGTTGTGGGACAAACAACTCCAGGAAAGGTTGTGTATCGTGAAAGTAGGTTTGATATAGCCCAAGTTTGGCTAGGATGGGCATGGCAATGGTCCCGAGCGGGTGCGCTGCGCACATGGGCCTTAGGAAAAGGACTGGGACGAAGTACAATAGCTATCTTGAACAAATTACGTGCTTTGGTGGCTCATAAACCAGCTAGTCCTGATGCTGGACTCATTAGTGAGTCGCAACCAGAGACTAAGTCAAATCGCCCGATGATCCGCCAGATTGCAGAATTGAGAAAGAGAGTTTCAGAATGGTGGAAGTTCGTAGCCACCCCATCTCGTAAAGGATATGTGTGGGTTAGTTCAAAGGCATTTTATTGGACCCACCCTCCAAAACTACTGTACCAGGGTCCATGCTCGGTGTTAGTTCGGCGGTAACACTTAAAACCCTAGGCAAATTATATTTACCCACTAATTCTAGCTTAGATCCAAAGTGTTTGGAGTTGAGGTTATACGACAATAACCACCACCCAGTTCCATGCCAAGGAGCATATATAATCTCGAGAGGAAGAAATAGTCCAATTCAATGCTAGTTTTCTAAGCATACAATGGGAGAGGTTCATGCCACACTCCATACATCCTTGCCTTGCTCGTAGATACGTTTGCCAAGTTCCTCGACCTCATGGTCCCACACTTGCAAGTTCTTGCGCGTAGTTACCATCTGTTCCCTACTCAAGATTCGGGGCTGGAGCCATGTCACGGTGACAGTTTGTGCAACCTGGTCAATGGTACCCTTGAGCAACCCGATTGAGAACGCCTTGATGACCAGCACCTCGACGCGAGCACCAGCTTGTAGGTGTGTCTCCCGCGCAATCGCCTGGAATGTGAGGGTGCGATCAGTAGGTGGCCGGCGGAACACACATTCACAAAGTGCCATAAGACATATCTTCTGTTCCAGGAACGGCAGTGCAGAATGCAACAGTGGTGCACTTTGGAGTTGCGGACGGAGGGCCTGGAACCCGGCAATATCTCCGGCATTAACGGCATGGATCAACTGTGACAACCACTTATACTCGGTATCATCCAGCTTGGTGAGCACAGGGTGCAAAATAAGCTCGCCAAAGTTGTAGATTTTATCTCCTAGCAACGCGGCCACACATAGATCATATGCTTTTTGCTGTTGAGTCTCTGGCGACAGATCATCAAGGTTGATGCACGCCAAATATAACAGCGCATTGCGATAGTACGAAGTATACTCTCGGCGCACCTTAAAGTATTCACAAGCTGTCCCGTAGAAGCATGCAGTAATGGCAGGGTCCGAGATAGGCAGCTCATCGACAAGTTTCGTGGCCCAGTCGATGATTTTCTTAGCCGCAGGTTGGTCATGGAGTTGCAGCAGCAGTGCTGCAATGCGCAGCTGGGCATACACATGGACATCCCTTGTATCATCGGTGTCAACCTTGGCAACAATCGGTTTCAAAAAGTCCAGCGCTTCCTGGGGTGTTGGGCACTGTTCCGAGGCTGTGATGGCCAGTGATACATATGCCAGTTTCTGAACAAAGTCCTGTAGTCTTGCAATAACCCGGGTGAACAGTGGCATGCGCACACTGGCACTACGAGGATCCCTGAATAGTGACACTAACGACAGAGTAAGCTGGTGCCACAAGCGTCGTTCATAGAGATCCTCGAGCTCAAAGAACACAGGCTGCAGGTCTTCGTCGATTTCTAGCCGTAGCGAGCCCAATACCGTTGGTACGTCCTCCATTATGGTTATAGCGGGCAGAGTCCAAGGACGTCTTGCTTGACTAATGTGGGTGGCGTGCGCAACAAGGAAACTGCGTACCCTACCATGTGCGCAACCAATGCGCCTAAGCGTATGATCGCATAAGATCTTTGGCATAAATTAGAGCATGCGCGAGGGCCAGCTTTAAGTATCCTAAACCTTCACACATCGATCAAGCAATGATATCAGTACATACCCAAGTTATGTTGGGTATAATAACTTGGCGATAATACTGCAGCACAACTAAATTTGCTGATCCAATTCATTCGTATTAGTATCGTTACTATGTTACATGGCAAGAAATATGATTGGCAACATGGAGTAACTTCTAAATTAAATATGCGAGTCGCATTTATCCATATATTTAATGTCCAATTAGTCTGTCACCCACTATATTTCTAAACTAGCTTTGCAAGGATGTGCGCAAGCGTCCCACTTATATATATATATATTAATAAATAAAACCTTAAGACATTGAAGGAAACTCATATATCATGATTATTATATTTAGCAAGTCATGTGTAGTAGTATAATGATAATGTGGCAAACCATGGAAGGACACTGACCCAAATATGCTAATCCTTTTCATTCGTAGTGTAAGATTCAATTCAGTTTAATCCCAAGTCTGCTATGCTCTACATTGTTTAGAGTGTGGTTACCATAGAGAAATGACAAAAAAATATAGAAATATCAATTAAAACAACTTCCAACCGATCACGAACGCAATCAGAGCGATCACAAACACCGTGGGTAGCGGCACCTGCGGCGGCTGCTGGCTGGAGTTGGAGGTGTCGAATGCTCTGTTGGCCTCAGCCGTGTCGCTATCTGTTGATCGGTAGCCTTGTGAGGAGACGTTCTTTTCAGAGCCATACGATCCGACCGAAGGCCCAGTTGCATTGCCATAGCTTGAACCAGGCCCGGCACTAGAGTCAGTAGTGGCACTTGCGAAACCAGATCCAGGGCCAGAATTGGCACCAGAGATGGTGGGGTCAACATTAGGAATAGACCCAGGGCCAGAGCCAGAGCCAGAACCATAGCCGGCACCCTGACCGGATAGTCCAGCAGCACCAACACCGGCCCCTGCGGCGCCAGATGGTCCACCGGATGATCCTCCAGCTGAACGCTCACCCTGACCAACGCTAGTGGCTGCACTGGATGAACGCGACAAGTTGCTGTAGGCACCACCAACAGAAGCAGCAGGGCCACTAGCCACCGTCTTCTCAAATCCACCAGCACTGAATCCAGAAGGCTTTGACGACTGTGTCGGTCCACCAGCAGCAGAGCCGGAACCCTGTTCGTGCTTGCCAAGACCACCCAGGCCACCAGCACCACCCAGTGCTCCAGCTCCAGCGGTAGCCGCACCCATGTAATCGCCTTGTTGGCCCTTGGAAGCGGCATCTTGGCCCTTGGAAGCAATATCTTTACCCTTGGAGAGGATGTCTCCCTTGGAGGCACCGCCGCTACCTCCAAGTCCGGAACCCTCGCTAGGACCCGAGCCTGAGCCAACGCCGGAGCCTACACCGGGGCCGGCACCAGAGCTAGCACCAGCGCCAGACTTTCCGCCTCCACTAAGACCACTGGCCGCACCAATGCCTGAAGTAGCCGCACCCTGGTAGTCACCAGACTGGCCCTTAGAGAATGCATCCTTTCCTTGCGAAAGAACTTGCTCCTTGTTTCCACCGAATCCCTTGCCTAGGCCACCAGCAGATCCGCCTTGTTTCGAGCCAGCAGCATCCGAAGGTCCAGAGCTGCCAACCTTGTCTTTGAGATCAGCTGGAATGTGCTTCTCGGCATCACCAACTTTGCCTTGGTACTGGCTTGGGATCTCCTTGTTGACCTTACCAACATCAACGTTCTTGGCCTCGGAAGCCAATCCACCCAAACCAGCGCCTCCAGCAGCACCTCCAGCGGCACCTCCAGCGGCACCTCCAGAAGTACCAGGCACATGAGTATCACCTTGCACCGACGATGGCGAGAACCCAGTACCAGCATTCAAGTTGGAGCCCGGGCCCGCGCCAGCACCACTGCTGCCGTATCCATTCGATCCCTGCTGGCTGCTGTTAGGGAAATCGCTAGGGGAGCTCTTGAGCTCACCAGGAAGGTTCTGAGCACCCCGGCCTGACTGAGACTGGTCCTTTCCGGAGTTCCTGCTGCCGAAAATGCCACCAACCATACCAGCAACCGATCCAGCAGCCGCAGTGACGCCAGCAGCAGCCTGGCCAGCTGTTCCTGAGGCAGAGCCAAGCGTCTCATGTGCGTATTGAGAGGCCTCCGAAGCATACTGTTGGGCCTGTTCGGTCACACTGGGACCATTATCGAAGCCCTGTTGAGCAGCATCCTTCTGCTGGGTGTCCTTCTTGCCGCCGAACGGGAACCATGATGAGCCCGACTGGCCCGACTGGGCTTGTTGACCCGACTGGCTAGATTGGCCATACTGAGGCGCCGACGAATCAGCGTTAGATCCTTGTTGCTTGCTCAATTCAGGGGCAAATCCAGCTGACGGCTGGTCCTGGGAACCAGTCTGATGGCCGGATTCATGCGCAGGGGCCCCGGAAGTGTGTGCCCCCGGAGTTCCGGCCGACGGCTCTCCGGATTTGACCTGATGCGTGGGTGCAGGATCAGGCTTGTCTGATGTATCCTTAGGCTTAGGTCCATCAGGTAAATCACTGTTTTCAAGTCTTGGACCGGTCAGAGCATTACCTTCATCGATCAGCTTGCTTTTGTGGGGCACCCCAGGGATGCCTTGGATGTCGTCAACGGTCGCTTGTGGGCCATCGTGGGCAGCACCAGCAGCACCAGCAGCGCCAGCAGCGCCAGCAGCACCTTCAGGACCACCAGAACTAGCGCCAGATGGAGAGCCAAGGCCAGATGTGGCTGATTTCACCGACAAAGGAGACTTTGGAATGTCGGCCTCCTTCCCATTGGGTGACGAAACTGACTGGTCATACCCCGAAGATCCCGGCACACCGGTGCCAGAAGGTGTTGGAGGGGTGCTCGATGCAGCGCCGGCACTCACTAACCCAGCAGCTCCCACACTAGTGCCTCCAGCAACGCCAGGTTCTGTGCCATAGGTGCCAGAGCCAGACCCTCCGTGGCCCGAAGACCCGTAAAGAACACGGATCTTCTGCGATCGGACATTCTTTTTGAGCTTCTCATCTGAATCAATCTGCGTCCAGAGCTGAGCAATGTTAGAACTACTGCTCAAAACCTGAGGATCAACTGGAGTGTACAGGATCATGAACTTATCTTTGCTCTGCTCATTTGGCCCCACGTCCTGGGCTTGGCGAGTGATAAGTATCTCGACATTCTGGCCAGGCTCAATCGATGCCGAGTTCGGTCGCACACAATACAACCTCGGAGACGTGGTCTTTACCTTGTACAGGATCGTCTCCTGCGAAGTGTTTGAGATCTTCAGCGGCCGATGTCGCAGCTCGTTGAGAGGCCTCGCAAATACCAGCTCTTGCGGCGAGATCTCCATTGTAAATGTATAACCGTGTTGAGCGTTAAGATCCTCCGGCTGTTGCGGAGGGGAAGGTATATATACCGAATGATTATGCGAATTCAGGGCTAGAGGGTAAGTCGAGAGAGCAACGTTGCCCTGCATGAGAGCTGATCACGTGAGATGCCACGTGACCCACAGCTGGACTAAGATCTCCAGCAACCTAGGGTAATATCTCCCCCAGTGTATGGGCAGCGGTCAGTCCAATGCATTCGAAAAAGGCACTCCAATCTATTTGAGACCCTTGCATTACGATGGGGCCTCGGATACGATGTAATGTTAACGGGCACACTCCAGAGAAAGCAAGTCATTTAGGGAATGATTCGCGACCTCTTTATGCACAAAAACCTATCCCAAATCTGCTAACCTACGTCAGTGATATCTGTTCTGTGGTGCGTGGTTATGATGCGGGGTTACGTGTGGACCATATTGGGCTCAAACAGCCATGGCTGGCAGCTTGACGTGGCCGTGTTTGCGTTATTTGTGGAATTATATGCCCTCTCTGAATACTACCCCGTTTATAGTCCTCCGAGAACAGCGCGTTTTTACTGCCTAATATGGCAATGTGCCCGCCGATAACTAAGCTTGCCGAGTGGCAGTGCAACGGCTTCTCATTCGTTCCAATTGTGATGACTCTGCCGATAGTTTTAGGGCCTTAGGATATTTAGACATGGAAATGCGGGGGTTCTATGGGGACCTATTATAATAGGGGTTAGAGAAAATTTTTGAATTCTCTCTCGGACATCCTAAATCCGCTACTCCGGCCGAATCGTTGTCCTCATGTCGTACTGCTACGCCTCGATGATAAGTAGGGCGGCTAATGGATACTATGAATTGCTGTATGATTTGCGCATATCTAGCTATATGAATGGCCATAATCTTAAGTGATCTTCAGATGGTAGTGTTAGTATGAATTGAATATTTTCTTCTCGAATCGGACAGACGGCCTTTAGTATGCACACATTCTCCATCTGAAAGATAGTCGATCATACACCGACGTCACTCATTTCATTCGTCATATATGTGTGCATTATCACATCCTGCGCAAACAGGACGTTAGTTATTCATCTGCTCACGTGGAGGAATAATTTCCCCCGCGACTCCGCTGTTTCTCCTGGCAACGTTCTCTGGAAATGAGTGTTTAACCCTGGCAACATTATGCTGTATTAATAGGTACTTCCGCGCCTGTCGCAATTTATCCCTAACGAAGTGTAGTTGGGTGAATGAATGTACTAATGAACCCATGAACTAATGTAACTTTCACATGCACATCGGATTATCACTTGTCCGAATACGGATGGGATAATATTGCTACGAATTCTCACAGTCGCATTTTGTGATCAGATATATATATATCCTATATCCTGTGCTTACTCTTCTAATCTCCTATAATTATCTGCAACACATACCTACATCCAAGCCCATACAATGCTGTATCAATCCAAACACATGCCCGCATAGACCCACACAGTACACGAGTAATTAATAAATGAATGCACTTCAGCCCGACCACCCCCGAGTGGTGAGGGGAATATTACGCACATGTGAAAGTCAACCCGATGTTGCGCATATTTACGAAGTTCCCTTCACGGCCGCATGACGTAAGTGGTGGCGGCCAGAAACCAACCGACTGCTTTCAGAAAAATCAATGGGCAACCACAGCCTGGGATTTGACGACAATATACGCCCGGCTGGCCCGGCCTTTCCCAGCAGCATTGGGGACTCGCATCGACACATGCATACGTCTTTCCCGTCCCCGGAAAACAAGCGCAAACGCCGATTCCAAGATGATCCGTTTCATGTTGCTTCTTCGCGAGCAGGCCCACGGGTTATGGCCACACCACACCTTCATGCAAACGGAGGTGGTATGGTAAAACGTGCGCGCATGTCTTATCACGCCACAGTCCCGCTAAGACGTCGACTCGAGGCCCTGGACCACTCGCAGCTTATGGGCCTTGTAGAGTCGCTGGTAGAGCGGCATCCGGAGCTGGCTCCGGCAGTTGAAGAGCTGACACCGCGTCTAACTGCTGAAAGGGCTCTTCGGACTCTCCACAGTTACTATCAGCAGGTGGTTGGTAGCCTTCCGTACTCCAAGGGTGACCAGGGGAATGATTATGCGTTTTTGCGTGTCCAACCCAAACTGGAGGAGTTCTTTGTATCACTGGCTGATTACGTTGCGGCGTTTTTGCCTCCCCATGCTACCGAGTTGACTCGTACTTTTGAGTTTCTAAATGGCGCTACTGAGTTGGTGCATATGCTGCCAGAGTGGACCACTCCCGACAATAATGCGCTGCGCAACCGTGCATACTTAGAACTAGCTAAGGCTTGGTCCAAGTGTTTGGCTGATGCCAGTGGGATGCTTGCATTCAGTATCAATGGTGCCCCGTGGGCGAACCAACTGATTGCTCATAATGAGCGATCAGGAGGCCGCATGGGCATTGCACTCGAGCGTGTGAATCACTTTGGCAGTGGAAATCTTCGTCCGGTTGCTGATGTTGTATGTTAAGCCTCTCTAATAACGGCAGATTGTCCAGTCTGGACACGCAGTCTGGCCTCTTGTCTGGATTGGCATGCATTGGTCTTCACAAAGGAACGCGACAGAGTTCGTCCAAGTTCTCATCTTGAGCTTTTTCTAATGACATCATTGGCATTTTCTAAAAGTCCTATGCCCTTTCATTTTTCCATGTCCATATTTATGTAGCTTCATCCGTAGAACCCACCTACCACCTTTATGCGTATCAGGTGCCCGCCTATACTGTATTATGCACATCGTCCAGTGAGCACTATGCAATACGCACTACGCGCATCTTCAGTCGGATATACCGTGGAATTGTTAGGTAAGTAGCCCACCCCTTGCCCCTCCGTTAGCGATCCCCGCGTTTCATCAATGGCAGTTGGGGATGCCCATGGCCAGCGCGGCCTAAAAGGCAAACAACTGCTGTATTTCACCTCAATATTCGTGTCTTTGGGTGTGTTCTTGTTCGGCTATGATCAGGGCGTCATGTCCGGTATTATCACTGGCGTGTACTTCAATAACTACTTTGGCCAACCCAGTCGGGCTCAAATTGGGACAATGGTGGCAATTCTGGAAGTTGGTGCTCTTGTTAGTTCCCTAATTGTTGGTAGACTGGGAGATATTCTGGGTCGCCGCCTCACGATTCTCTATGGTGCTCTCATATTTGTGGTCGGAGGGCTATTCCAGACGTTTGCGTGGTGTATGATGGCGATGATTTTTGGCAGAATTATTAGTGGATTGGGTGTTGGAATGCTTTCGACAATTGTCCCAGTGTATCAATCAGAGATCAGTCCTCCTCATAACAGAGGTAAATTCGCATGTATCGAGTTCACTGGTAATATCCTGGGTTATGCTGCATCGGTATGGGTAGACTATGCTTGTACATTTGTTGAAGGCAATGCGTCTTGGCGTGTACCGTTGTTAATTCAATGTATCATTGGAAGTCTTCTCGTGGCGGGCACGGTTATCATTCCCGAAACCCCGCGCTGGCTAATCAACAAGGATCGTGACAGTGAAGGAATGTCCACTCTACTTCGATTACACCCTCTGAGTGAATCCGATCATTTTGCTCGTGACCAATTCGATGAAATCAAGGAAACGGTATTATTGCATCGCATGGAAGGTAAGCACTCTTACTCGTACATGTGGAGACGCTATAAGAAGCGCGTTCTAATTGCCATGTCATCGCAGGCCTTCGCTCAACTTGATGGCATCAATGTTATCAGTTATTATGCTCCACTGGTCTTCGAACAGGCAGGATGGAAGGGGCGTCAAGCAATCTTGATGACAGGTATCAATGGCATTGTATATGTTGCTTCCACTATCCCACCATGGTACGTGATTGACCGGTGGGGTCGGCGCATGATTCTAATGAGTGGCGGTTTGACGATGGCTGTGGCTCTTACCTTGATCTCTTACTTTATTTATTTGGAGATCCCTGCTTCTCCAACCTTGGTCGTGGTGTTTGTGATTATCTACAACGCGTTCTTTGGTTATTCATGGGGACCCGTGCCGTGGCTCTACCCTCCCGAGATTCTTCCTTTGAGTATCCGAGCAAAGGGTGCATCTTTGTCAACGGCGTCCAATTGGGCATTCAATTTCCTCGTAGGTGAAGTAACCCCTGTGCTCCAAGCCAAAATGGGATGGGCAATGTATTTGCTACCAGCATTCTTCTCAGTATGCTCAGTGATACTTGTCTACTATGTGTACCCAGAAACAAAGGGGGTAACCCTAGAAGAAATGGACTCAGTATTTGGGGATCACACGCTGCGTTCTGCCACTTCGATTCGTGAAGACAATGAAGTACTTATGAATGGCCACCAAGGCCTCCACCGACGTGATAGTCACCCCGGAACTGGTTCAGGACCGGGACCATCTTCGCACCTGTCTGCAGCTGCCGAAGCCCGGGGTCCTATCAAAACTAAAAAGGGGTATGAACAGTTACCGGGGGGTCAACCTAATGCAGACTGAACTGCTAAGAAAAAGAACCTTTCAAAGCCATGTTTCACACCAATGCATTATATATATACGTATATATATAGGAATAAGGCGCATGGTAGTATATTAAAGATATGCAGAGACCTTACTTTCATCAGAGTTCCAGTCTGTCCAAGCCAAGAAGCAAAATGGGTCTACCTCATGTCGATATTCAAGCAGAGTCCTCGCAATGTGATCATAGCTCACTTCTGACGATTGATTCCCACTACGAAGGCGTTGTTTAAATCCCGCCAAAAACTTGTGCTTGCTTGGACCTACCCATTGTTTCCCCATATATTTAAAGATCTCACCTGTGTTCACATGGAACTCCTTGGCATGAACATCTTCGCAAGAGGGGTTTGTACATTCATAACCCGCTGCCTCCGTAGCACAGTATAATCTATTCTCAAGGTCATGTACCCATCGCGCATTGAATGTTGGCGAGTAACTGCGTTCAGGATGAGATATATTTGCAGGACTAAATCTCCATGATTGGAATACCTTTAAAGGCCAATCAGGGATATTCGTATCTTCAGGCCGACGGTATGCAATTAACTCGGTATTCTCTGCTTCAAGAGGTGACGTTTCTTGAATATCGGACATCGCTTCATCCCCTATAGAAGAATCATCATTCATTTCATCATCAGGGTCTGCTGCATTAGTTAGGGGAACAAAACCCTCCTGGGCACCACTAGCATTGGACTGAACAATATTCACATGTTCATTATTATTCCCGTGAACTGAGGCTTGGTCTGTATCGGTGGGTGCAGTTTCGATGGGTCCCGGAGGCTGTATGACTGGAGATGTCTGGGGAGGTGGTTGTGGTCTACTTTTCAGGGTGCCAATTTCAGTGTCAACTGCAGATTTGACGGCATCCAGCTCAGCTATGTCCTGGCGTAAGACATGTTCTCTGTTCAACGCGCGTTCCAATGCTTGCCGCTCCAGCTGAAGCTCAAGTTCTTTGGTAGACAGACGAGACTTCAAACTGGATATATCAAGTTGATCCAGTTCGCGTGCCTTCAAGTCAAGTTGAGCCTCTACCAATCTGCGCTTGTTTTGCATATCTTGCAATAGGGGGGAGTGGTCTGAAAACTCTCCGGTCCTTGGCACATTATGGGGGGAATTAGTATCATCATGCAAATTATTCCGGGTTGAATAAAATTGTTCAACGTGAGGTTTTGTAGTTAGCCGGTGGGCGGCCTCAACCGCAGCAGGAGGGGTACGATCCTTTGGTACCGCAGAACTCCTTGACAACTCCTGGGGAGGCAAGGTTGACGCACTTGCTTGTTTTCCTGCAAATTCATAATCTTCATAGTCCTCAGAGTCACTTGAATCGCTTAGATTGAATTTAACATCATTTATCCACCGTGATGATCCAAAACGTGATACTGAGGTCGAAGTCGGTAGTACAGCTGAAGGAACCTCCTGTACTTGTCCCCGGCTAGAGTGTCGTGCCGAGGGAACCGGGAGATGCGCCTTTTGGTATACCCAGCGTAGATACGTTTCGGATACGTCCGAGCCATGGAGAATCTGTTCGAATGAATATCCCAGGAAAACGAGCCTTTTTACCGCAGCAAAGCTACGTGTATTTGCATTATCACTTTCCTCGGCCAAACGTTTGGCTTCAAGCTGCGCGGCACGTTTATTTCGGAGCTCCTGTTTGAGCTCTTCTGGCGTGGCCATCTGCGAAGGCTTGGTAAGAACTGGGGCACTCAGTAGTGCCATATATATAAGGACCTGTGATGAAAATAAATAAACTCAATCAAGCAAATAGCGTGGTAATTCTACCAATATGCTCATACTGTATCTTATAAAATATTAAGGTTAATTCACATTGCCGCTCCGCGGCTTTTCAGGATCAGGTTTTCGTTGGAAGCATGCCACATATTTGGACCCGTTGTTTCGTGCAACCTTTTTACCTTCTTCAGTCTCAGTGGTCATAAGTTTCACACAAATATCCTGCGACTCCCATTCCTGGGATAGTCTCTCAAACAGAGGGTGGGCGTCCAAATGGGCCACCATCCACTCATGCAGATCGAGAACATCAGTAATGGTGTAAATAATACCTCCAGGGCGTAGAGCATAGGCGTATTCTGAAGCAAGAGTAGTTGTTACAATGCGCTGCTTGTGCTTGCTGGCCTTGAAATGGGGGTCTGGGAAACAGAAGAACATTTTCTCCAGCTGGCCCTTGGCAAAATAATTTGGCAAAAACTTCATGGCATTCCCTCGGATGCATGCAACATTACTATATGTCCTTTCTGCTGCATTCTGCCGTCGAAGTGCAATTATGCGGTCTTGAACATATTCAGTGACCTGCATTCTGATCTCCATGCCTAGGATTAAGTGGTCAGGCAGTGCTGGGCCCAGCGCCACAAGTAGGCCACCAAATCCACAGCCAATATCAGCAACAGTTGGCACTTTATCTTTATGTCCTGGATATAGCACCGACCAGTTCATATCGTTTGGGGTACGCGGGTAATCGAACGTGTGATCGCTGAGAGGATTCGAATGGGCCCTTTGGCGATAGAACCGCTTGCGAGGAAGACTGACTTCTTCAGCATTTGCATCATCAGGTAAGTCGAACTCGACATGCTGGAGTCGTTGGCGTTTTTGAGCCTGTTCTTCGCGATATTCCCGACGTTTGGCTGCCTTGGCCATTTTTTTACGGATCACCAAACGGTAGGAAAAATATTAGGTAACGGGAGCCTGCAATCTCACGATGGGTCTCGTGGCTACGAACCGTGAACCAGTATACAGATAGAATTTTGTATATCTTTTAAGTCCGGCTTTCCTCATAGAAACGGCTGAAGCTGGAATCGATAGTTCCACTAGTTCATTATATATAAGGTGAGAGAACACACGAATACAGACATAGCTTGATAAGAGAAAACAGCAAATTAAGAATATTAAAATAGAAATCAATTAAGATCATGCAAGTGAGTCCTCAATATCCACTCCAAATTCCTGTTCTCCAACAGCCTCAGTAAACCCAAGGAAATGCACCGGTCGATGAAGCTCGTGGAAGAACGGTAATGGTCTACCAAGTTTAAGGTATGCTTCGGCACGGGGATTCCACAAGGCGCCCAAAAATGCATGATTCCACACTTCGTCTTGAGGGACTAGTGTGAACCCTCGGAACCGGTCTGAGAGGATTAGCTGGCCAGGCTCTCCAAATCCTGCACTCTCAAGATCTGGGGGTTGACCTGCAGAACCCCAGTCTTGATGATCCGTACCCCATGCGATTCCAGCATCAGTAGGCTGCCATGCAGCAGCGGTGACACTCCCTGGTCCTAGCACAAGAGCCAGAGTCAATCGGCCAGCCGGCCAATTGCGATGGGCGCAAAATGCAAGATCCTGTGCAGACACCTGGGTAGAAGGCGAAATTTGTGTTCTTACGACCCCAATAAGTTCCAAGTCATCAAATTCAGATCCTAATTGAGGATCAGGCGCTAAAGATAACGCTGTGGTGGTACCTAACTGGGGCAAAATGGCAAGGGCACGTATTTCCTTGACCATGGAATTATCCTTGGGTGACTGACCATATATAAGGGCACCAACTTGAGTGCGGACATCTGCAGCAGTCACAAGGGTTTTGAGGAGGTTTTGAGGTAATACAAAGGTTGTGCGATCTTCTCTGAACTCGGGTGAAGGTTCAATATGAACTGTACGAGCCCGTCTAGGTAGTTGTGCACATGCGAGCATTCGCTGGCGCCATCCAGCCCGCGAAACAAATGCTTGTTGTTCATAGGCAGACGAAGTGACGACCGTCATTTCATCACCATGGATATTTTGGTGACGATGGGCAGCCACAGCAGGAGCGGTTGGCGTACTGCTCTCGATCAACATGCGCTGTCGTTCTTCTGAAGGAGGCTTTATTGGTTGGCCTAGCACGATATCACGAACCTCAGACTGTGTAAGAACATTCGGAGATATCCCGTGATTGCGAGCATAATCTCCAACAACAAGATCACTGAGGTCATTCTCCACTGCGATCCACCGATCCCGACTTAGTCGTGGCCATAGGCGGTTAGAGGGTGACGGTCCTAAAATGGCTTTTGCTCGGCTAGCGTCTACTAACAGAGCCCTCAAGATTAACAGCAAGCGTGAGAACGCCGTTGAAGACTCGGTAGTCTCGAGCCAGTCGTCATACAACGAGAACAAAGCCATTTTCGATTCTTGCGCGTTATCTACAACCTCTCGGACTCCATCAACCACAGAAAGCAACACCTTGAAGGGCAATGCAAGTTCCGTATGCCGCACAGCGATGTTCGGAAAGTCTAACATATGCACTTCAAGAGGATCCATGAGACCACGGGAGCCTACCACAAGCTGTTTGGGAGGAACTGGAAGGGATCTTAGAAGAGCCCCGATTTCCTCTGCAGCCTTCCATTTAGATAGTGCAGCTCGTCGCTTCTGTCCTGCCCATACAGATGCATGGAGTACCCGCAAAAACAGTTGTCCCGTCCGAGGATCTACAACAAGGACAGCGCTATTCACTGGACGCGCAACAAACCGATTCTCAACAGTACGGTGCATAGTGACTCGATAGCTCGCCGAGTCATCGACCAAAAGAGTCGGCTGGCCAAACATGTCGCTATAATTGCCGGAAGTTAGGTGTGGTTGTGTCGGCTGGGCTTGGTGCAGCTGCAAGGCCTTGCGAACGCGGTCTCGGAGCACATACAAAGCCGGATTCACCTGCATAATTCGTGCCATGGCCTGCTGAAGGAGTATCTTAAGACCAGGCACCCAATTACCATAGGCAGACCACGTATTGTAGGCCAAGTCAACGGCTATAACCAGGCCAGTGGGCGAGGGATACAAACTGACGCCATCTTGAGTATAGTCCAAGAACCGGGCACGAGCATACCTCGCAATGTCATGCGAATCAAAGTCACCCCATCTCAGCTGAACATCGATCCAGAATTCCGTTGCTGTAGTGAACGTTGGAGGGTCTTCGCGTGCACTAACCAAGCTAGGGCGGGCTACTGGCCACCTGAATGCGGATCCCAGTAGAATGTCTGCGGCTGAAAAGGACAATCGATAACTTTTGCGAGGGTGTAATGGAAGTTTACGAACCTCCTCAGCGCCAAGTGCATCCGCTTCACGGTCCAGTACTTGACACAGATCGACCACTAGAGATTCATGGATCTTCTGCCACAAGTGAGCTCTAAATATCTGGACCAGTGAAATTTTCAATGTAGGGATTTTACCGTGTAAGAAAATACCCGTCAGATCCAGCTGCACTAAAAACCCAACATAAACATTGGCCCGATTGATCGTAGGAGACCACCACAGAGTGAACCGACGGTTTGGCAGCTGAGAAAGACCTGTTCTCTGGGCATTCGTGAGCTTCCGGAATGCCAAATGCTCCTCAGGCCCTCCACCACGATCCCAGAATAACCCTTCCCACGAATCGAATCCCGTTCCTTTAAACAAAGAGTGCTCCAGAATAGCCTCAACACCTCCAAGAGCCTGCACCACATCGCGTCGGTACAATTGCAGGGACCATAATCGGCCATCATGGCGCGCATCCGTCCACCAATACGGGTTGGGGCGCGCAGAAAACCTCGAGAACCAAGCTCGAGTACGATGACCCCGGTCGAGGGCAAGTGTTGCCCGATCTCGGGCAAACAACGTGCTAATACGAGGTAGTCCACGATCCCATGCATCTTCAAGATCCTCCAGCATGATCCGGCGACCTTCCTCAGCTGCAGTTGCCTTTTTCAATGCATATTCTGCCCAAGCTCGATCACTATCCACACACTCAGCGTCCCAGCTGGGTATATATCGGAATACTGTGGGGATTAACCCATCCATACCGGCTCTGAATACACCGTAATCATCTTCTGGAATAATTATATGGCTCGCACTGATCATTCCTAGTCCACCTAATTCCTCAGGTGAATAAAACACACAAGGTGGGAAGCGCGAAGGCATTTTCGAGTTCAACCCCAATTTGACTCTGTTCTGGATTCGGGTCTCGCACTTCACGAGCACATCTAGAAGTCGTGGAGTGGCCACAGCTGCCTCACGGAAGTAAGCAACAAACGCAGTCAATAAACCATTCCAGCGACGAGCGACTCTGGAGAATGGTGCTGCACCAGTAGAAAGCACGATTTGTCTAACACCATGCGCAAACTCATCAATTCGGTACTGGGCCACTTGAAGAGAGGCCACCGCTGTTCGTTCACCGCTTCGAGGGTCTGTGAGACGCCAACTCGCCTCGATGCTCGGAGCTTCGTCAACACGGCCACGAGGAGTTAAGCGAACCTCGAAGCCATGCATTTCAAATGTGAGCGCTGGGTTATCTCCACTATATACCGACACTCTGCTGAGGTTCCAGTCCACTGAAGCCACAGAGCTCGGTAACCGAGAAGTCAGTTCAGAGAAAAGCGCCCATCCTGAGGCAGTGTCGCCTCTTACCAGGCGCATGCGCAAATCTCGCGGCCAGCAAGTTGCTGTAGGATACAATTCTGGTTTACCTGGAGCTTCTGAAACTAGTTCTTCCACTTCGGATGCAGTTAAACGAACCACCATCCATACTTTATCGACAAATCGATAGTATAATCTTATTGGGTGTGACTTCTGAATGGTAGATGTTACTTCTCCCGCTAGTTCAGTGGCTCTCCCAAGTCCCAAAAGTCCTAGATCCGCAGTACACAATCCCCAAAACTGTGATAGCCAGCCACCAAAGGCTAGCCCACGAATAATACCAATCTGATTCACGTGGCTCATATCCTTATACACCAAGACACTGTTAAGTCGTGAAGTGATGTAGTCTGCAATGCTGCCATCAACAACTAGCCTTAGCAACCGGTTAAGGACAGCCAGATCGGCATTTTCAAGCAAATGATCAAGGGTGAATTGCACATGTAGGGTTCTTGCATCATCATCAATATCCCAGATCTCATCTAGCGTTGCCACAGAGGTGCACCATCTGCGCACGGCTACTGGTGGAGGAACATCATCTTTTGGGCCAACCCAGGAAGGGAAAAGGCCTTTACGTGATGATTCAAGCCAGAGGTAACGGTCAAGATACGCATCAACAAGTTTGTCCAGAGGATCAGCAGCAAACGTCGGGTGAAGAGCCGGCCCATCATCCTGCAACTCTACTTGGACATCTCTAAACACCCTTTTAGTGAGAAGAGCACGTTTAGCACGGGTCAATGCCTCGTGGGGATTATCAAAGGCCTGTTCCAGTAGTGCGAGTTCTTCACGCTGGGTCTGGTTTAATCGTTCAGTTGGCCCAAATACTTCCTTCAGCCCATCTACTGCAAGTGTCAGAAGCCTGTTATCATCCTTATACCCCGGTGGTGGAACTCCAATAGGATCACCAAATTCCCGCGCATGGAGGAATGAGGCAGTTGTCTTAAATAGAGCCACGGCTTCGTCGGGTGTCATCCAGGGGCCTCTACGGGCGTATTCACGTTGACGATGCTGCTCCTCTCGCAGCCATAACCTAGTGAGTCGGCCAACGTTCTTGCGGGCAACCGATTTATCTACTGTAGCCCCCGAACTGATACGTTCACGCGCAAGATGAGCTCCGCGCACCCAACTATTAGCCTTAGCTCGCACGTAGCGCTGGATTATGGCGGCCAGTGGAGCCGGCATTCCTGGAACACTCCACTCCATGCCTGCTTTCCAGCACCGCCAGGCTTCAGCCAGATGGGCCAGAATAAGCTTGGTCTTGGATTGTCTTAAACCCTCAGGAACAGCATCCAGAACCTCGTGTAGTACAGCTGCACGAAGCTCCAAGTCATATTGTGCATCCACCCGCTGCTTTGTGGTTGTATGTACAACTGATTTGTGTCGACCCTGAAACTGGCGGACCACCAGGTTTCCAAGCCATCGTTCAAGAAGAGGCATGGTCCCTCGCAGCCATGAGAGCCACACACGCCATGAAGGCTGCCAAAACCCACACCCAGGACCCTTTCCAACCCCGTTAGCATTGAATCGCTCGTACACAATGTGTTTTAGGTCCTTGGTGGCTCTCACCTGGCGCATTACACGGTATTTATAACGGTAAATGCCTGTAAGCTGGCCAACATGATTGAATGCATAGTGCAAACCATCGGCAAGCTCAAATGCATCAGTGTTGCCCATGCGGAACTGCAAATGAGCATCTACGATGATCTTGAGCAGTTTAAGCAGCTCTCTGACTAGATGGAAAGAGTTGCCAAATCGCGAGCGCTTGCGTTCCTTTGTCGTGAGCGTTTTTGTGGGCTTGAGATTGAAGTTATAGTCCAAATGTAAGAAATGGAGGCCTCGCTTGTGGATCAGCAGCTGTAGAACCGCCCAGCCCTGCCTTGTCAACATCATTGCTGCTTCTAACCAGTCTAGCTGAGTCTCGGCAAAAAATTTAGTTGCTTTGAGCGCTTGCAAAAGCCGGCGCTTACTTGTTGGAGAATGCCGTTTCTTGGTCATTTGTCGACGGACCACGGACTTGAGAAGATGTTGGTAACTGAGCCTGGTTTTATTATTTAGACCGCGCGGAGGGCGCTTCAACACCCATGGTTTGGCAAGTGCAACATCTTGGGCCCTTCGACGATGCCCGCTCCGCCTGCAGAACGGTTTTGGCGCATGCCACAGCTCCAGCGCTTCCTGAAGCCCTGGTTGAACCAGAGGTTCATCAGACAAGAAGGGTTTCACCGGCAATCCAGATCTTCCATGGCCATTTTTAGACTTGTTACTATTGGCCACATTCTTAGGATCAGACTCAAAGTCGTTAAGCGAACGTTCCATAGTCACCCATGGCTTGGGATAGTGCACAGCACAAGCTGGAGATGTAGGAGTGTAAGGTGATAAACGCACTTGGGAGGGGACCCTCCCACCGTATAAATGTGGCAATGAAACTTTAGCTTCAGTGCGAATGGCCTGACGATAAATTATTCGACGTGCATCGTCGAACTCGTCGGCATCATAACTTTCTTGGCCAGAACCATCCAACGGTTCAAAAACTGGCCCATTCTGAACAGAATCATTAAGAGCTTTGGCCGTCTCAAAAGTTGGTTGGTCAAATGCGAACTCTGCTCGAGATGCACTCAACGGGAATAATGGTCTGGCGGCCCTCCACAGTTCATGCATCTGCGAGCTATTTAAATGCCACTCCCGATTTGGTCGAGACTCTGAAACTTTGGTATTAACTTCAATTGGCTCTGGAATAGAGAGAGGTTCGATATGTTCGTGCCAGGATACAGGGGGCTCATCATCATCAAAAGGGGGGAGTCGCATACGACGGAAGTTCGCACGGTCGTGTTTCTCATAGCGCATGGCTGTCCATGCTTCGCCCCATTTAGCAGCGTAAACAGGCTCCGCTACCCATGGTGTTTCATTAATTACAGCAACTGCGCCAGAAACATGGTATAATACCTTCACTTGTTTGGCGGATTCCCACGGCTGAGGCATGTTTTCCAAAGCCTTGAACACTGCAAATGGCAAGAATTTTAATGCGCCCAGAAACGCACGTTTGTCTCCTGCCGATGAACGCCCGTTTAGATGTGCTTCTAGTTTACGCCTCAAATGCTCTGGCGGACGTAATTTGGGTTCTACACGCCGCTTCTTCTTTGAGTATGACTGAGAAGCATCCGGTTCTGTGCGTTTTCTGTATGCCTTGGATTCATTAGATGGCGGTGGAGGCTCTTTAACGGATACCTGAGAACCCGGTGGTGACACTGGGGGTGGGGCTGGAGGCGCACTTTTAGGCATTCTGCGTTCAGGACCATTTTTTGTAAATTCTGAACCAATTACTTGACTCTCATTCGCAGGAGTTAACCCTGGAGGTGCAACAGATGATCTTGGTGGACCTCCAAGACTTCGACCTTGAAGACCCTCGATCCCGGGGGGCTGGGATCTTGGCAATCCCTGTGGAACTATTTGAGATGCTTGGGAACCTTTTGGATCTGAAATCCCCGGAGTTCCCATCATTTTATACGAAGAAGACGGACTTTCATTTTTCCGGCCTTCACTCGACATCTTCAAGAGTTATGCTTACGCTATACTGTACGTAGTGCATAACTACTCAGGAAGGATGGATTCGACGATCCGCTGTTACAAGTATCGGGCCATAATTAATGATTATATATACAAAACAATCCAATGGCACTTTGAGCAGTTAATATGACTTTGTTTTAGAGGATTCATCCACGTTACTAACCCTCGACACATCCACATCAACATCTTGCTTTATATTGTTTAATGTCCGAGCACGAGAACAGCGAACAACGACAGCAGCAACATGTTCCTGGAGTTGTGCAAGTAGACCTACACCGGGTGCAAGGTCAAGACTATGGTCGCGCGATTCCTCCTCATCCCAATGGCAGAATGCCTTTCGATCTTGGGCATGGTCCTGTAGTACCAGGAGGCAATCGTCTTGGTCACGCACGCGTTGGCGGTGTACGCAACCAAGCACCAGACCACATCGTAGACAATTCGCCCGAGGAGATATCTAAGAATTCGAAGGAAGATGAGAGCAAGTGAACAGCAGTGGAGATGGACAATCAGTCCAATTCCTCCAGTTCGCTCGACAGTTTTATAAAATATATGTATATATGTACATATACAATAGGATCGATCAATTCGTGATTGGATCACACAGAATGTGCGACCATATTCTACGTTCAAAAATTTGGGCTGTCCTACCACACACCCTTGCCACAGATATGCACACCAATGTTACGCATTCCTCGCACTACCGTAAGTAGTACGGTTCTCTTCCTTACGTACATTATTAACTGCTACAGAAAAGGGTCTAATAAGTAGTTAGAAAGTCATTATAGAAGTTTAGAACGATATCATAGGCACAATCATGGTGATCTCTATGGCCAGTTACCAATAGAATACCACGTTTTACAGTCCAGAACTCAAAGTTTTCTACTAGTCCCTAACTTTCTACTCCTTCACTATATATAGGTCCATCATGGTTCGGTTACCTCAGCGCGTTTTTCGAATGCCGGAACTCGACAGGTCAGACAATGGGGCAGACAGTGAAGTCCGACAACAGTCTCAACAACAACTAGAACCCCAGCAACGGTCTCAATCTCAGCCTGAATTAGCCGTTTCTTCTCGGGTCGAGCCGCTACTCCAACGCCCAGGACATCTAAGTCGAAATCCATCACTAGCCCAGTTAGCTCGTGAACATATGCTTCGCGAACGTGATGTTAACGATATCCGCCGGTTCTTCAGTGCTGAAATTGGTATAGGTGCCGAAGATGAAGTATCACGCACACCTTCGCGCTCTCCATCGCCAATGGTCTCTGCGCAAGCATCCAGCGCCCAATTGAACAATGATTACTTCCGTAATGATCACCTTGAAAGAGGGCGCGTCCGCCATTCAATACCGCATCATCATCACCATCATCGTCATCATCCGCATGGTTTCCATGCCCATCTTGAAGATGGGTCTCTAATATTCCGCACAGGGTCGCGGATGTTCTCTCAGTCTGAATTCGAGCTGGGTATCGGAGGAGAGACATTTCTGGACGGCCATTCACCATCGAGACCCCATTCTCGCACCCATTCTCCTTCTCGATCCCGCCCAGCATCGCGGAGAGAATCACTGGGCATTGTTGGATCCGAAACTGATGACGACGATGACGATGAATTTACAGCACCGGAGGATTCCATTTATGCAGGTGGGAGTGGAAGTGATGATGAGGATGATGTGGTTGAAGATGGATGGGCTCTGCTGGCCAATAGCCGTCTAGTTCAGTGGACTGATTGGCTGCTTGGACTAGGTGGTTCAGATTCTCTCAGTGGTATACACGAGTTTCTTCGTGAACCCAGGCGTCCGGTTGGACGGGCTGAAAAGAGACGCCTGCGTGAGCAGTCCATCCTCACGGATCCAGCCCTATTTATTGGCATCGCCATGGCATTTATATCCCCCCGCTCCCGGTCATAAGCATCAAATTCAAGAACAATGACAGCGTTAATGAATGATTAAATAAATACATGAATAAATATAAATAAACAAGTGATTTGGGTCTGTGATGTTGGATCGGAATTCGATTCACCTCAGGAGAACGCGCTCCCGACCAAGCAAACTCAACAGACCCCGTCTTAGTTGATAGAGTTTGTTATCATTGTTGCCCAGAAGAATAGAGTTATTCCGCTAGATTTTCCGTAGTAATTCGTCAGGCAATCGCACATAGAGCATATGCATTAGCTGAACAAGTGGGTGGCATTTCTCACCGCCGCCAGGTTAAGATTACCACTCAACGGGGGATCGCTGATTTCCAGGGGTATCCATATACACGTTCCTGGTCCTTCTTTACCTAGGCGAGGTCGTCCATTTTTATAGACGATCTCAGATGCATGATCACGCAGCAGGGTCCATGGAGTACTCTTCATGGGCATCTCGCCTCTTAGGTTCGAGTACTCAGCCACAAGCTCATCATAAAGGACTGCTCGAGTAGCGTTGCGCCCGTTACGAAGCCATCGAACCTTGTCCAGATACGGCTGGCCAACATCACACCGTAAGAACCTTCCGGTGTAGCGGGCACGCCATTCGTCTCTTACATCTTGGAGCAGTGGTCGTGAGTGTAGTAGTGCAAACTGTTCCCGTGTCACTCTAGCCAAATGGTCACAATCAGCGGCATGAGTCCAGAACGAGTCATGAACAGCGGCGAATTCGCCTGGAAATTCTCGCGCAAGAAGCAACATATGGGCTGCATCCAGAGTGTGTACAAAGTTTGGTGCCGCTGATACACGTTGTTTGTATCGATCTACATCTGCGGGATGAAACGGAGATGGAAGATAGAACGCTTGTAGAGGACTCCGCACAACCAGCGGTTTGGGCATCGCATAGGGTTGGACGACTGGTGTTCCAAGTAAAGGCTGTGTCCATGTTACAGCACATCCAGTGCTATATCCACTGCTGCCGCTACCTTCGTTTGCTACAGCACTATCCACATCCACAGAATTGGTGATACGTCCAGCCTGGTCAGTGAGCCACTCTTGGACCGCCCTTTCGCGGCAAAATACGCATTCCAGTACCATACCAATGGCTTCAACCACTTCAGATGCTTGATCCTGAGACATGTGGGTACGAGCACGTACTGCTTCGGTTTGAGTATATCTTGTAGCTCCATAGAATGACATCATAACCGGATCCTTGGTGACCTCCCTCGTGATTTCTGTTCCCAACATACGCGTTACTGCTGTGGCTACAGTTTCATAAACGTCACCCGGAATATCCTGTGGCACCAGGTTCACGTGCTTAGCCGCATCACCATCGCGTGCTAAGGCCACCAAATGTTGTAACCCATTGCAAGTACCATCTATTGATACGGGAAGATGAGAGATAAAATTGGCTGGATCCCCATGTTTTACAGCAGCAGCAATCTCAGCGCACGCAGCCAGTGTTTGGAACGGTTTGGCCGCTTGACGCCACCACTCACTACGGGTGGGATTAGAAGCAACTTCAAGGACCTGATCCATGTGATCCAATGCCCATTGAGCTTTTAATTCGGGGGTGCTGCCTCGTTTGGCACCCCAGACATTTGCAAGGTGCAAAAGGAGGGCTCTGAACCCAGTGGACCCCAATGGACGACCGTACCAGAACTGATGTAAAGCCCGTAGAGAGTCACTACCCATGTGGCTCAATCTAGAGGATGCTGCAGTGTAGCATCTGCCCCGGAAGTCCATGTAAACTGGTACATAGAATCGATGACCATGCCGGGATAATGCTTGAGCAATCGATAGCGCCTGGCGATACTGCACCCAAGTTATTGATCTATCCTTTTTTGTGATATCTTCTTGAGAGTCCTTGTGAGGCAAGTCTGATAAAGAGACACCGTTATCCAGAAAGTGCTCGATCACGTGTAAAACTGTGCTGTTAATACGCCATGCACACCGCCCCAGTCGATTTACAGCTTCTAGGGCTTCATCCATGAGCCCATCAGCAATTGCCGACGCCACTGTAGCCTCCTGTTCCGGACTGCGATTCGCAGGGGGCATCAGGGCAAGTCTTCGTGGAGATATTGCCACATATCCGCCATCGCTCATTGACACCCATTTCCGAGGAGGAACCACCATTGGTAATTGTTCAGGGCCAACACCAATGTCTACCGATAGCTTGATCTGGTTCAGCAGTGCAGAGTTCAACTTTATAATGCCACGTTTCGAGGCGCCATCCATATACCATGTACGCCAAAATGCTGGTCGAAGCACCATATCACCAGTATGGGGATGTTTTTGGTTAAATCGGCACTTATTCAAGGCTTGCTCAAGGTAAAGTGAGCCCAAAATGATGCGGTCCTTGGCTGACCATCGGGGCCCACCAATCAAGCCCCACAGAAATCTGGATCCACGATGCCAAGTTGGAATACCTACTTCAGCTGCTGCATCCTGCAGCACAAGAGCCTCCAAGGCAGCTCCAAGACGACGGCATATACTAGATACCGGCTGTGGAAATGTAGCAGCGGTCATGGATACCACGAGACGGGCCAATTCCGAGGCAACCACTTCCGATACCACCGGTTTTACTTTCTTCAAAGCATCATAGCCAGCTGGAATATACTTAATAGATGATATCCATGATTCACGAAGTAGTTGTACCGGCTGTGGGAGTGTGTTGTAGCTGTCAAGTCGACACTGGCGAGTTTTGTTAAAATCATGGTATATTTTCTCGAATCTGGCTCTTTTTTGAGGGTCTGTAAGTGTGTTAAAATATTCTGAATAGTTTTCCGCCGGTAGTCCTGGGATCGGCTCTGCCAAAATGTCTAAAGGAGTTTTGGAATCCGTTACAAGCACATTGGACTGATCATGGGTGGTGTAAGAAGACATAACTGCAGCAGATATAGCAGCTCTCCGATCGTTAATGCAATCGGGGAGCTTGGGTACTCTTCCCATTACAACTGCAAGTGCTGTGGCATACTCCTCCAGCGTGTTGGTATCCTCTTCCGAGGCCAAATCTAGGAGCCACTGTTCAGCTTCTTGTGGATTTTCACGAGCTAACAGCATAAAATTACGAGGCTTCGGATCATATTCGTATTTTTTCTGAAGTAACGAGTCAACACGAGGAAGTCTTCGGCTTCTACGACCTAGATCAATAGGTAATAATTCACCTGGCGCTCGGCGAACAAAAGAATACGTCTGTGGATTCCATCTCAGAATTAACCATCGTGCTCGTATTGGAGGATTTAACGATCGGATCGTTTTTTGAGATGCCAACCGGGTTAGTGCTGCCATGGCATACAGAGCACCAACGCGTCCTGTATACTCTTGCTTACAAACTAATTAATCTAGGCGCGTCTGTCACATGACTGGTATGAATCTGAAGATTGGGCGGGCGAGAATGCTCTCGGTGGTAGAGGTGCACAATAGCTTCAATTAATAGCACATTAGTTAGTGTATTCCACAAGCCAAAATCTCCAGGGTATGTGCTCACTTTTTATCCAGGCGCAAAGACTCCAATGCAGCCCAAACTTGGCGCCCGCTCAACGACTCGGAAACCTCCATTTGAAAGCCAGAAAGAGCGTTATGAAGTCGAGATGAAAAACCGGGGATCTTGCGGTGGAGCAAAGAGATGAGTACGGTGCTTGCATTGGTGTCAATTGCATACTCATAAGCCCGTGATAATATATGGGACAGAGTCCGTGCTCTGCTTGTGCTAATCATGGCAAGGCGTACGACAAGTGCACTAGCAGAGGGATAGAACATGAGACTGTCTATATCCATCATTAGCTCTTCTAAGCAAACCTGACGCTCGGGCCCCGCACTGGAAACGCCTAGAAATGACTTGATGGCAGCGCATCCGGCGTGGGTTTGAATTACAGCAAGCCACCCTCGTTCAGAATGTTTATGCACGCCTTCATGGACGAGAAGCGTGATCGAAGGCAGATTCTCGGGCCATGGTAAATGAAGTAGCTTTTGCCATACATGACTTCCAGATGGATTGATCATCGTGGGGACCACCCCTTCAAGAAGCTCTGAGGCAACACGCATCTGTACTGGCAGAGGACTCACATCGAGTAACTTTTGAATCACATGGCAGCAAAATGGATCCATGCTATGCTTGACGATACGATTATGCAGCGTGGATGCGAACCTGTCGAGATCCTCGGGTTTAGCCATCTGCACCATACACTGCACCAAAAAGTTACCAAATCGATGGGTCATGAGTTTGGACAAGTTACGAGTAATGGCACCCACTAATAGTTCGTACTCTCCTGGAATTGCTGCCTTTAGACGCTCCTGTAAAAACAGTGACGCACGCTGATCATTAAATCGCCAAATACGCTGTGAGATTCCCTCGAAATCTAACTGCATAGACCCTGAAGGACCTGTAGGGAGTTCTTTGACATTAATAAATTGGGCTGAGGTACGGTCTTTTTCCTGGGTTCCATTATGATCCTGGCCCCGGTGCTGCTTCTGGGTCCGCGTTTCGGACTGCAGATCAGTACGTGTCCGCATGGTCTGGGGCATCAGTGTCTGCTCCTGCAATACTTGGGGTATCGATGTGTGTTCCCGGGCTTGGACCTGGAGTTCAGACTGGACATGTAGTACGTGCTGTTCCGACGTGACCGCGGGATGAGCAGGATATAGCATCTGTGCTGGGGTCTCTGTCCAGTGTAAATCGTTGGAGTTGTTTCCTATATTTGGAAGGTTATCTTTTTCTTGTTCATAACTATCAAGGTCATGCGATTGATACTGGTTTCGGCCAGAGAATCCATTTATTCTCTGCTGCAGATTTTCCATTGTAGGCTCAAAATGTGGGGCCATTACACAAGGGGACAGACCCAATTTTATTGCGGTGATTGATGAGGTTGCCGAGGCTACCGAGTCTGCAGACCTTGCCATTATCCCGTGAGGACTCGAGTCCCTCGACATAATAGGAGTCGTCACTAGAACCGATGGCATTTCTATATCAATTTCAGATGCCTCATCCGATGCAAACCCAAGTTCTGTATCGCTCACTGTGCCATACGGGCTCCACATACTACGAGGGACATTCGCGCGCGCGCCACTAGCCCATTGCATTAAAAGACCACTGGGACAAAACAGTTGATCAAAGAGCTGCTGCGACGACTGCTCAAGCTCAACATTTTCGAGTATAAGCGTTGACATTTGGATGGTCATTATGGCAGTGTTGAGTATCCGGATGCGCTAGGGGGATTTTCAACGCATAAGCGCGGAGGCATTCGCCTGATGTGGGTCCCTTACCCTGCTAGTTGGTTCTCTGTCATCACAAATTACGCTAAAAAGCCTAAATCAGGAAGCTTAACGAGGTCTGTTAGACCTAACTCAGTAATAAATTCTTGACTCTGTCAGTTGGATCTGTTCTCTGTCTGGACGGTTATAGGGCTTAAAAGCAGCTTGATAGGATAGCACATATGATATGAAAATGGATTGGCCCCATCCTGGGCGTCAAGAATATTAATTGTATAAGGAATCTGACAAAGTATATTGTATTTTCAACTCCAAAAGCCTAATTACAACGTTCGCAACTTTGCGTGAGTGTTTAGTTGGCCTCTACTTCCGGTGTTCGGAGATAACATAATTATGCGTAATATAAGTATTCGGGATGAAGTATGGGGGTCTACTCAGATCCCCCCCCCCCCAAACTTTAATCAGCCGCTCGCAGTCTAATGGTAGCCACATATCAACCAAATACTACTTCAATGGCCCAACACACACCAATCGAGTTGTACAAGGATGACCCATGGCCTACTGTACTATTTATTGCTACAGGCTTCTGGTTCGTTGTAGCAATTGTGGCGCTGGGCTTTAACGCTTATCAGTTCGCTAGTAGTCGCCACCAGTCTATTCCACATGGGCCAGACTCTCGAGTAACGGAGAAGACTCCAAGAGAATGGACATGGCATACACTTCGATTGGTGCTAGATAGAAGTGGTCGACTGTATGAAGACCTGCATCGTGACGATCCTGATGGTGATTCTGATCACAGCGAGCTTACAAGCAAACTCGCGGCCTGTTGGGATTTGGAATGGCTTGAACTGCGAATATTCACTACTAGCCAGTACGGAGAGCAATTGACACTCTACCTCAAAAGAACTAAGGGTCCATCTCTAACTGTTAAAGCGGCACCCAAGATCACATACGGAAATCAGAAAATGTACTGGATTGATATGCCTGTGGAGACCTATCGACCGCGCTGCTTTGTAGAAGATGTTTCTCGACGCAGCCCGCGTTATTGGCGGTTTATCGCGTAAGTTTTTTACGTGCATCGAGTAGAAATCTCAATTTTCTTAACACTAAATATAATGTTACACTTTATGATTTGATATTACCCAGCTGCTTCCAAGGCCGCTAACGATTAAGCTTTAAATATTTATTATCTTTCTGGTGCAGAGTTGTCAGCGGTATCTCAACGATAGACTACTGATTAGATGATGTAAGGTTATTATCCAGTTATCACGCACTGCTAGGGTAGGTATTATGTGAATGTAGGCTAGCTACCCTGTAGTAGTGCACTTTATTTCAACATTAAATACTAAGATATCAAGTGATTTATGTATCTTCTCAACTTTAATTTAATCGCAAGTATATCAAGCGATTTTCTAGATCATCGGAGGTCCATATCTCCTATAGTATGTCGATCTTTCTGAGGCTTATAACATAAAAAGGGTTGGCAAACTGATAGTGACTTTTTACTGGAACATGTTGAGAGACCAATTAGAACCTCCTGTGAATGGTGCTAGCTATTCTTTCGCGAAACAGTACGTTATATAACCCCTGCCTCAAACCATCGGCTATACGCATGTGCCTAACTGACAGCTTCTTGACGTTACCCTTACCCATAGTTTATTATTTTCCAACACCTTAGCAGCGCTGGCGCAACGATATTTATGAAAACCCATGTGAGATTATCACCCTAGCCTTATAGAAGACCACCCAGGTCTTTGGATTGTGATTGGCATTTGTCCTGATCGTGGACCATTATAGAACTTTGAGCGTATCTCGTATAAGTTGACGTTGTACCCAGCTAGCTACATTTATCCTGGGGAAATGGTATTAGTGAGTAGCAAGAACTGAGTACGATTATAATAACAATAATCTGTCGTACTCTCACTACTGCCCTTCAACTAGCAAGAACCGTGAAAATAACCGAAGATATCTCATGCAGCATTGTTGACCTTATCCTCATCTCCCAGTAACATCAGTTACTGTCAACTAGTCTTTATCCTTATTTTGAAAGATAAATAGACTGGACATTCCGTGGAAACGTGATTTATTGAAACTCCCATACCCGGAGGTGCAGGGGTCACAGACTAAACCTGCGGATCCCGAGGCATACACACTTCCTCCTTTTATGTACATGTTTGTTGGCTTGATGAGATTCAGTGGCTTGTCAATTTTTTTATCCGCTTCAGGCCTGTATGAGTATTCACCCTTTCCTCGATATTGGTGCCTATTCAAAAAGAACCTCAACCAGTAGATACTGAATTAAGTAGACTTGCATTTTTAAGCCCATAATAATGACCATAGGCGACTGCAATTTGCAGGCACCACCTCAGTATCCATGTAGCTTCCACCACCATGTTTCGTCATACTTTAACCAACAAGTTTGATCTTGTGACAGAATAATACCCGCAGTAACTTTTTTTTTCGCTAAGTACGTCAACTGTACATTTTCCATGCAGTTTTCTTGTCCTTAGAATTGAGTTGTGGTGTTGGTCAACGATGGCGAGCACCTAGTCAAGAATCACCTTAGTCTCAAGCAAGCCACAGTGAGTTACGACCATAAAATTAGCGAGATACACTTAGTGTATTAACCTTCAAAGGCCCCATATTCTGTCTCCTCTTCAAGAGCAGATTTAGACAATCAGGGGGTACGCCTTCCGAACTTCAGCTATTATGGCCAGGTCTTATAAGATACCTCCGCGTATACATTTCCCACATAAATAGAAAATCTAGGACACGGGAAAAATGTGAGAGTTCTGTTTCCGCAGTGGTGATCGGGATCGAGTTCCTTCTCCTTGATGTGCCGAATATCCTCTCGGATGATTATATTACCGTGACAGCAATTCACATCTCAGCACGCGGCCCCCGTATGATGGTTGGACTTGAGAAGTGACTCCTGTGTTTTGTTCGATTCCTATCAAGAAAGAGACTGAAGATACTGTGTAAATACAGTTATCACCCCCCATGCTATAACGGAATATATCTGATGACAGGCAAGGAGGGGTTCTGTGGAAGGAGACACTGACAGTAGGGGGGAATAATATACACTACTGTTTCTCCTCTGCTAATATTTGTTCATATCCAATCTCCGCGGCAGTTATTACTGCAGCTATCTTTTACCAACGCGATCTCCATCGTTGGCATCCTGTTTGAATCTAACCCTCAACCTCTTAAGAGACAGAAGCAAGCACATTTGGCGGAATCCTATTATACAAAATCCGTTAATGAAGTATACATTCTAGTGAAGTAGTCTCCGTTTGATCACCGTGGTGGTGGTGGCGATGACACGCACTGTGATGCTTCCATGACGAGACTAAAAGCTTGGAAAGTGAGAGGCTTGTAACCTCAAGATGGTCGTATATTTGTGACTACGAGAGACCGTAAGATTTGATACCAGGGATCCTAGATTTGCCAGTGCAGCATGCATCTTGCCGAAGCATGTCATGTTTAAAAAGTGATGCAAGAAATCAGTGGAAAAAGATACACACGTAAAATGCACGTTAACGTAGTAGATTGTGAACCGGCAAAATAATTCCATTTAGACTAGACAATACAGTGCTTCTTCTGATGTTCAGCCCATTTTTCCGTTAGCGATTATGATCAATAGCCGAAATCTCCCCCAAAACACAGTTTTTTTTTTTTGCGCTGAGCCATTAGTGAAAGCTCTATCTAAATAAATTAAAATTATATAGTAAAATTTCACTGGTGATAGAGTGAATGCACGAATCGATTCATCATTTCATTTTGGCTCCTCCACCCCACTTTTCTGTCGGCACTGCGTGTTCTCATGCATGCTTACAAGACATATGCAAGTGTGTAAGCGCTGGTCACTGTTATGCAGGGGAAGATGAATTCTCACTGTCACGAACTATCATGTAAGGTCCCGGAGTATGGCAATGGGTAAAAGATCGGGAAGCTAAGTATTCCTTTAATCTCGGCTAAAAAATCGGTGCGGCTTGAACTCGCTTGGATTTAGTTAGAGATCACAGAAATTGTTCGGCTCGGGTGGTACCACCCGAAGTGAATCACAATGAACATGCAACTCACTGCATAATGCAAAGTGATGACGAAGGGCGCCATTGCGGTGAGAACCTTTGTGGCGAGCGCAATAAGTTCTCAGTTCGAGAAAATTATCATTGGTAGTTATATATGGTTTTTTTTTCAAATTTTCCCATAATTTGTTATGATCTTCAACTAGAAAACGGTGCATGGTCAATCCCCGCATGTTACCAGGAACGCTGGCTCTTAGTCCTAGTACTTATCATCGGATCTCGGTCCCAGCCATGTGTCTCTTCCTTACCAGGCTTTTAAGCAGGGTTGTACGGCACGATTAGTGGCAGTTCCGGAAATACGTTCTAGCGCAAGCGACCCGTATCTGGTGACGGCAGTAGCTGTTTTTCCTGTCATATCTTAGCCGCATTGAACGTATTCGAGAAATGAATGCGTTCACTACATCATCAGGAGATGGTAAAGATGCTTTTTCCGAGAATAATACACCCAGATATCCCCAAGATACTCTACGGCTGCGACTCGGTGAGAACCGGCATGCTAACCTTCACGGCGGCATGTCCGGTGATCAAGTCGATCGATCACAGCTATCAGAAAATGTGTCTCAACAGTCGGTCCAAAATGACACTCTGACCACACGGAACAAACCCGGTTTTGGAATGTTGCTGTGGCCTGAGTCTGAGATTGAGGTTACCCCTGGCCATCTACCCCCTGGTCCTCTCTATGGAGATCCGCAGTTGACACTACCGAATCTTCATTCATCTGGTAGTCACCCTAATACTGGCTCTACTGAATCCCGGTTACTTCATTCTGGAGAAAGAAGTGATCACTACGCGCATGGAAGGCAGGACATCCCTGAAGATGTAGCATTCGCACAGCATTTATCTCCGACTGAGGGCCCATTGTTCTCGCGGCATATACCACCAACTGATGGCCCGTTGTTTTATCCATTTGAACATAATTTTGACTCTCAGCCGCATGGTGCCGGAATGGCAGCAGCATCCTTGCATGGTCACTCGAATTTCATAGGCTATGCCTACAATCACCATATGCCAGATTTGTGGACATATAACCCGGTCTCCTCTGGCACCCAAAATGGTACTCAAAGTGACAAGGCCAATATACAAACCAGCCACGAGACTATTAGTGGTCCAGGTTTTGAAGGGAAGACAAGAATGGCCATGCAACCCAGCAGCGGTGATGACGCCAAGTATCGACAGTTGCGCGGCAACTACTACTTGCAAACGTCTGATCAGCTACCCGTGGGTTCTTTGAATCTTCCCAGCCTCTATTCTCCGGAGGTGCAACCAGGTCAACCGCATACGACATCAGCATTGAACCTACCACCGCCCCTAACTACGAGCCAATCTCGGAAACCCTCCGAGTCCACGGCTACGCGAACTAAGACATTGCCTTTGTTGAAGGTCACGTCACATTCGGGGATCACCTGGCTCGACTTTGAATATATGCGAGACAAGTCGAATGCAGTATACCACATCCGATGTGATATTGATAGCATCGATGAACAGGAGTTGAGCCAGGAGTTTCGAATCCGTAATTGCATATATCCAAAGGCCATGGTCCCTCCGGATGAATACAAAGGCCATCGCCAGCAGTATGAGACTATATGCAACCATATTGGGTGGCGACTAGCTCTCCTCAATCCGGAGTTGCGTCAGAAACGCGGGTTGATTCAACGCTCCGTGGATTCATACCGCAATGCAAGCGAAGATGTCAAAGTACGATCTCGTAGGGCACGGCGTCAAGCCCGCACTTCTCAGAAGCTTTCATGATTGCTATCTTACTATCCTTCTTTTCATCACGATCTTTTGCTTCCCTCCTAGCCACTCATTAAGCCCAGTGATCACTTGCATTACCGGTAATCTAAAGGTCGATGGCCAAATCCATTGCTACAACCTTACTCTAATTTGGACACAGAATTAAAAGGATGTGGGCCCGTCTTATTATCCACTCCCCTGTGCTGTACTAATCTTCTCAAGCTGCAGATCTAAGCGGGCCGTCAGCGGGAGGGACCTGCATCACTGACTGCATCATAGCCGTAGTATTATGTAATAATGCACGTAGTGCGTAAACCGAATTCCAGCTGACTCATTGTGTACTCTGACTAGGCAAGCACTACTGATCTTGACGCCTGCTGTGCAACCGTCCATCCCGCTTTATTGCCAACGATGTTTAGTCCTCGTAGACGGTCACGCGGACACTATGATCGGGGGACATACAATACAGGGCTCAGCACCCCGTCTGCTGCAGCTGCGGCTTCGGCATCTATGAATCGTCAGTCGGCCGCAATGTTGTCGTCATCAGCAGCAGCAGAAGCTTTGCGGCGACATTCACTCGACCAGTCAGGAGCCGATGCTATTGCGAATTTCCAGCCTGACGGTGGAGCTAGACGTGCTTCTTCGCTCACAGCAGCGCAGATCCGAGCATATCATCAACAGTCGCCGCTTCCCACACAACCCAGAAGTTATCGAATGAGTCCCAACCGTCCATCGAGTCGCACAAATTCGCTAACTCGGTCGAACTCGCTAATGAGTGGTCGTACAAACTCGCTGAATAGCCAGTCTGGCCGCTCAGACTCCATGACCAGAACCCACACCGTTGTGAACCGTGATGAACAAGGTCGTACCTTATCTCTGACCACCACTACAGTGCGTCAGATGGGCTCTTTTGAGTTAACAACCACTAAAGAGACGCCGGTGACTACTCCTGGACGTAGAACCAATAGCAACCTGGGGTTGCGGCGACCGCAAACGTCGTTTACAGGGGGCTATGCCGATAGTGTGCACTCCATCGACTCGGAGCTGGCGGGAATCCGGGAAGAGGAAGAGCCTATTTCATTACCAATTCTCGAAGAGAATCCTGAAGATACGGATCCAGATGCCATGCTGGATCCCCCTCCTACCACGGCTCGTTTCAGTCCGCCACCTCGAGATCACTCCCCTGCTAAACCAGCCTTGCGCACCCCTGGCACTACTCGAACCCGGGCAGGTTCTGAGGCCAGTGAAAATGAGCCCAAAGCGCGAGTGTCATTTGGTGGCGCCCCCAAGGAATTCGTCTATGAGTCGTATGACTACGATGAGCCGGAACAGAGCGGAGCAGGCAGTGCTCCAGGAATGGCAGCAGCGGCAGCAGCATCGCGGTCTCGCACGAAACCAGCCGATCAGGCCACCTTACAACATCACCAAGCTGCCCATGCAGCAGCAGCTTCTACTCGTGGGACTGCGGCCCCCTTGAATGTTAGGAAACGGCCCTCAAACCAAAGTTTGACTGGTGCCAGACCGTCTACTGCGGCTTATCAACAGGTTCTTCAGCCGAAGGAAGCACCCCCAGCGGTCGATGACAACGATGACGCTGAATCAGTGTATTCTGATGCTCCAGATTCACCGGAAGCAGTGGCCAAAATAAACGCTAAGCGGCCCGGAGTGCCTGAGCGTTCAGCACTCCGCACTACCTCGCAGCCTTCGGGTCCCCATCAACACCATTATCGTGCATTATTGTCAAGTAATGGCGATGCGGATGTAGATGGACGAATTGGAGGTGCTGCTGATGACGATGTGGCATCAATCGCATCAGACTCATCGTTCCGTCGTGAGCGTCGGAGGTCTACCCAACGTCCTGCGGGTTCTGGAATGATTGGGTCGTTACGCGCCCAGCCTCCTCAGCCGTCACAGGTTGTGCCACAACTCCAAAGCCCTCAGGCCACTCAAGGTTTCCGAACCTATTCGCTAAGGAACCAGGATCGACCTGATCCATCCCGTTTGATGGGTCAAGGTGGAGCTTCCAATGGCAAAGCAAATCATTCAACGCTGGGGCGATTTGGTACGCTGCGGAGCCAGCCGCCTAAGAAGTCAACAGCTGGTAATGGATTCCACAGCCGCATTACTGAGTCTGACTCTGATGATGATCAATACGTCTCTAATGGTGGCGGTCACCACTTTGGTCAGGCACCCAGTGCTGAAAGAAACCATGGTGGCAGTGGGCATGGTGGACGAATCACTCTTCGTGATGTATTTTCACCAAATAGCGATGCCAAGATGCTATTGGGCAAGCGATCGAGCTCCGACAATATGGCGGTACGCGATGCGCAGCACAAGAAACAAAACTTTTTGAAGCGGCTGTTTAGCCGAAACAAACACTAACTTGATCAATACATTGTAATGGCAGGACGCCGAGTAATATGTCGAAGTAGTGGAACTCCCAATTTCTAATGGACAGGTGTTGATTTCCCGTAGTGACAAGTCAAGGCTCCTTCCCACTGTCCGTGTCCGTCGGTTGGTTCTGTTCGTACACAGATACAATATTTAAGTGCCGGCTAGTACTTTTCTAGGACTCATTCTATTAATTAGTTCCATATTTTACATCATCTTTTTAGAAGTACCGGTTCAAAACTGCCATAATTGGGGATATAAGTTATTAATATGTTGTCATAACCTTCGAATCTTTCCTAGCCTGGAGGCTAAATGTATTCCTAATTTGGGAAAGGTCATGCAGAAGTGAATCCTAATAGTTAAACTTTACAAACATAGTTTCCGTCCCATCAGTTCACGCCATGGTATCATGTTAGAAATACACCCATCTGAATTCTATTTCACATTTCACCACACTCAATTTTGGTCCAAACGTTCATAGAGCGTTCTATCACTACACTGTGTTATAAAATCACACTATGCACAATTCATTCTATAGTATACATGTAACAGACATATCCTATAATCCCATAATCATATACTTCTATTATCCTATTATCGTATAATCCTATAATCGTATCATCCTATATTATCCTATCATCCTATCATCCTACCATCATATAATCATAGCTATCTTCTACTATCTTAATATTTTCCTATCTTACTGTACTATTTTTCAGTTATTCTATTACGAATTATCATCCTATAATTATGCTATCTACCATGCTAACCCTATAATCGCATCATTCTATAAGTATACACAATATATCCTATCGCCCTCTCCTCCTATTTTACTCTACCATTATCCTGCCAGTTTATTACGCATTATCATCCTATCATCCTGCTACTTACTATCTATCTACTATGCTAATCCTACAATCCCATGATTTTATCCTATTATCCTACTCTCCTGTCACCCAAACTCAACGTTTAAATCTTCACCATAATACGTTAACTGGCCGTAGTCTACGACATTGCCACCACCCTAAAATCTGTAGGTAATAGGCACAGACATTAACAGGTTATTTATATATCCACATGCTTTTGATACTGCGAGTCTCTCTGTATCCGATGAACTCATACTTACCAATACGGAGTGGTCCTTTTCATTGTAAATCATAGATCCTTTATAGAATATACATCATAGATCGAGGAGAGCACGGTCATCAGCCTGGACACTCAAGTCCTCCTCTCCCCCAAGATCTTCCGTGGGTGGTCGTTTATCGAGACCGTCATCAGTGCGGCGCCGTAATCCGGCTGCTAGTTTGACACCATCTCTCACAATACTATCCATCATAGACCGGAAGGATACTGCATTGCCTCCTTGGGCAGAAAGATAACCGGTACCCTGCTCAGTAAGGTGGATCATGGACCGCAGGGTTGACGAGAAGAGAAGCTCCAAAGTTTCATCAGCAAGCACCACCATCCTAAAATGCGGTAGTCCTAGGCCTTGTGTCTCATCAAGAGGTCCATCTGCGGATTCAGGCATCTCTATGAGGTCCTGGGCATTGGCAACGGACAGTTGACCATCTTCAGCAGAGACTTGTGGTACTACTGGCTTGAGTTGAGCCACCTCGAATACACGTTGGATTAAACTGGAAACAGCTCCAAGATATCTTACTGACTGCTGTTGCTCAATAAGCTCCTCATAGGAATCTTGTTCGTCCTCAGGAACTTGGTTCAGCGCCACTATACTTACGGGATCAAGCATGGCGCCAGACCCAATGCCCTTGTGACTGAAAGGGCCAACTAGCAGCAACAGTGCATCAGCCATTTCCAGCACTGCTTCACGACCAAGTTTCAAAGTTTTCTCGTCATCAAAGAGCTCAAAGAAGTAGTTGAGCAGCTCCATCATATCGGGATTCACCAGTGCATCGAGTCCCGCCATGGCATCACTAAGACAAAGGGAGCCCATATCTCTCGAGTCCCATTTACGGAACAGTCTCCGTACAAACGGATGGTTCTCCACTTCGCCACGAGCCACATACTTGGGTTGCATCCAATCGCATAGCCCTGTTAGGAACGTGATGAATTGGTGCAGACTCAGTTCGCCTTGTTGTCCACCCAACCCAGGCCTGGTCGCCTGAATGGCGGCATAGAACTTACCATAGGCAACTTCCATCTGATCTCGGGTCATGTTGCGAGGCTTGGGTGAGATGTTTCGCAACTGAGTTCGCCTAGCAAATTGTTCGATGTCATTGAGAACAGGACCTTCGTACTTGCGCCGGTAACTAAGGATCATGTCATCAGTAACGACAGAAAATTCCTTGAATGCTACTACCATTAACTCCTGGAATTTGGTAACCTGGCGGATCCGATCATTTGCAGCACGAGGATGAGCGGGGTGGTCTAGGGTCTCAAAATATGTCTTGAGGATACCAATAACGCTGGTATTATCTTCTGCTCTCAATAGCTCTTCACCATTGATGCGCAGAATTGCAAGCGCCACTTGGAATAGTGTGCGAGATCCTTCAAGAAATAGAATATCGATGATCCGAAAGGCATACACAATGGGCATGGAATTCACAAACAGAGATAAGAACCACGGCAGAGATACAACACTCAGTGGCACGTCTTTCTGTACAAAATGGGACCATAGTACCGGCATTGTACGCTCTACAAGGCATTCAAGGACTTTTTGATCCAACAACGTGCCATACATAGTCCTCGAGTAGTACCCTGGTAAAATCTCTTCAGTCAAGGTATGTAATGTCCAAAAGGCCTGCTCTTCAGTTTGATATATTAGCAGTGCGGCAGCAACAATGTTCATGGCCTGGCAATAGCCAACTTCTGGGACCATTATACTGTAGGCGGTAAGTACACGACGAAGTCGTGCAATTCCTTCAGGGTCCTGATAGCCACCATATTCAGGGAGGGAACGGTTTAAATCCTTCTCGATTTCCTCAATTGCCAGGGTATGCTTACCCTCAGCCTCCTCAATCAGGGATTGATATAGGGCCCCTGACTTCATCCGCATGTGGACACTGCCACAACATAATTCCCAGATTTCACCGCGTAACTGATTGGGAAGACCTACACGAATCAGTTTATAGAACCCTTGTTGGCGTACCAATCCGATATTGCGTCCATGGCCGCCGAAATACTCAAGCCACAATCGCATTTTTGACTTATCATGTTGTTTCCGGGGATCCCCTGGGAATCCAAATTGACGACCAAGGCCGCCAGGAGGGGGGGTCAATACTGCCTTATCCACACTCGTATCGACAAATTTCCCAAATCGTTGGACAAGGTATTCGGAGAAGAAGGTTGTAGAAATACGGCGGAGCTGTCGTGCCAACGGTACATTTGTCCGGAGATTTTCCTTTAACAAACCACTGAAGTACTCGCAAGAAGAAAACATTCCACTAAACTGCACAATCAGAGTCACATTCTGGTATAACTGGATCCGAAGGGCAAACAAATTTGATCTCGATGGCAATCGGTCGACCCTCCTGATGGCAACCAGTGGAAGAGCGAATTGCAATGCACGAGGGTCCTCGAAGCTTTCATACACTAAAAAGCTTTCACTGAGAAAAATCCGACCCTCATAAATATCCTCCTCGTTCACAGGGACCGTAGAACCGTCCCCAGGTATTGCTGCCACCTGAGCGGTCGCCTGGACCATCAAGGTCTCGGGGACAGGGAGTGCATAGCGTTTGCGGAATATCTCATCAGTTGACAGCTTCCTAGAGTAAATCGATCCCTCGGGGACAGGGGTCTCTTCGAACAGCCTAGAAGCTGTATTCCGGATGGTGTCCAAGAACCCCATCGAGTCTTGTGCACCAATCCGCCCACGCGTGTGCGTAAGTAATCCATATCCGATTAAGGAGATGAAACCGGTCTGCACTGATGCTTATACTTTATGCAGTATACTCATTATGCACACTACCGGATAATTAGTCATAGGCATTACTCTCATTAGTGTGCGGATATTCACATGCTTACATACCCCTTACACTCAACATCGCAACGGCGCATGCCCCTCACCTGTATGCATTTGTATGACGTATCAGGCACTTTGTGCATATTGCGACTACATCCTCTAGCTTAGCCGACGGGTCAAGTATATTCGGTGCATATATAGATCATACATCGGTATCCACAGATGAAGCTACAAGCCTGTCCACGATTATAGAACCGCAGGGATGGATTCGTAGGGGTAGATACATTTGCCCACCGCTGTCTTTGTATGTTGCACGTGGTAAAATAATGCTTCTATAGATTTTTCCCCTCTCCACTAACGGGCCACCATGGGCATATTTCTGCAACCCCTTGTAATGACACAATAAGCAGATATATTTTAGAATGACAGAGGACAGCCGTTATATTGGGATTTTAACATCTGACAACTACTAGGTTGCATAGATATAAGACAACCTGGGTCAATGCGAAACTGGTTATACTATTGACATTCTCGTAGGCTATATTTTCTGTGCAATATTTACAGACGCAGTTCTACTGCATGATCGTGCTGGAACTATCCGAACCAGCATGGTCTACAAGGTTCGACCCTATCTGGGCAACCCTAACAACGACATAAACGTGTTATTAATTAGGCGGATCGCTAGGGCCGTCCGACGTCGGAACGCCGCCGATGTCAATGATAACCCATCTAATGTGCGCATACATATTGGATAGATTCCTAAAATAGATAGAGAGATACAGACATAGGTACGCTAGTACGATGCAAAATTTTGACCCTTTCAACGGTTTTATTGGTACTGATAGCACCCACCTTTTAATTTTGGTGGCCATAACCCATTTCTGTTGCGCCTGTCATCGATGATGACTACCAGCGTTAACAGGGGTCATGCGTAGCTGCGGCGATAAGTAATCACTTGATACATAATGTTAGATCAAGGCATGCGATGATCACATCAGCGGCGTCGGTACTGCGACCTCCTTCATAGGCAGGTCATTCCGAAAAGTAGCACGAGTATCTAAATTACCAATTATTTATGGTCACATTTATGATATTAATTTGCCTCGGTATTGGGTTTTTTTTTCGAATATAATATTGAAGTGACTGCAATCGGAAGACACTGACGGTTGCGCTTGTGCTACATATCGGGTAAGGGCTGCCCTGAAGTGCAGGTCCGTCCATACGAAAGAGATTAGTCAGGACGCCCGGCGCGGCAAAGCGCCGGACTAGTGGTAACCGTATCGGAGCTTGTGAGAGAGTTTCGAAACTTCTCCACTTAGTTCTTCCCAAAGTCTCCTAACGGGATTGTTTTCAAAAATGCCCCGAGGAGACTCTGCAAGGGCGGGTAGGTATCGTTGTAGTCAGTGCGACCGCGTGTTCAGCCGGAGTGAACATCGCGCGCGCCATGAAAGGTCTCATTCTAATGAGAGACCATTCCAATGCAATCGGTGTCCATCTACATTCTTTCGTAGAGACCTGTTACTGCGTCATTTACGCATGGTCCATCGAATGCAGGTGTCGATCAATACTCCACTCCCGCCGCCACTTAAATCCGAGGAGATCGAGGAGCGCACCAGACTTCAACGATTGGAAAAAGAAAAGGACATAAAGTTGAAAGAAGAGTCCGCCAGTGCAGTTGCTTCAGCCAGTACTTCACCTTCGGCCGTGCCGCCTTCTCAAGTTGCTTCGCAGTTGGATCAAATTGATGGCCAGGATATCCGCAGTCCGTTAATGACTCCCCATCTTCCGCAGGCTCCGGCAGTGCGTAGTTCCCCAATGCCCCCGCAAATACCCTTTGATGTGAATGTAGCGCTCCCCCCAATAATGCACTCGCCCCTGCATTATCTGCCACCGCAACAACTTGACTTGGTGATGGATATCCTGCCTACTGAAATTTTAGGTGTGGAGACAGCCATGACTCCGAACACTCCTTTGGACGACTCATCTCAGGCATTTCTGGATGGCGCGTTCCCCAATTCCGGGATGTTCCCTCAGACTTTGGATCGGGGTAATGCTCCATTCCAGGACGAACCGAGGTATGGCGCTGGGTTTGAGCAGATGTTGACTCCTTCTGAGCCCTCGTGCTTAGAGAGAGTCCGATGCCAAGTGTGTAAACTTCCTATTGATTCCAATGATGCTCAGGGAACTCATTCTCGTCGTGTTCCTCAATTGGGGCCTTACGGTGACCTAAGTCCAATCCACCGATTTTTGCGCAAGCCCGCGACTCCCACAAGTATTTCTGGTGCCGGAATGGGGATTCTCCAGCCTCTTCCAACCCAGATGCAAATTGACAGATACCTCTCTGCGTTCTGTAACTTTGTGTACCCTGCGTTACCTATCATTCATTTCCAAACATATGATCCTCAACATGGATTGCCAGCTTTGCTATTTGCCATGTGTGCGATTGGGGCCCAAGTTTGCCGTGAGTTTGTCCACGGGCATCTGTTCATGTACAATGCACGGTTACTCTTATCGGAATGGATGTCTCGTCCTCAGAGCAGCAGTAAAACAGCCCAGTTCCAAGAATGGTTAGCATACAATCAAACGGCTGTGCTATTGATGGGGGTGCTTGCGATGACTGGAGGTAAGGCCCACGCTGCAGCTCTAAGCCAGATTCACAAGTTTCTCCAGAAATCCCAGCCTGAAATGGTAAGTTTTGCATCTAGAGGATGGAAGACATGGCGCGAATGGGTAGATAATGAACAGGTGGTGCGTACTTATTGGTCGTCTCTCCGGCTCATGGTTCTTTTGAGCGCATCTTCGAGCTTCACTATCCCCGAACCCCCGAAGGGTATAGATGATATGCGGCTCCCATGCTCTGAAGTAACTTGGGGCACTGTATTCACGTCACAGGAATCGTGGTTGCTTCATGTGGAGAATGAAAAGGGTGAACTACTACGATGGAGTGATGTGAAACGACTGGCGTTCCAAGGGGCCGATATTCCTGCCCCCCGCAACCTTAGTCCATTTCACGTGTGCCTAGTTATCATGTGCATTTATATTGAAGCCCGTCGTCGATTGGTGTCTGGGATGGGCTCTGTAAGTCACCAAGACCCCAGCTTAGGACGAAGCATTAAGCACTGGTTCGAGATGGTCACTGCAGATGCCACCGAGATCAAGGCTAGTGGGACTGATGGCACGTCAGTTCGTGACTTTGTATCTCTCGTTGCCCCAATTATGGGAGAATCAACCTTGGTGCATTCCCTACTCAAATCCGATGTGTTCCGAGCCAGCAGTTTACATCCTTTACTGTTCTTTGGATCCATACTTGTGGCCAGCCTCGAAAGTTGGGCAGTTTTGGATATGACTGAAGTGTTTACAGGCGTGCAAAATGGACATTCCCTTCGAACCTGCCAAGCTATCATTGTTATGCTAATCAAGACCAATAGGTCTGATGTTCTAGACCAGTTCTTACCTGTTGTTAGGTCTTCGCTGGATATTGTCCGAACTCCGCTAGCTATGGGCATGCCACTTTTCCAGTTACTGGTAGACTTACCTTGTGGAGGGCCTCTAGTGATTGAATTGTCACTGGCTGTGCTACCAATTGCGCTCGTTATCCTTGCATGGCTTAGCAAGTATGAATCACTCGTTCATCGCGGTGAAGTTGCATCCGCAGACAACCTCGCTCTGTACCAGTACCTTGAACTTTTCTGCATCAAGTGCGGCTGGCACCGCCCCCCGGCCTCAATGGTCCAGACGTATATCCGCATCATTACCATGACATGCCGCGCCGTGGATATGTGGGCGTTCCCACACTTCTTGAGCGAGGTTTTTGATAATCTAACATGCCATATCGCAGCTCATCCTGTACTATAGAGACACAAGTACATAAACCTCAGATATATAGAGCAGAATACTTGATACAATCGTTACCAGTATAACCTTAGTTTCTAATGCAGTTTGGGTTCAAGATAATTACGGAGATAGGGCTCCAAATCAACCTTTTCGAACACATCATCATGTTTTCCCAGTGGGAGTTGTATAAATGTTGAGGTGGTGGGTGTTTGTTGAAGAATCCACTCCGATTGTCGTTTCGATAGGAATTCGTCTTCGCGACTGTGGATAATTAGTAGTTTGGGAATCTGGGACCAGTAAGGTTTAGGCCATTGGACAGCATTGTTTCCAAACGCATCTTCAACAAAGAAGGAATACGATGGATATTCCTCCACTAGCTGTGACAATGAGTAGATTCCTTCGAGACATATTACAAGCTCAGGTTTCGATACTGGCGCAGTTTGAGCGGCCAGAAATGCACCAGCACTGTGACCTACTACCACAGTCCTTTCAGGTTGCCACTGGGCCCGTAAGGTTTCTATTTCAGACTCGACATCGTGCTGGTGTACGGGGTGCTTTACTGAGGGGCTGAGCCGATAGTCAACGGAACAGCACCCATCAAAGTACCTGCTTAAAGTTTGAGCCAGGTGGATTCCGTTCATTGAAGAGATCCGAGGGTCCCGCCAAGCACCCCCATGAATCACTACTAACCACCTTCCACCACTACGTGCCCCTTCTGAGATCCACATAAGCTATATGGCTAACGGGTGAAGGTATATATATAACTCGGGGAACGTAGATTGAGAAATTGATTTATACAAATGTAGATTCATTTAGTTTAATTTAGGTCATTGGAATATAGATCATAATATACAACGTGGTATATGATGGTATCAAGGTAATATATATCCACAATATATGATCTCTAATTGGTCTCACTACCCGGTGTAAGTTTGAATGTGTGTCGAGTGGAATACATATATACATCTGTATATTTAAACCAGAAATTCTAGCAATACTGTTTGTATTCACGAGTCTTCGTAAACCCAAACACTGCCAGTACTCCAAGTAGGTAGATGCGTTTGACCCAACTCCCACCAAACCTCCCTAAAGAGTTTATCCACTTCTCTAAAGGAACCGCTTCATCGCACAGCACCTTACACGTACTACGCTAGCATGCCACCCGCAAGAAGGGTAACAAATAGATTATTTAGAGCTCCTTATGCGCACGTTTTGTTCTACAATGAAGGCAACCACACATTTAGGCCTCCAGGCTCAGACGAGCGCTGGGGTTCGTCACCTTGACACCAAGGGCCTTAGCGCGCTCGACGATCTGGATACGGTTGCGGCTCGAGACATTGTGGGCAATCTCAGCAGCGTAGGTGGCGGTCTGAAGCAGCAACAGGTCCAACTCACGAGTGTTCGACACCACAAAGGTCTTGTGGCCGCTGGGGCTCAGGTGACGAGTCTTCTTGTTGTTGCCGTAACCAACCTTGGGCATACGAATAGTCCCGCGGAAACGTCTACGCACACACGAGTCAATACCCTTAGGCTTGCGCCAGCCGGAGCCTTCGAGGCGCTTGTACCGGTCGGCATGGTGCCGCACAAACTGAGCACGGTGCTTCTTGTGGATCTGAGAGGGCTTCACGAGGGATCTAGCCATTGTGAATACCAAGCTGGGCTGTCCAAGACTGTTTACGTTGGCAAATGCGAAGCCGTGAACTGCGAAGCTGGGAAAAAAAGGTCAATGTATGGGGGAACCCGTGATACTTTTCACCGCTGACGAATGATTCCAATATCCTGAGTCAGAAGCCCTCTTCTCTCGTAGCCCTAAAAGCCCTAACTCTGTGTCATTACGCAGTTCGTGTGATACGTGTTTCGTCGTTTATGCACTATATTGCTGACATGCGGAGGGAGGGTGTGGTGCGGCTAGGCTTGCTAGGTCTGTTACAGTATCAGGGGGAAGCGTGGGTCATTCACGGATGGCTACTGACGAAGATTTGTACCTCGTGACACCCTTGTGCCCTCTGGGCCGGCCCCATGTTACTCAGGATCTCATTGGCCTCTATGACCTCAAGGATCTTGCAGCTTCAGTGGCTCGCCAGGATCCTCAGACCGGTGCCAAACGCAAGCTACGCAAGTCATACAAGGGTCATGTAGCCTCATTACCAGGGAAGCACCCTGTTCCTAATGCCGATGAAACCCCGTTTGGGCTGGTGGCGATGGCAATGCAGCAGCTACAGCAACCGGCAAAGCCGACATTAGACCCAACTCTGACCCGGGTTAGTGATGACTTGCTGGGCCAACTACTATTCGAGCGATCTAATGGAGGTGTTCCTGGATTCGATGCAAAACTACTTGCTGCCCCAGGTGCACAACAAGGTGCGGCATCCCCCGTGGCCACCACACCAGGAGGAGGGCATAGTTCGCATCCAGCGTCACCGGGTGGGGATCTTGGTGCGCAGCAACATAGGAAACGGTCCACAGCGGGACCATTGCCTCAAGAAAAGCGGAGGAAACTTTAATGTTAATATTTATTTGTCGTATAATGAAATTTTTCATGTACATTTTCTATGTGCTCTGCGAAGGCGGTTTGTGGCGCCAATAGATTCAAAACTCATGCCTATTGATAGCAAGAGTATATAAACCAGAAATCCTTTAATAAAACTAAATTGATGCTCATCTATTTCAATATAAATGTAACCCTAGTCAAGCACATGCTTGAGCTTGTGGAAGAACTTGGAAGAGGCCGATGTGGTAGTAGACGACGAACGTTTCAGAGGATGTCGTTCTGATTTCGTCGTCGTAGATGACTTCTGACCTACCTCGGCACGTGAAGTTTCTGTCGACACCTTTTCTTGTGGCTGTTGGTGTGGTTGTGGACCACGAAGATGAGTAGATGATTGGGCTGACCGAAGAGTCCGTGGTTGCGACGCTGCCGGAAGCATGTTAAACACAAACGGAGGGCCAGTCCTCGCCTTGTGTGAGTTCTTCGACGAGTTCTTGGCATCCTTGGAATTATCACCGCCTGAGCCATTTCGCGACGACTTGCTCAATTCAGCCACGATGTCTTGAGGAGTCCGTTCTGACGATGGCACACGATGTTGCGGCACAAGTACAAGCTCCCACGACTGTGCAGGGCCCTGCTGACCGTCATCTTCCACAACAGTGAGCTTAGATCGGTCCTTGTGACGCACGAATCGGTTACCAAGAATGGTGCCTGCTTGTCTGAGAAGAATGCGCATGATGTCACGCCGCAGTCTCATGACAAGGTCTAGACGAGTCCACATTCGGTTCCTGTAAACAATATCGGGGAGATCAATCACAACATCCTGAAGATCCAGTAAGTTGTGGCTAGCTCGGCCCTTGTAACTAACTGACAGCCTAGTCGACTGAACCGAGAACTGGAGAACATTCAAGTATGACGACGCCCGGTTTACCATTTCCGAGATCTCGTTATTATTTCCGTGATCGTTATGGAATAAGCCAGTCAGACGCTTGCGCAACCCAGTTTTCTTTGTGGATGCATCTGATTCCGATACATCTGAAGCATCCGACTCTCCGGAGGAGCTGTAACTATCCCAGTCCAAACTCTTGTCTCTATCACCACCATTTTCGCCATTCTTGTCGTCACCGGACACCTCTCTAATTGGGAAGGCAAAGTCCATGAGTTTATCAACAATTAACCGCTCCAGCTGGACATGTAATGGCTGGAGTTGGACAGAGAAGTTTTCCATGATCGGAATGCCACCCACGGGGTCCAATGTCGTCCACTGAACCTTGATCGCATCTTCCGATCGTGACGCATCAGCCATTGGGCCAATAATCTCGGGATAAATGGCATGTTCCAAGCAGTTGCGGCCCGAAACCTGTCGTAGTGTAACGAGATTGCTGGAGAAACTATCACCAGAAACCACGCGGGCATAATGAAGGCGCTTGAAATCGAATCTGGCTAGAGGCCTTCCGCGATCTCCAAGAACAGTGAGTGCAATATCACCTACAAGCACAGACCATTTGGATGCCCGGTCCGTATCTGCGTTCAAAGCCTTGCGTAGCCCGGCCCTGAATGCCCGCATGAGCACCAGAAGCTCCAAAGTGGCCTTCTGGCTCTCGCGTTCGAGTTTCAACATTGCCAAGCGCCGGCTTTGGGGCAATCGCTGCTTGTCTATGCTCCGAGTCATGAGCAGTTCATGGAATGCTTTAGCCAGCCGTACGTCCTTCTGAAGATTGATGACACGTTTAAGCGATGCAGAGAAGTCGCTGCTAAAGTCTGTTGCAAATACGACCCGCTCCATAGCATCGTCTCGCTGCTTCATGACTGGATCCTTGTATGCCATAAGATCCATGGCAATCATATAGGCCGTAAATGCTTGTACAGAGTCCATGCGTACACTTAGCCGTGGAGCATCAACGGTCAAGCGAGCACAACGGGCACTACCCACTGGAACGTGGTCTTCATCGGTATAACTAGCCTTCTCACCATCACTTGTCGAAGGCCTACTAGAGTCTTCGTTCGAAGCACCATTAGAAGCTTGACTAGACGATGCACTTGCGGGCCCCACGGTAGCACCGCCGCCATTCTGGCGAGAATCTCCATTACTGTGTGCTGTCTTCTTTTCGGGTCCGTGGTCGCGATTGCCACGCTCCACGTGCATGTCGTTCGGAGTATCATAGCGAAGGCATATATTAGCCTCGTCCAAAACTACAAAGTTCCGCAGCGCCCGAGCATCATAGCAGAGCTCCAGAGCTGTCCAAGGAGGCCAGTTTTGCTTCTGCTCCTGTTCATCCATCGAGTATGGTTCCAAGCAAAGCTCAGCAAGACCAAGTTGAGACACATCCTCTTCTCCTAGTACAAACGCCCCAGCACTTCGCAGGGATACGCCATAGCGGCGTTCCACTTGACGGGAATCCAGATCCATACATCCTAGAGTATCATCATAGATATCAACCAGTTGCGTTTCAATAGACCGTGCCACCACTAGCGCACTCTTGGTAGGGTTCTTTTCGCTCACAAACTGGATTCGCGGCGTGTGAAGCAGGAACGAGAACGAGCGTTGAATGCTCTGGGTATCTTCGTCACACGTTGCTATTTCGCTAAAGAAGTGCTTCAAGCGATCAGCAATGCTCTGAGCATCATCATGGACATGGACATCCACCAATTGGTCCTTTTTATGAGTATTCTGATGGTGGCCCCGCTTAAGTTCGGATTGCCGAGCCTGGGTGGCATTTGACATCATTTCAGCCGACATTGGGCCTTTATGCGGCCCATCAGATGAAGCATCAGAGACCCCCGAAGCTTCCGAAGCGCGGGTCATCAACTCCTGAAGGTACTGCACGGCACGCTGGCAGTGATTATATCCAACTTCGCGTTCCTCCTGGAGAGAGACTCGGAGACGGTAGACGAGGTTACGAACGCTGTCGTTCCATTTAACATGTACTGCGTGGGCCACAATGCGATTTACAAACACTCGCAGTGACTCGTCCTCCTCCTGGTTCACAGCATCCTCATCCTTACCAGGCACCTCACCGGCAGCTTGGCGGCGGATTCGCGCAAGTTCTTTGGCTTTGCGAAGCTCTTCAGCTTCACTATTGGTGCCGGTAAGGACCTCAATAGGACCGAACATCTCGGACCGAAGCTCAGGAGCCGTATCCTGTAGAGACTGACCAAGCTTGGCATAGTGGCGGTGATAATGAGCGGCGAGGGCTTCCTTATCCTCGGCACGGGCCTTTTCAAGTCGCCGGCTCTGCCTCGCCAGCTCCCGATCCAATCTTCGGTCGCATGCCCAAATTTCACTATCCAATCGCTGATGAGCTTGGTGGCCAAGTTCAATTAGGATACGCAACTGCTTGGCCTTGGTTTCTACGCCGTCGCCAGCCTCTCCGCTGTAACGTAGCGACTCGAGCGAGGCCTCAAAGTCGGACACTCGTTCCTTCAACTCGCGCTGACGCGTGAGAATCAGCTGCGCTTGGATATTCTCGGGATGGTGAGAACTCAACAGACAGTCATGGACGACTTCCGTGCCAAATTTACGGGCTATCGACCCTCCATCATACACAGAGCGTCCTGAAGAATCTGTGCGGCGGAAATAGCTGAATCTCGGCATGTACATGAACGGGTGAACCCTTACATGAGGAGTTCCATCTCCAAGAGCACGGTGACCCAGCTCGCGATAGTCTTCAATATCGATCCAGTCCTCAGATAATATATGCCTAGGTCCATATCCAGTGCCTGTGGCCCCGAATAAGGATTGCATGCGCGAGGAAGGATGGGTTCCCGATCCTTGATCGAACGAAGACGAGGCATCTGAAGTGGAAGCTGAGGAAGACATCAACGACGAGTCGAGAGACCGTAACGCAGCCTTAGTGGCTGCCGACTGGCTGAACTTGACCTCTATAGCCCGCATATCAACACCGTGGATATCCACTTCGCCCAAGAACGCATGCATATGCCAACGCTTAGACCCCGGCTGCGGCTCACGACGCATGTGTAAATCGAATATAAAGTTGTCCGCTTTGATCTTGAGGCCAGTACACCTACTATGGGCGCCATTAATGGTGTTTCGGTGGTCACGCAGCGTATAGAAGAATCCTAGCGCCAAGGGAGTCAGGGCAATCTGGAACTGCATGCCACTAATGGCAGCACCAAACCCAGCCTTTGGCGCCCGTGGAGCTGGACCAGTCCTACTGGTACTTGGTTCGGGATATAGCGAGCCCGTACGAATACCCGGGAATGCGGTGCCTCGGAACTGGTCCTTCCATCTGGAGAAGTGGTGCAATACCATCGGGGTCAAATGGGCATTATTGAACACCTGTTCTTCCTCAGATTGGCCCGAGGTTCCTCGAGATACCACCGAAATTGCCATGAAGATATAGTCCGATCTGAACCCTCTATAGGCATCGTAACGTTCAACGTCCTCTACAAAGTCGGGCATGCTGAGTCGAACATCATAATGATGGCGGAACTTGCTGTCCCGTTCTCCACCCGGAGCTCTCTTTTGGAACATCATTCCTAACTTCCATTGGGGAGCATTCACAAACCGGAATGCCACTTTACCTGCCTTATCCATAGCGTCATAGTTAGTGCGGCTGGGGAACGCGCGTTGAGCGGGGGTTCGGTGCAAGAATTCATTTTCAACCGCCATGAAGTCCGGCACAACCGTTTCAAACACGTCCGAATCTACCACAAATAAGTTCTTGGGCTCATCATCGGGGTTGATTTGGACGCGCACGTTCTTTCGCCATACAAATGCAAACCCGGCGTCAGTATTCAATAACCCGTATGGGTCTCTGCCTCCCTTCAGAAGCAAGTGCAAGGGACTGCGAGGCAATTTAAAGTCGAACCGAGCATGCAACACCAGCCGAATCTTATCCCAGAATCCTAGCTTGGGACTGAGGTCCAATGGTGGTTTGCTAAAGTTCGAGAAACCCATGCCAACACCATGGAACCCTGGCTTATATGCATTGCACCATGTTACCCGCACGGGAAGTTCACTTTCGCTCGTTACAGCTAGGTTGGTGTAAGTCTTGATAGGAGCCAGTGTGCGGTGAACTTCGATCACATCGACAGACCGGTGATGGGCCTGTGATCGAGGTACTGTTTTAAGTGGCACAAAGAGCTTGCGGATATTGGAAGCTTCTGATACTAGTTGTTCAGTAACCACTAGGTCACCATGTAATCGTAGAGCCATGTCCTTGGCACGATCCTGGCGCCGCCCAAGACCAGGGAAGTGGAGCACCGGCAATGGATAGTCCAATAGGTCTACTCGGAGGCCTCCTTGTGCTCTTAGATCAATATAGAGAGGAATCCAGATCGAAAACTCCGATGTAAGGGGCAGTCCTTTGCCGATATCATGCATCCACTGATGGATCTTCTCATTCGTGTCATGGCGTGTCTTATCTATGACTAGGTCAAGATCCCGGAACACGGCCTTGAACAGCAGCGGTTTCTGAGAATAGTCGACAATCTCTTCTTCCGCACATGTGACTGGATCCAACTGTTCTGGGGCAATTTCAGAGATCGTCTTCGCAGCACCAGCGTGCTGCTCGTGGCGCGCCGACCGGATAGTGCGTACCCACGACTGGCTGATATTTGCAAGGAAACGTTCACGGACCTGCTCGATCGTGATACCCTCTGAAGGTACATCAGTCTCCTCGGAATCTTCAGAGAATGGAGCATTAGGATCGCGGGGGTCAACATGAACCGATTCCCTGAATGCTTGGAACTTTGGAGATAGCCAGAAATGGATCCAGAGATGCGCCATGTGCCATGATGCAAGGGTATTGTCGGCAGGAAGTTCGAATGGCTGGTCCAATAGTGACCTTAATCTCGAAGTTAGGAAGGAGTCCCATTTATGGGACGAATTATTCGCGTCTTCCTCCTTATGTTTCGATCCTGATGGCGTTGAAGTATGATGGAAGTTCCGCACGACGTCTGCAGTGAGCGTCACTGCATGTCTCACGACATTCTCATCACTATTCGGAGAGTGCGTCTTTGGCGGGTTACTGCCATCCATAGAGTCCTTGTGGGTGCGGCTTTTGCCATTACTTTCGGTAGATTTATGCTTTTTTGACGCCTTGTTGTTCTCTAAGGGAGTATCTGAAGGCGGTAGCAACCCTAACTCGCGGCGGATCGCATTCTTGACACGACGCTCTAGCACTCGCAGTTTGTTCCGGCGTTCAGCTCCTTCCAACAGATTTGTGCGGAGAATCAAGTTCAAATCTGACTCGAAGTAATCATCCTCAAGCGTCAACAGTAAGGCGCGCGTCTGGATGTGGAAGCGAGGCACCAAAGGTAAATTGGCGATCTTCCTCGGTTCAAGCACCAGATCAGTATCATGGGTCTTTGTTTGCTTAATTAGAGTCTTGCCAGCTTTTGCCAGCGTGATTCCATTATCAATGATTCGGTAGAGCCTAAATCGGAATGGCACATTGATGCGGAATGACCTCATATCCAACATCACGCGGTCCTCTCCTGGAGCCAGGTTCTTGCCTATACGCACCTCAACACGAAGTTGAACCAATGAGAAGATGATGCACCATGCTGCGGGTTCGAATGGATGCTTCGAGTACAGTCGCAGTGCGTCCGTGGTAAGCACGGGGTTACCACCTACCTCGCGTTTCAAGGATCCGTTCGACACCTCCAGCATAACTTCATCGTTATCAGGAAGATCAAGCTTCAAACGAACATTGCCCATGGATGCATCCATGGTGTATTCTTCGTTGGTCATGTACAAGGACGCTACCGATGAGTTACGACGTTTCTCAGAATCTGCAGACACCGGAACAGCCAGTTCAGTAGGTTCTAGGTGTGATGGGGTAGAGTCTGCAGATTCTTTTCCGGTTTCTGAACCATTATTAGAGTTTTCTTTACTCGACTGTTCATCCCCATCCGCAATCTCCTTCACTGGGGTCACTGCAGATTCTTTCCCGTTAGACTTCTTAACGGTGCGACCTAAGGCATGATCCAGCATCTCGTGGATCACCATAACCGCCAAAACAAGGTTGATATTAAGAGACAGAATCATCTTGTCCATTTCTATGCGCGTGGCTGTCACCGGTTGCCCGCTTTGCTGGGTCAACGTTCTTGTTTCCACCAGCAGGTTGGGTACGTCCAAAACACGGTGGCTCCGTTCAAGGTGTTCATCAGCTTTGTAGTTCTTCCAGAACGTGCTGTCGATCTTGTAAAGTCTGATGGTATCGCCAGTGAGCCGGAACACGCGGCCATCTGTGCCGAGCCCTGCTCCGCGAGTATACTCCAATACCAGGTTCTTAGCCGCGATCTTGGGACCCAACATATCGCTGGTCTGATTGCGGAACTGATCGCTAGCAACAGCCACAAATGTATTTTCGGCACTCAGCCGAATGCTAGTTAGCCATGGCGGTAGCTTGCGCAGTTCGCCAATGTGGACATGCTCTGACGGTGTAGAGTCCTCCACATCCTCTATCAGACTTGCGTTTGTCTCTATAGTTCCCTTCTGGGAGCGTAAGTTCAATATTAGATGTCGAATGCGATCGAAGATCTCATATTTGATCGCGGAAACATGACAACCACTAATACTAAATTCCATGTCCACACTGAGCTCTGGTCGCGTGACGGCCGTAGCCTTGAAGATCGTCGAATTAATAGCTGAAATATCCAAACGACCGGTGGTTTCAGAGCGGTACCAAAGCTGGGTGTCAGAGATTTCAGCGAACGCCTGCACATGGTACATATCTTCCGAGTGCCGAGAAGAAACGGTAGAATGAACCCGTTCACAATTCCAAGTAAACATCGCATCCTCTGCCTCACTATCTGGGCCAGCATTATCAACAACCAGACGTAGTGCCAGGTCGCTAACGGTAAGAATCACATCAGTCCTCGGCAACAAGTTCTGGAAAGGAATGCGAACCGGAAATTGCCGATGATGCTTTGATGAATGGCCCCGCGACTTGTTAGAACTGGTTTCCGTCATACGTATTAGAGACAAAAGGGCAGGTAAGTTACGCTGCTCGATATTGACGGTGGGAGAGTGAACGGACCAGTGGCTACGAAGTTTGCCCTCGTTCTTGACGGGAGCATCCTGATCGGCCTGGAAGTATCGCAATGTTTTGCTGAAAATGTTACCCCTACTCAGACAGGTCACTAAAGGCACATATAATAGCTCCTCGAGGATTTCACCCGAATCGATGCCAACATTAATGGACGCAACAGTGAAAATCGCCTGGTGAGCGGCATCATGTTTGTCCCATAACAACTTAAACCCGGGACTTCGCGGGTTCATACGACTCAAGTCAATTATAAGGTCCTGCATGGACATGGCAAAGAACTGGCCTCCTACAGGAACCCGCATTACCTCCACAAGGGATATATTGAGCTGGACTCGACGAACCAAGTAGACCCACAATGCGCCCAATTCCACGAGCCGTTTATGGTCATTCTCAGTAAATACCGCTGGGGAGTCGGTAGGGTCACCCACCTTGGTTCGTCGCTGCTTGACATTATTGAGTACAGAAACGAGCGTATCAACGGGAACAGTTAACCGTTGGGATCCAAATAGCAGATCCAGCTCCTTGAGGCGCAACTCAGTAAGATTGAGTACGCCTCTGACATCTATAAAGAAGCTGTCAAGCACCTGGCGCGGGTTCTCGTCATCGAGCGAATTAGCAGTATAGCTGTCGCGTACCGAGATTTTGGCAGACATCGGGATTTCATCCTTAGCCATCTGGTATGCATCAAGCGTCCCCACAAAGTTAGAGGCCCGCAAGTTTGGCGAATTCCGCAGATCAAGCCGTACAGAACTCTGTGTGACCACGATAGTCAAAAGACCACTAAGACACAGCGAAGTACTCTGGAATTGGATATCAAACATCTTCACGTGTGATGCAAGCCATCGTGCTGTCCAGAGTAGATACTTGTTAGAGGATAGGATCAGTGGCACCCCTCTTAGTGCAGCAACACTGAGATCAAAAGTGTCACCATGGTCACGAGGCCACTTCTGCGGCGGTGGTTTATTGGCAAGAAGAACGTCAGTATCGACAGTAATCTCGCAATTCGCCACATGGAACGTGATCCAGCCTGGCCTTGCGACAGTGGGGCGATGCAAGCGCACGGCCAACTTGCCTATCCGCATCTCCACGCCTTGCCGAGGTGAAAACCAGATATGGCGCAAGCTGAAATATCCGATTCGCTTGATAGAAATGCCCGTAAATAGCCGAAGAATGGCAAAGATCACAAACGTGACCAGATACAGACCCACCACTGCGGACACGATCCGCGATAGTAAGCGTGACACTACCACCATTTGCAGTTTTCCATACTGGCTGAACAAGGGTGCAGTAGATTGCATCCTTATCAACGTATGTTCCTGATGGCGGCGGAGTCCTGGAGAGAAGGCTGGTTGGTCCGAACGGTTGTCACTAGTGGGATACGAGGGCTAGGGCCGGTCCGTGATTTTTAAGCGGTTCTACCGACTGGGCTAATGAATCCCACAGATCGGTGCGGACCAGGGGGCTCTCACAATATCCTGAGAAGATATCGGGTAGTTAACAGGCTTAGAGTTAATATCAATGAATAATGGAACTTTACGGATTTGGATAGAGATCATTGACGATGGCTGACGAAAGCAATATTGATGATACCGCTTATGATTATACCTGCGGCTCATGGGTGGGCCATCATATGAGTGGTGCGGCGCACATCAAAGGATACGCACACGATCTGGATGCCTTATGCATACGATCGGCGAGTGCATATGCTTATTAAGAGACAGACATGAAACGCATGATTACCGATGGGCCGCGAGCAATGTTACGCGTATACTTTATGCATAGTACTTACGCACCTTAAGTGCAAACCCCTACGCACAGGCTCCATTATACACATGTGACCATATGCACTTGTCCCGGTGGGCGCTGAAAAATCCCTTCGCCTCGCGACGAATTCCTCGCGCAACCAAACTTTTCACTTCTGATCCCCCATGGCGCCCAAAAAGAAGGGCCAGCGCATGGCGCTGGACGATTTCCTGATGGACGACACGTTCTCTGGCAGTGGCTCTGGCTCGTGGGCTGATGAGGACATGCCTCTGCCCACCGCTTCCACTGATGGCTGGGGAGGTGGTGGTCTCGGGCTGGGCTCGGGCCCTTCTCTCACTGCCGGCCCTCCACTAGGAGCTGGTGGATTCAGCATGAATATGACCGTGCCTATTCCCACGGTGCCGCCGTTCACGGCCCGGATCAATAACCTGAGCTTTGACGCTACCGAACAGACGCTGCGCGAGTTCCTCCTAGAGCGTAACCTGAAGCTGGAGAGTGTGCGTGTGCTGAAGGACAGCGAGACTGGCCGTGCACGTGGCTCTGCCTTTGTCGATTTCGCGGATCGTGACTCGCTGCAGCGGAGTTTGAACCTCCGCGATCCCATGCTTCAAGGGAGAGCTATTCATGTGGCAGTTGCTGAACAAAGAGGTGGCCGTGACCCCTCGGATGGCAACTGGCGTGGTGCTCGCCGTGATTTGGGCGCGGGCCCAGAGCCTGAACTCGACTGGGCTGCTGCTCGCCGCACTGGCCCGCCTCTGCAGAGCCCGGCTTCGGCCATGGATCGCCCTGGTTTGGAGCGGTTCCGCCGCTCGGGTCCTCCTCCCAGCCGCTTCGATGAGCCCGAGGAGGACTTTGACTGGTCTGCCCGCCGATCTTTGCCCGGTGGCCCTACTCCCCGCGCGGGTGGCTTCGGCACTGGTCCTCGCCGGCCTCGTGAGCCCGACTTTGAGCCTGATTGGTCTGCCCGTCGCACTCCAGTTGTTGAGCCTCGTCGTCCTCCTCGTTTCGGTCACGGTTCTCGTCACCACGATGATCCCACTGATAAGGCATTTGAGGAGTTCGGTCGTCGTCGTCATGGCAATGCCCAGTCCCGATCTCAGGGTGCTCCGCAACAGACTGCTGCTGCAACTACACCTGCTGCGCCCCCCAAGGATGCTCCTACAGCAGCATCGAAGCTGCAACGTGGTTTCGAAGTTCTAACCGTAGACGATGACGAGGACGAGACCAAGCAAGCCGAGGATGACACCAAGCCTGCTGTGGTTCCTGAGTCGGTGGCCGAGCTCCAGAAGGCCGAGCGTGCCAAGGAGGATGACGGGACCTGGACTCAGGCGTAATGGCTACTATCCAAATATTATTTTATGTATGTTTTCTAGCATTGTAGATTGCGATCTTCAATCTAGCGCGAAGCCCGCTTTGGGGAGCGGGCCTCGTACGTAAGCGGGGGTGAAGTGCGTGGTCTCTAAATATTACAATCTTAGGCATATGCTCCCATACGCGCTATTTTCGCCAGTGTCCACGGTGACCAAACGCGTCAGTTCGTGTCTGGGCATCCGGTTCCGGTGCAAATCTTCATGAATTACCCGCAGGATAATACTGTGACAAGATCAGAGCCATGGACTGGTCAGGAGATGTCTGGTCGTCCTATTCGAGGCTCTGTACCTCCGGGGGGTGCTAATCAGGAATTTACACAGATTGGGCCATCTTATCCAGCGTCTTATCCAGCATCTGCATCAAGCACTCAGCGTATTCGAGGCTCTTCTATGTATGTTGATCATCCTATTGAGATGCGATCTCCGGATGGCCCTTCCTTCTATTCTTCTGCATCAGCATGGACCTCGCCAGATCCTAATACACAGCCATACCAAGTAGGGCAATCTCGAGGAATTCCCGGTAACAATGGACTCAGTTCTGGAACTCATGTAATAAGAGATCCCTTAGATACTCGTGTCATTGCTACTCAACCGGTCCACGGATCATTTGGCTCGCATCCTGATTCCACGCCTGTGCATGACTCGGTTCATTTGGTAGCAACCCAGTCCATTCACCAGTCCAATTCTCAGCCCAATCCCCGGCCTGTGTCCCATCATTATCAAGGCCCCTTGGCTGCTGAAGCTGTTAATAGACCCGGCTGGTCCTCAAGGTCATCTTCAGCTCAGACACTACCTGCCTCTCAACCCGACCCCAAGAAACGACAGATCAACCCAGAATATTCACCATATCAAAGTAACCAAGACCATAAACAGTGCTTCCAGCCGTCTGAATCGCAGCATTCACAACCAAGTTCCTCTCAACCTGCCATAAAACGTCGTCGCGGCCGCCCGCCAAGTAGCAGCAAGAGGACAGCATTGGCACCCCCACCTCCTCGACCACCAATTCCACATACCCAGGAGCCTGTGAAGACTGAATTGTGGATCCAACAGCCCCATTTGAGCCCTCTATCGTGTGCTAATCCGTCAATCAATTTAGATGATCTATGGACCCAGCATTGGGTCAAGTGGTACGAATCAACCCGCCCAGCTCGCCCAACAAGCCCCCCTGTACCGATAGTAAAACAATGACCACTAAGAATTAACCACATACTCCTATTCCTAATTAATTCCTAATATCATGATCTATCTACCTTTTAACCCCACCTTTCTGTATGATACGCGGGGATAACGGGTGTGATTACGATGTGCCCGGGCGATTGCCACGAGTGACTAATGGGAAAGTGATCAGTCGGTTTCCTTCTTTGTTACGTTACGAAAGGGACGGATCTTTGTGGCGGCACTGTACGAGGACTTATCTATCGAACTTAGGGGAGAATGGGTCAGAACGGTTCGAAGCAAAAACGTTCCAGTGCAGACAATCTACCCGGGTTCAGCCGGTCTGATACCCAGACATCGACCCGCAGTGGTCGTAGTGTACGGTCATCGCGGTCATCACGCCGTAGCATCAGCAGTGCACGCCAGTCAGACGATTTGGGGCCCGGGCAAATTCAAGGAACCACCTTTCCAGGATCTCCAGCCACATCACAGGGACCTAATGAGTCGCCGCCACCCACCAGTGAGGAGTACCCATTTCCGATCCCACAACAGTCACAACGGGGACTAGAGTCGATTCTTATGTACCGTGATGGAGATGGCAATCTCACGAACCCATCAACCCCTTACAATGAGTCAGGACCAGCATCGGAAATCGCGCGTCAAGACCGGGCATTTCAAAGCCCCAGTTCGGGTTCAGCGGGGCAAGAGCCAGCAGCATCTACAACAGCCGACTCCACAACATTGGCCACATCGATTCCGGGCAAGAGCCAGCGCCTCGAAGTGCCCACGGCTTCGCACCAGTCGAACGACGAGCTCCCGTTTATGGCCAGTCCCCGCACTTCAACAACAGTCACCCAACTGGTTGGGGGACCGTCGGGACCGGTTAATATCGATGATACCATTCAGTTACTCTTGGATGCTGGGTATAGCGGGAAAACCCCGCGCACATTCTGTTTGAAGAACTCGGAGATAGCGGTGATTTGCCAGGCTGCCCGCGAAATATTTCTGGGCCAGCCACCGCTTTTAGAACTGAGCCCTCCTGTAAAGGTCGTTGGTGATGTACATGGCCAATTTGGGGACCTATTAAGAATGTTTTCCATGTGTGGATTTCCCCCTCAGAGCAATTACTTGTTCCTAGGTGATTATGTTGATCGAGGGAAGCAAAGCCTTGAAACCATCATGTTGCTACTGTGCTACAAGATCAAGTACCCCGAGAACTTTTTCATTTTACGTGGAAACCACGAATCAGCCGGTGTCACGCGCATATACGGATTTTATGACGAGTGCAAGCGGCGATCGAGCATCAAAAGCTGGCGAACGCTTGTGGATACATTTAACACGCTTCCCATTGCTGCAATTGTGGCCTCTAAGATCTTTTGTGTGCATGGCGGCTTAAGTCCGTCGCTAACCAGCATCAACGACATTCGATCAATCGAACGACCCACTGACGTGCCTGAATATGGATTGCTTAACGACCTCTTGTGGTCAGACCCAACAGATGGGCCCAATGAATGGGAAGACAATGAGCGGGGTGTTTCGTACTGCTACAATAAGGTGGCTATCAACAAGTTCTTGGCCAGGTTCGGCTTTGATCTGGTATGTCGAGCCCACATGGTAGTAGAAGATGGCTACGAGTTTTTTAATGACCGATCGCTTGTGACTGTATTCAGTGCCCCGAACTACTGCGGGGAGTTCGACAATTGGGGTGCAGCAATGTCAGTTTCCGAAGAACTCTTATGTTCGTTTGAATTACTCAAACCGCTTGACTCGGCAGCGCTTAAAGAAGAAATGCGCCGCGAACGTATGGAGCGGAGGAGTTCCCAGTTATCGCTTTAACCACCTATATCCTGGCTGAACCTCATTGTTCTGGATAGCGCATGATTTATTTCGGGCAGTGCCCGTCTCCCATTATATTATTGGATTCATATATACATATATATACATGTATATATGGATATATATGTAGGTATGGATATATATGTAGGTATGGATATATATGTAGGTATGGATATATATGTAGGTATGGATATATACGGATATATATATATATATATATATATCACTCATTTATGACGATTCATAAAATCGTTTCCGAATTCTGCTCCAGCTACTAGTCCAAATTCCAGCTCTATTCAAAAATAAAGTAATATAAGATATATTATATTATACTAAGTCAATAGACTCGATTCATTCTACCGGTACAGGGTCTCGCACACGGCTGCCAATGGAAGATCCAGAACGGCATTGCTGGGCCCAAACAGCAATTCCTTAGTTGCAGGGGCCACTTGAGCGTCTGTATCGGTTACCGTTTCGACAGCTGATGGGTCATATGTCAATCTCTCGGTGTTGTAGGCGGCCAGCGCCACGTATATATACAGCATCATCATCAGGACAAATGCCGGTACAGCCAGAGCCCACCATCTTGAAGGATAATACTCGATCCCCAGACCTTGTTCCAGCCATGCAGTTGGCAATGCCGCCCACAATAAGTACACTACCGCTGTTGCAGATGCGCCTAAATATAGCGCGAAGCCGGCATACTCGGCGCTGGGTGGACGTCCGCCCATGCTGACTTAGAAGAGAGTGGAGTCTTTAAATTAGTTTGTACTCGGACAACTGTTTCGGTGTAGCTGAAGGTATTCTTTTAGTATTGTAGTCAATATAGTTTAAGAGCATTATTTTTAGGATCATTACTTTTCGATAGACACTGGCATATATTACTGATACAGGTTGTAAAGGTGAGTTGGGTTTATATGCAGAACTTGATATGATGGTTCTACCGCCTTAATTAGATACAGGTGACAAATATTATGGATGTCAATAATGAATTGTTAATTGTTAGAGCACAGGCTAGCCGGAATGGTTTACATGAAAGAAGTCACAAAGAAGTCACGGACCGTCTATTAATATATTGTTCCTGTTCTCCTATATTACATGATGAGATGTAAGGGTACAATCAGACATATCCTACTACACATGTCAAAATGTCAAAATCAGAAGTGGCAAGAGTTCTAAAATGCAGTTATTCCAAAGACTAGAAATGCAAAAATGTCACGCAACAAAGTGGGCATGCATCCGTTCCGCAAACCCAAGAGGTACCCCAAACACCGGATTCAACGGTAACAGCGACGTCAATGATGTTGTATCCTCATCGAGAACGGGTTGAACGGACCAGTCGAACCATGATGCACCCATTTTATAGCTAAATCTGGCATGTACAAGCCCACATAACGCATAGTTTGTATGATAAGAGTCCGGACGCATCCCAGGCTTGTCTCGAAGCCCGCCTTCAGGATCTTGGCTGCACTTGACAATATAATCGCGGAATCCCTGGCGATCAAACCAATCGCCCTGCCCAAGAGCCTGGATAATAAGTGGCCAACATCCCCCTACCCAATGGCTATAACAAGCATCTACAAGCTTGTTTGTGCGGCCAGAGAATCCTGGCACTTGAGCATCCTGACGGCGACCTAGCCAATGAACCATACTGTCAAGATCAACGTGGTGCTTCAAACTATCCACTCCCTCCGCTAAGATAATCCCTGCTAGAGCACAAAAAGCGTAGCCACCGTGGGCCTCTCCAAATGGGCAATTGGCAAATCCTCCTTCATACGTCTGGCATGTAGACAAATAAGACGCTGTACCGGCAACCAAGTCTGGAGCATCAAGTTCAAGGAGTCGGATGGTCACCATGGCACAATAGGCAGCGCGAGGATCTATCTCGCCATGCATACATACGCGGAAAGAGCCATCAGATTGCTTGACACTCCGCAGCCAAGAGATCATTTTTGGACGATTCACTTGATCCCACGCTTCAGAGTTACCACATAGTGTCAAAGTAGCCAACGAAGCGTACGTGCAGGCAAGGTGAGCTGCCTGGCCTATGCCACCCCCGAACCCACCATCAGGGTGCTGAAATGCCAAAACTGTGCGTGCAGCCCTTTCGCGCAGCTCTGGGGTAGATTTCTGGAGAAGTTCTAATGCGTTGAGACTCCAAAACACAAGCCAAGGACGAGATGCGTCCAGTGAGCGGAACGCCGAAGGGAGCGTGCCAAGAAACTTTCGGCTGAACTCAACATGCTCATCCGTAAGATCAAGAGGATCCCCCTCGGCCAGTAATGGTAGACATTGATCTACAACCTCCTGATGGTCCTCCACGGTCCTAGAATCCATGTCCAAAATGGTGACCTTCCCAGAGATAGCTTGGCGATTTGTGCATAACTTGATACTATACTAGAGCTGCGATTATGCTTATGTAACCAGGCCCTCGATCGTCACGATAGGGATTTGGGATCCGGTTGCCGACGCAGGCCTTAGTGTGGCCCTTGCTTGGGATGCATTTGTTCATAGCAGACCTAAACAGGCATGTTTGATCGCAGGGATTGCTGGATCAGCACTGACACTAGTCTCTAGAGCCGGTGCATTTTTATATGTGCCAGCGTCTCCAAAAATATTTATAGACTCTCCAGATCCCGTGGAGTCACCGTGGTGGATAGCTTTGGTATTATTTGTGATATCTTTGGCGAATTTATTTGTGCTTTTTCGGTCGCGGAGAACCTATCGACTCCGAGCGTTGTCACCAACTGAGAAGCCGTCAAGCCCAACATCTGCTGTACTCATTGACCAGGTTTGGACGTTGCATAAATGGGAGCCGGGTACTCCTCACCTCATATTCACGCTGTTTTTTACCCCTGCTCATGTATTTGCCGCATGGCAAGGACAATTAATGATCACTTGTCCGTTCACGGTGATTTTAGCAAGTCTTGCCAGTATGTTCTCGCAATCCCAAGCGGATCAGCGGCTTGTATCTGCACAGGTGCTTGCTGAGTATGCTGCAAAGTATGTGAGACCACATGCATCTGCTGCCACACGAGATGTAGCTGTCGATGCGACAGAAACCCGAGTCTACGCATCGACTCCCAGGCGCGAGTTTCGGCCGCGTGATGTCCGTGAATGGCCCAGTAGATCGGTAACGCCTAATCTTACATCTAACACTACTCTGGGGACGCCTTTAAAACCCCCATTGCAGACCCCTTTGCGGTCTATTCGCGGCCATCGCATCAATGCATCGACCCTCAACTCCCCCCGGCGTCGGTGAAGCATATCCACGAGAATAATGGCAAGTAAGGGTGATTAGAACTAGTTTAACATATATTATCGGGTCTATTCATAAATCATCCCATCCAAAGACCGACTCCCGGGCTTTTTGTAGCGCCCAGCCCGTCCAGGTGGCCGGGGCCTCGCGCTTGGGCTCCGGAACGGTTGCTATGGGGGCCACTGCAGCCGCTGACGGTTTATGAGCGGATGTTGGTCGGAACAAAGATGCTGGGGCCGGTTTCACGAGCTTGGACGAGGTGATATTCGCAGACAGACCGCCAGATGCGTCGGTAGAGTCGGGAGCAGCAGCAGTAGCATTCCCCGACTCATCTGGATTGAACGAGATCTCCGAAAGGAAGGATCGATCCGAATCATCAGCAAGCAGCGAGTTTGTAGCACTGGGCAAAAGCATCGAAGCATCGCCAGTGCCCTCAGTGGAGGGAGAGCCAGGGACACATCCAATCACAAACTGGCCAGGCATAACGTGTCCATTTTCAGCAAGAGCCCGCTGTGCTGCAGCGCGATCATGATAAGCAATTCTCAACCAGTTGCGGCCACAATCAATTGCTGGTGGTCGCCGCATCGATGTGCTGGGACTATCCCCAGTATGCGGCGTGTTCTCGACGATATCACCAAACCGTGAAAAGTGCTGAAGGACAAGTTGGGACATTCCAGGAGGAAATCCAAAAACAACAACGCTGTATGAGTCCTGGTTTACTGGAACTGCAGTTGTAGGCGGAGGCTGTGACCGTTTGGGAGTAGACGGAGCGACCGTGGATGCCGCAGTCAGAGGCTGATGCTGGCCTACACGCGTGATCTGAATGCTCTGGGTAGGCGGAAGATCATCTTCTATGGTCACAGAGGCTGCCGATTTAGCCGCACGAGATTTAGCAGTGCCAAAACTCGACGGATGAGCAGGGGCACTTGTCGAACCGGCCGATGTGCTCCCAGGGCGTGCGGCCTCTCTAAACGGCTTCGCAAACGAGCTCCTCGATGTTCCCGGATTTAGGTGGGACGGTACAAACCGTCTACCGGCCGTAGTCCACTGAGGACCACCAGAATCCATGGGTTGTTTAGAGGCCAAACTAAGAGGCTGGATAGAGCTTCGCTTAGTTAAGCGGATCAGGCTACGCAGAACCATCCCGGAACCGGTGATAGGAAGATCAGGGTCCATTCGTAGTTAATTGCATGGAACTAGCGGCTACAAATAACGCTAAATATCGAGCAATTAGCCCAAATGTATACATGAGTTAACTAGTTGATGGCAGCAGCTTTTTCATATAGCATGTCTACCACCGACGACATGTGCTTGATGGTGTCGAGAGACATTTCATAGGTTTCATCGGCACTAGGAGGGGGGTACACGTATAGCCACCCATTGCCTTGGTCTAGAACTCCATAGATAACCTTGTCCAGAATCATTTGGCTCAACTTGCCCTCGATCTGTGCAGTATCCAGGCCAATAAGCTGGGCCAAGTGCGAGATTTCAACGCATGAATATGGCTCAATCACCTTGACGAGATTCTCTTGGAATAGCTTGTCATAGAGTGCCGTGAAGTGGGAGCGGATAAACGGATCTGCCGACAATTCCTGCGGATACTGCTTAAGCACCGACTCGAATTCCTGCAACGACCGCTCATTACTGGCCTGAGCCATTGCCTTCATTGCATCGATTTCACGGCCTTGGTACACCTGTACAGTCTTGTGGCTCAGCAACTGCTCCACATCAGCCACAAGATTAAGCATAATCTTCACCAAAAGCAGGTACTTAAGTGACGATACTGCACTCTTATCATTAAGCGAAGCATAGCCCTCAAAAGCCTCATAAAAGTACGAGAATGCCGTTTTGTAGTCGCCATCTTCGGCCTGCAAGATTCCAGATTGCTGGTCGAGTTGCGCCTGCATCAGCGTTGGCGTATAGATGGAATTTGCACTAGTGCGGGCACTGGTGAGGCTTGCCTTTGCCTTGGGAAGGTTGCGTAGCGCGTGATAAACTCGTGATTCAAGTAACTGGACCTCCACAAGCATCATCTTGTCATCGAGACGTTTGAGCTCCCGTAACAAGGAACCGATTAGTTCGATTGCATCATTGTAGGTACGCTTCTGATAATACAGGGCCACAAGTCTAACCTGGAGACTTTGGCGTAAGAAGCTTCGGTTCTCTTGGACTGCCCACGCCACACACTCGCGGATCGTAGTTATTTGCAAATCAGTGGTGTCATCGATCTTGCCCAGATTATCCACAAGCGTACGAATCACCTTTGCTGTCTTAGACTTGGCATAACCCCCGGTAACTTCCCGAGCTGTGGCCACCAGCTCACTGAGCTTCGTAGGCTGCGTGGTGGCGCGATAGTATTCAGCCAGCTCTGTGAATGCTGTTTCCTGATCTTGGACGCCCTTTTCGCTCTTCCCAGGATTGGTCCTTACAATCTTTTGGTAAAGACTTTCTGCGCCCGGAAATCCGGTCTCTTTAGCCTCCTTAAGCAGGCTCATAATGTCCAGACGTACGAACCAACGTTGCTTACACAAGGGCCACTTATTAGGGATTATGCGTAGTGCTTATGGTAACATACAGTTTATGGTGGGAAATGCAGTAGAAACCCCGAATATTAATTGCAAAATATGGATCTATACTTTTTAGCTCGTTTACTTGCTTGTCTATATATTTTTGTTTTTTGGGGGGGAGAGAGGATCTATACCGTAGTAGGAGAGTAGGTGTACTTCTGGTGCACAGTATTCACCATGGCACGAAGCTCTTGTTTGCGTGCCTCATCACACCACGATCCATTAATACCATTCATGGCAATTTTGCACCATTGGTCGATCGTGAACCCAAACCGTGTGTGTACAGCCACATAATTGTCCAAAATGTAACCACCAAAATAGGCGGGGTCATCAGAGTTGATCGAGAAAGGAATATTAGAGTCGAAGAACTTGCGCAGAGGAAGTTCCTCAATATCTTCAACAACTTGGAGCTTAACATTCGAGAGTGGGCACATGGACAACATAGTTTGCGTTGTGGCCAAGCGCTGCATCAGCTCTGGAGAGTACTGACTGTTAACACCATGGTCGATACGAGTCACTTTCAGCAAGTTGAGGGCATCAGATACAAACGTGTGGTCACCCTCTTCACCAGCATGGGCAGTAAGGCCAACTTGCGGGAAATTGGTACGAGCATATGCATAACACTCCTCGAACAAGTTAGGAGGGAAAGGCTTTTCAGACGAGTCAAGGCCCAAACCATGGATAACACCTTGTTCGTACCATTTAGATGCACTCTTTAACGTCTCCATACCAGATGATGCCGGGAGATGCCGCAACAAGCACATGATCAGTTTGTTAGTGGTCCCGAATTTGGTGCTCGCATCCCGAGAAGCCCGCTCAAGACCACGAACAACTACCTCAAGATCAATTCCCCGCTCAATGTGAGCCTGAGGATCGAAAAAGATCTCCGAGTGCAGGCATCCATCGTGATGGGCCCGCTTGAAATAGTCCATCCCTAGATCGTAAAAGTCTTGCTCATGGATCAATACACTCATACCGACATAATAATGATTCAGAAAATCCTGGAGGTCGGAGAAGTTTGCATATCGCTCCAAGCATGCTTCCACCGATCCAGGGAAAAATTCAGGTAGCTTGACTTCATTCCGTTTTGCCAATTCAAACACCAATGCTGGCTCTAATGTACCTTCAATATGCAAATGGTGTTCACATTTAGGCAACTCCTTAAGAAAGGCGTGCATATGCTCCGAACATTCATGGCGAGCCATGGTTGTCTACCGAAGTTTTTTTTACTCACTAGGATTGATATATAACGTCAGATTTCAAGGTGATCGATCGTCACCGTTGAGTTGGTCATATCCAGGTAATACATGTCAACAGCTCGAGAGAATCAGAATTGCTCCTTATCAATAGATAATGTACCAAAAATCTGACCTATGACACTAAAATATAGCAATTAATGCAGCCCAAATGGATCCCCAATATACCCTAATAAGACCCAAAATCCTAATCGCGCTTTGATCATTCTTTCTAAGTCTTGGGCTGCTATTTATTATAATATATTACACACCATCGATATCGGCCTGAGCCATTTTGGTCATAAAATGCGACAATTGCCGTGTCTCCACAAGCAAACTGTACAATTTGGTTTCTTCATCAGCAACCATTACTGCGGTATCAAGAGCCAATAAAGCGTAGCCTGCATTAGCTGCTTTAGCTTCAAGTAATACTCGCACTAGCTCCAATAATAGGAAAGGCACGTATATTCTGCGGATTTGCAACAGAGTAGGATTCTGTGATTGATCAAAGAGCATTGTGGCTGCTTTGACACTTTCCATCACCAATCCCACATGTTCAGTGGCTTTAGATCGCCATTCAGCGCCGCCGCGGGGTAGGGCGTCCCAAGCCCTGATATTGCTTAACGCCTGAACGAGCTTGGCATACTCCAAAACTTCGCTTCGATCGGTTCCAGGAGTGGCCCGACCTGCCACCGACCCCAACGATACTCGGTCACCCACGTCCAATGCGACCTTGGGCTGGGCTTGCAACAAGTATGTACGGAACATGAATACCAAAGCACTTACAGCATCATCCCACATTTGAGCAACAACAAACCATTCTAATGCACTGATAAGACGCATGGACGCATCGTCGGGCTCGGGGGTTTCTGAGAGAGGCACATCAATGTTGAGTCTGGGTTCAGCATCGTTAGGATGGAAGGAATTGGACTGAACGAGCTCAAATGCTGCACGCAATGCTGCCTGATAGTCGATACCACAACGCTGCGACAGATACAGCTGCATTTCCCGCTGGCCTGGGTCGGTTGTCCCTGCCAACACTCGCGAGTATATAGTGGTTCGAGCCTCTCCAGGAGGTAGCAGTCGAACATAAGCCGGGATCCATGGCAGCTTATCTCCCAGCATGTTCAAGTACTCGATGTATGCCACCAGCAAAAATTCGGTTGTGGAGGGTGTGGACTTCGGAAGAATGATTTGCAAGTGCAACAAGACCCGCAGCAATTGTGGTTGCTTCAAGAGTTCACTTGGAGCATCGGCGCCCCTAGATATAATACGCTGGGCTTGATGCACTAGCTGCGTTGCTAAATCATCCACAGTTCCGGTTATAACAGCTTTGATGACGACCCGTCGAAGGTCTTGTCCTTGAAGCCGCACTTTGTGGTCCTCACCATTATCTACGGCATCCAGAGCTTCTTCAAGTGACCTTATTAGTCGTTTGGGCGCAGGGAGAGAAGCACTGTTACGGCTATACTCATGAGTGAGGGCATTCACATATGCAAATAGCTTAGACTCCCAGTCCTGGCACAAAGGCAATACTGTTTGAACATCACCACACAGTATCCCATATACTGCCTTTTCATAGCGAGATAGTGCAGATGTTGATGCGACGGCCCAGAACGTACGCTTGGCCAGCTCGTTTGTCGGGGATGCTTCTATCGCTGCTTTTAGGCCCCAGTTATTGGTTTGTGCGCACTCCTTAGCAGCTTTTTCTCGGTTCCCTGTAAGCAGAAGCTCGAAGATATACCGGAAGAAGGTCGAATCTGCTGATGCGTCCTCCTCAGCAATTTGTTTGCCTTGGCGCACTGGCGCATCAGCATCCAATTCTGAGACCATTAAAGACACAGTGCTTGAGTTTGCTGCAGATGTTGACCGCAGCTGAGATTGTCGCAATGTATTTTTGGTGTACATCCACTTGATTGTGCGCAGTTCTTCCGGCTCTCGAACTCCCCGCGCCATTTCTTCGAGCCAACCCAGAACCAGACGGTTTTCAATATGCGGGTCAACATCGCCAGACAGCCGGGCAGTGTACAATATTTGAACAAGTCGCCACAGTCGCGTCTCGAGCTCAAGCGCTGCAAATCCAGCATCATTAGTGCCCTTGCGTTCACCCGCTTCGGCCGCGCGGTTCAACACACTGGAATAGAACCGCTCGACGCCGTCCACGAAGCCAGAACTTTTGCTCCCAATAACTTCATCGACGATCTCCGCAAAATCGTTAACCAACGCGTCCATCTCTTCGCGGCACTGGCCCAGAGAAGACGATGGCTTGTGTGAGCTTTTGGCTAAGAGTCCGCTTAACCTCACTTATGCACTCTACGAAATATGCACATCGTGCCAGACATGGGGGGGTTTGAAACCACGTGAGTTTCGAATTAACTATGGCATTAATGGAAACATCGAGCAAAGGTCATAGAGAATTGAGATGGTCGTAAAATATTATCATAGCTATGTTTGGTGGTGCAGTTACTCTCAAAGCAACTTTGCATTCTTAAAAGGAGATCCACCATAATTTCCATTCATCAAATCAGTAGCACACTAGCGAGGAATGCCGTCATTTTATTAACGGCAGCTGCATGCCAAGGCAGTACTGTAGGCTCTGTAGTTATGCCAGTGAGCTCAGCCAGACTAGCCAACCGCCGGAACTGCCCCAAAACGAGGTTCAACATTCGTCTGCGTTTATCTGCTTGCGGTTGAGAAGAGTGCACAAGCCTGACTTCAAGGAGAACGTCATTTGCATCGGGTCCACCGCGTTTCACCAGATATCCCAAAGCTACTGGTGAAGGTCCGGCTCCTACTGACCCGAATATGGGCGCCTTCGGAGTCAAGGTAAGGCCATGGGTTTCTTCTCCCACCATTACGACTACCGCATCATCCTGGGGCGTTTCTGCTACTTTGGTGGAGAACACTTGCGGCACAACTAGGCCTTGAGGATATGGCAAGTATGCAACACTCAGATCGAATGATATGTCGCCTGAGACTGCTTTCGCGAGCCGTTTCCAGATTCCCAACTCGCTAGCATCCATTTTATTGCACTTGAGTATAACTAGGCGCCACTTTCGATTCGAGACAGATGTTGAATTGCCGACTGAAACACATAGTTGAGTAGTACGGTGCCAGATATCGACAAATACACCTAGCAGCGACTGGTCACCTGCTACCAATGCTTCGGCTACTCTGCGCGGAGACTCTTCGTCGTCTAAAGATCCAGTTGTAGTGACACCAGCGGCGGGGGATGCTGCTCGAGTTCTGGCATATGCCGGAGTGACTCGAAATACTTCTGTCCGAGTCAACCGCGCCCATTGGTCAGTCCACGAAGCACACACCCATCGGCGGTCTGGAGAAACATTATATGCCATGTGCATTATTGGGTCCTCATCAAGAACATGTGCTGGAGGGTCAGCTTGGAATTTGAGACTAATACTCTGCGATGCCAGATGGGCCAACGAGAATGCCGATTCTGCTCCTTGGACCAGATTCACATTCGTGCGGTGAACCCATCGATCATAGAGCAATAGTGCCATTCTTTCAAGCTCCGGAACCTGAGCCACGACATCTGAATTCCACGGTGACACAAAGGTATCCAATGACGCCAGAAGCCACCTTGCATCGGATAGTCCCGATCTTAATGCTTGGAATCCACGCGCTAATGGCAAAAATGAAGCAGCCACTCCTGTAGATGGAGGTGGAAAAACAGTAACCAGTGCAACTCTTGTTTGTGGACTGAATGAGTTCAGAAGTACTTTTTTGAGTTGGGAACACGCGATTTCGAATATTTCACCGACATCCTCGGCCTCAGCATGCTTCATATCAGCCTGGATGGGAAAAACGCCATTCTTTACCGGTCCCACCGTCGGCAAATCGATCTCTCCAAGCCCACAGTCAGAGTATACATCCTTCAGCATGTCCAGTGATATTCTAATTCGTTCTTGGACACCAGCATTCGCTAATGCCATGATGATAACGACAATGTCTCGTGGAGGAGCTTGCGGACGCAAGTCCAATAACCGCCAAAATCGAAGCGCAGATGCCCTCGCCTTATGGGGTTGGGACATGCGCACAAAATTATACAACGGAGGGCTCAGGAGCACAAAGTCATCCTTAGGGTCGGGCTTATCGGGATCAAATCCAGCCAATTCACCAATGCTAAGTGGCCGGAGTTCTGAGAATAGTCCTTCGAGGCAGTGATTAACCACAGCATCCCCGGGTACAACTGGGTTTGCCAACAGAGGCAGTCGCATGAATTGATAAAGACTTCCTGCATCCCAGACAACTTGGGCCATGAGGAGCTGAAGGTTTTCATTTGAAATCCCAATCAAATTTCCCATCGAGCTGCTGCCAATGTCGGTACCTGGAGTGTAGCCACCAACTAACGGCGAATCGAGAATTGCTGCCCAACTTTGTTGGAGTCGTCTGATTTCATCGCCACTAGGAGCCCAGCGTAGACGAGATAGATCACCAAAATCATCCCAGTCAGCCTCGGCATCAGCCTCGGCCTCCATAAAGTCGACTTCTCCTGATGAATCCGATGAACTGCCGGCGGATTCTATGTCTGAGTCTGAGGCGCTTTCCTTTGGATCCGGCGATTCTTCCTCCTCCTGTAAAGTCTCCATAGTGTAATGGAACCTGCCACCTTCAAGATAACGCGAATCAAGGGGCTGATAAACATTTTTGTCGAATTTGACTTCACTAAAGACACCTCGTGGGGGTGCCAATGATTCTGGGTTTTGCACACGCAACGATGGGGAAACTTGCTCGGTCTCTGTTTTGCAAGCCCTGCTACCGATTTCATACGGATGTTCATCGATCCCTAGCGTAGCACCGGTCTGGGCCATGATAGCCATCGTAGTCGTTGTTTCAGTGTCAGGGGCCTTAACTGGCTGATCAAAAAAGTTAAAATCGGCATTCGTCACATCCTCCTCCATGCCCCAATCATCCATAATCTCCTCTGCAATTGCAGATGACGGCTCTGCTGGTGTCGGGACTGCTGGTGAGTGATAATGAGGCGTTGGGTAGACTTGTTGATGCTCTGACATGTCGGCAACGGATCTTCGCCCGAGAGTTGGGGTTGGTGGAGGGGCAGGAGGAGGATTTATAGCCTGATGAAGCTTCAATTGGGGCTTGGGGGGCGGATCGGGCGTGTTCTGCTCTTGTGACTGATGCTGAGACTGCTCTTTTTGGTGGCGTTCTTCGTATGGAACACGCATTCTCATCTCCAGCTCTTCATATGGATTTTGGCGTCGCGTGTAGTTCTGCGCGCTGGAAATTCCTGAAGATGAGGCAACTACTAGTGCTACAGGCCACATGAGCGTACGACCCTCACACGATACATGTAACCACGGGCTTTCCTCCAAAGCCTCAAGAGTCACAAAAACGATTTGCGTTGCACGTAGATATGCATGGAATATGCATGCCAATTCTGGAGAAGGTGCGTCAACAGCATTCACAGTGCCTGCCCCAACCACTAGTGCCAACTTACCACTTGGTAGTAGCCACACTGCAGGTCCAGTGGCATGTAATCCAGCGCCAGAGCTTCCCAGGGGCCTTAATTCAGCCCTTGTTGCAACCACACAGACTCGAAGTTCGCTATCATTCCATACACTCACCTCCACACGCATCACTGAGCCATCCCACACCGATAATACTGCGTCACGGCCAAATGGGAGAAAGCTTGAAGGGCCCTGGCGCAAAAGTCGGACCCGACATGCATTTTCGAGAGCAGACAATAATGGAGAAAGTATATGTGCCCGTGAAACGGTACTTGGTTTATCTTGGTCGAAACTGACGATGCCAGTAGCTGCCATAGGCATGCCACGGCTCAGAGATATTGGAGGATCTGGTGCAGGTTGGGAGCCCGGATCCATAGAGAATGTCCAAAGTTCCCGTCCAACTACTGCGGCCAGTTGATCCTCATAAAGTAGAGCAGCCTCGATTCGAAGTAATGTCGGATCTATGGCAACTGAGCCTATATTATCATCAGCAGCACCTGGAGTACCCACTGTCGAAGGAGCTGGTGTTGTATGCATAGATTCATCTGAAGATGCAAGTCTGCCGGCAAAAACTTTGAATGCGACCTCACCTAACCGACCAACAGCCGATAATGCTGGCTGCACACGATGGGCTTGAACTGCCATGATCGCGAGAAAAGATAGTAGGGGTTTTACAGAAATGAAGGCCTGAATTGGTTCCGTCCTAATCGCCTCGTCGGGCAATGGTGAATCCCTCCCCCACGCAGGCCTTCTACAGGGTTTCTGATGCTGCTGGTGATACCTCGCTAAAGACCTAACTACCAATATGCACTACGCATTAAGCGGATCCATCTAGCATATATGCACTACTACTAAGCACGTGAGCATCATCACTTGGGTCGTTACGCACTTAAGGATAGCTTCGCTTGATATTTAGCGAGAATGAGATAACTGATCATCGACTCCCGGTGATTTGCAAATGAGAACTGAAGTTAATTAATCTCATGTATGAGTCTATAAATAAACATATCAATGCATGCACATTAAGTGGCGGGTTATTTAATCTCTACCCAGTAGAGTGGTAATGTTAGTTTTGGTTTTGGTTTGGTTCGAGAATAATCAGTTCAGTGGTAGTTAGTGAAGTCAACCTCACCGTCGCGCAAGCCCGAGTTCTCGTGGCAGTTGCACTGGTTCGCAGGACGCAACCCACAGGGGCAAGCATCCGCAATGGCAGCGTTCTCGGTGGCAGCGCGATTGCAGTCGCAGTGCTGAGCAGCCCGGGCGCCACATGAGCAGCGAGCCTTAGTAGCACAGTCGCAGACAGCGTTCTCTCCCTTGCAGCAGACCATTTGTGTAGTTGTGTGTAGTAGTTGTGTTGAGATGTCTTCTGCTCAGAGGAAAGTCGCGTCTATTTAACCTTCGCAGACTAACGTTTCTCGTATGCAACTGGTCATAGGGTTGGGGTATATGGGGAAATTATCTCTCATCTTATTGGCTGGAATCGATCTCTGTGTTCCCAATGAACGTTCTAATGCGTATGCTCTGAGTGGCTGGGACGTTACGAGAACCTGCGAAATTATGCATTACACATACTACATAAAAATATACTATCGCATAATGATCAGTGGATCCCTGACCATCATTATGTAGTGTGTAAGACATAACCCTGGATAATATAACTGACTCAAAATAGTCAGTGCGGCGCAGGGCTAGAAATTTATCCATAACCCGATTAACATGGAAAATAATCCTCGCGTTCGAGTTGAGGACCCAACCAAACCGGTGGCTAGTGAAAATGCCAAAACCGCGGCCAAGATTCGGTCGAAATCTTCTGATATGGGCCAGATGGCCCGAGCTCCATTAGCAGGAGCTTGGGACCCGGCATCGTGGCAGTCCAAACCCATCAAACAAGACGTTATGTATGATGATGCTAATGCTTTGGAAGATGCGCTTTCCAAGCTTGAAAGTTTGCCTCCTCTAGTTCACCCGTCCGAGATTGAGAATCTCCAGACACAGCTTGCCGAAGCAGCCCGTGGAGAACGGTTTGTGCTACAGGGAGGTGACTGTGCCGAACTGTTTGATTATTGTAACTCTGATCGCATTGATGCCAAGCTCAAGATCTTGCTGCAGATGTCGCTGGTACTCATTTGGGGCATTCGGCTGCCTATTCTGCGCATTGGCCGAATTGCAGGCCAATATGCCAAGCCACGATCCAGTCCCACCGAGGTTGTGGAAGGATTTGGGGAACTTCCAAGCTTCCGTGGTGACAATGTCAATGGGTTTGATCCTCGCGATCGCAAACCTGATCCGCGTCGACTTGTAGATGCGTACTTCCACTCGGCGGCAACACTAAATTATATTCGGGCGTCATTAGGGGCAGGCTTTGCCGACCTTCACAAGCCTCAGACTTGGGACCTGAGCCATGTCCAGCATGATATCACGAGAGAACGCTATCAAGAAATTGTCAATAAGATCACCGATGGTTTAGACTTCATGGGGACTATAGGTGAGCGTGGGCCATCGACTCTGAATAGTGTGGACTTTTTCACCGCCCACGAGGCATTGATGCTGGAGTTCGAGCAGACATTGACCCGCAAGCACCCTCCAACTAATAAATGGTATGACACTTCGGCCCACTTTGTGTGGATTGGCGATCGTACAAGACAACTTGATGGCGCACACGTGGAGTTCTTCCGTGGAGTCCAGAACCCCATTGGGATCAAGGTTGGTCCGTCAATGGACACTGATGAATTAGTACGCCTGTTAGATATCGTGGATCCTGACCGAATCGATGGGCGAGTGACCCTAATTACCCGGTTTGGAGCAGGTAAAATCGCCGACAAGCTTCCTGCGCAAATTCGCAAAGTCCAGGAGTCTGGGCACCGTGTGGTGTGGGTGTCAGACCCATGCCATGGAAACACTAAGGTTAGCCCCATCACGAAACTAAAAACGCGCTACTTTGACGATATTATGTCTGAGCTGCGCCAGGCATTAGCTATCCACACTGAGTGTGGGTCTCAACTCAATGGCGTCCACTTGGAGCTTACCGGAGACCCCGTAACAGAGTGTATTGGGGGCTCCCAGAACTTGGAGGATGAGGAACTGACTATTCGCTACGACACTGTTTGTGATCCTCGTCTGAGCCTTTCACAGAGTCTTGACGTGGCATTCCTTATAGCGGATAGCCAACGATCAGCAGCTAAGCCTGCAAAAAACACTGCCAAATGATTTAGTGTGTACCTTAAATTTTAATTGCAACAAAATCTGTTAAGTAACCTACCAAAAGTGCGAAGTTACTTGGAATTATATGTGCCCCCAAGTACTTTTACGAAGTAACCAGTAATTGCGAGAGCTAACAATACCTATAACTTCGGATAGCAGTGCATACCTCAAAAATACTTTAAAGCCTAGCTCTTACTGCGAATTACTGCTACTTTTTATTGTTAATTCAGAACCTCATCAACTCATTATCTATAGATATGGACAGGGGAGGGAGCTAGATCCCAAAACAAGCACAAGCAGATAACTTATGGTTGTTCACGAGGCGTTCGTGCCAACGCATGACCCCGTTTGTCGCGGATATCATCACCTTTAACCACGGTGTTGGTGGTATGATGCTCACGGTCCAACTTCTCGCCGCGAACCACGAGCTCAATGTCCTCCTTATCTAGTGTCTCATATTCCACGAGACCCTGGGCAAGCCGGCGAAGCTCTACCTCGCGGGTCTTGAGAATCTCCCGAGTCCGCCGGTCAGATGCCATCAGTAAGTCACGGATCTCCTGCTCTGCCAGGTGGCGAGTATCAGCAGACCAATCACCCCATTCTTCAGAGAGATCCACGGGCCCAATCTTGTCACTCATACCGTATGAAGTTACCATGGCTTTGGCCACGTAGGTAGCATTCTTGAGGTCTGAAGAGCATCCCGAAGTGACGTTCTCAGGGCCATGAATCATCTCCTCGGCCACGCGGCCCCCCATACATACATCTAGACGGGCTAGAAGCTCGGCCTTGGTCTGGTCATACTTGTCGAGTTCCGGCAGCTGGAAGGTAATTCCTAGCGCCGAACCTCTGGGCAGAATCGTGGCTTTGTAGAGAGGTGTAGCACCCGGTGTGTAGAGTGCCATGATGGCATGACCTGCCTCATGGAACGCAGTATTACGCCGGGTTTCCTCGGTCATTACCATAGTGCGACGCTCAGCACCAAGCAGAATCTTGTCCTTGGCCCATTCAAAGTGGGTCATGGCCACCGAGCGAGCCTTCTTTTGTGACGCATAGATAGCCGCCTGGTTTACGAGATTCATGAGATCCGCACCGCTAAAGCCAGGCGTACCACGGGCCAAATTCAACACGTTTACATGGTCATCGACCTCCACATTCTTCATGTGGTGCTTGAGGATGGCAGCACGGCCTCGAACGTCAGGAAGCTCCACATTAACCCGCTTGTCGAATCGTCCAGGACGCGTTAGCGCCTTATCGAGCAGTTCAGGGAAGTTGGTAGCAGCGATGAAAATCACGCCAGTACTCTGGCTAAACCCATCAAGTTCCACCAGCAGCTGGTTCAGGGTTTGTTTAGAATACGCTTGGTCCTTGGGATTACGCTTACCGCCGATGGCATCGAGCTCATCAATGAACACAATCGCCGGAGCTTTACCACGAGCAGCCTGGAACAATTCCCGGACACGCTTGGCACCCACACCCACGTAGAGTTCGTCGAATTCAGAGCCAGACATAAAGTAAAACGGCACCCCGGCCTCGCCAGCAACAGCACGAGCCAAAAGCGTCTTACCTGTACCAGGAGGACCCGTCAGCAGAACACCTTTCGGCAGCTTACCACCAAGCCCTGTGAACTTTGCCGGGTCCTTAAGGAATTCAACGATCTCCTCCAGCTCCTCACGCGCCTCATCAACGCCCAGGACATCGCTGAATCGAACCGTCGACTTCTCACCACGGACTTTATCAAGTTTAGACGCCCCTAAATCGAAGCCACCAGGACCTTTAAACACGGACGAAGACTCAGAGAAGAAGTTAATGCCTACTGCCAACACATAGGTTGCCAGAGCCATAGGAATCAACCACTTGATCCACTTGAATAACAACGAAATCGGAGTCTCGCTGACAATAACGTGCACGGGATCATTCGAAGTGCCCACAGATCCAGCTGTCAATTGGGGCAAAGCTCCCATAGCTCCTGCATTACCGGCACCAGCTCCTGCGGAAGAACCTTGAGCGGCTCGGGCATTAACAAATGCTATAGCCCGCTCGGTCTGGCCAGTCTGGCGGAGCGCCTGTAGGTACAACTCCTCAGTTTCGGGGCTCTGACCGACACCAGGTGTCTCGAATCGCTGGATAACGAGCTGGGGATAGTTTGAGGCCATAAGATCCCGGAAGAATGCTGCCTGGGCCTTCGGGTCACTCAGTGCCCGGTTAGCGATTTGTTCCTTCACGCTAAGCGCCGTAGCAGCCGTGGCAGATGATGGTGCCGCACCAGAGCCAGCTCCTGCGCCTGATCCAAGCCCCATTCCAAACCCGAGTCCAGACCCCGACCGGGATCCGAATCCCCAAATGTGCCGCATCTGCGGAAGCCTAGAAGCTGCCAGGGGCATCATCTGATGGCTCATAGGACTCCATGTCCTCGTAGCCATCAATCCCCGTCGCAAATTAGCGGACCACATCTTCGCAGTATCAAAATGTAGTGCAATCGCCTCTTAGACTATATGGAGGAGGCGAATCGCTGAGTCAGATCCAGCTGAGGGGGATTAGAGGGAAAGAGATCGGACCGACCACACTCCGAGGGAAACACCGCTGGGACCAATGATAGTAATAGATGCTTTGATTCACAACAAAAGCTGGTTGCCCAAACGGAAGCTCAATGTCATTCGTATTTGCCCGGATATCACCCACTTTGACCCCACTCCACCCGCGAAGTGCGTAACAGCGGACTAAGCAGTGATCTTAGCCTGGCTTCGTACAAGCTTCTCGAAGCATGGACGTCAAGGCGACCCGTGCCTCCATGAAGGAGCTCGAGAGTGCCGGTAGTGCAGACCGGCAGCTCGAGGTTCTTCACGAGCTCGAGGCGAAGTTCCAGCCCACGGAATCGTTGCTACGTGAGACTAAACTAGGGGTAGCTGTGAATAAATTGCGCACTCACACTGATCCCCGGGTTTCCGGGCTCGTTAAGAAGCTTGTTTCGTCGTGGCGTGAGCAGGTGCAGCAGCAAAAGAATGCACGGCTCAAACAGGCCCAGAAAGAACCCGCGCCAACCGGTGGTTCCAAGCCAGACGCGTCCCCAGCTCCTAGTGCCACTAGTAGTAGCGCAGGAAGTTACAAGAGTAACAAACCACGAGATACTAAGACTGATGGCGTGAACACGGCATTTTATGATGACTCTGTCCGGAATAGCTGTGTTCAGGTTATCTACAATGCGCTAGCCAGTGACTCTGATATGCCCTCCAAGGTGCTATTGGAAAAAGCCCGTGAAATCGAGGCATCGGTGTTTGTAGCCGAACGGGGGCCTACCCCCAACTACCGCAAGAAAATGCGCAGTTTGTATATGAATCTCAAAGACCCCAAGAATCCCACCTTGAGGCAACAGGTCGCTCTGGGTAAGATCACTGCGGAACGACTACGCACCATGACCCCTCAAGAAATGGCCCATGATGAGCTTAAAAAGGAGATCGAGCAGATTGGAAAGCAGAATCTGTTTAAAGCCCAAGGCGCCAAGGAACAGCATGCCACTACAGATCGGTTTACGTGTGGCAAGTGCAAGCAAAAGAAGGTATCATATTATCAGATGCAGACCCGATCAGCAGATGAACCTCTCACGACATTCTGTACTTGTGAGAACTGCGGCCACCGTTGGAAGTTCTCATAAGGTTTTATAGTCCGCAGGATGCGACGGGTGTGTTCCCTCCATCTATCCGCCCATATGGGGCTGGTTCTACCGCACATTAATATGGAATCAGACGAAAACGATAGGCTAAAATCCTTATATTGGGCGTTATATATCCACTTTAGCTACAATTACCTACTTTCTCAGGCCTTTTACCGACATTTTATATCCACTAAGATCTATAAGGTTCCCAACCTTAGTAGACTATATTCACACCTTGCACCCATGTCTCGGGGGCTCATGCTGGGCCTAGAGGTCCACGCCCAGTTACAGGCCGGACGAAAACTATTTTCACCGACCCCAACTAAGTTTCATGCTCCCGCAAACTCGCTGGTGTCATTTTTTGATGCCGCATTGCCAGGAACCCAGCCTAGACTCAGTTGGGACTGCCTTCGACTGGCGCTACGAGCAGGTGTGGCACTGAATGCCCGCATTGCAGAGCAGTTCAGCTTCGATCGTAAGCATTACATGTATCCAGATCAGCCCTCAGGCTATCAAATCACCCAGTTTCGAGAGCCATATGCCCGCCATGGATATCTTGATCTGGCAAAACGGGACTACCCTCAACACATGCAGAAAAAGGCCGAGGCGCAAAGAATACGCATCAGTCAAATCCAGATTGAGCAGGACACTGGCAAAACCGTCTATGTTGGCGATACCTCCCGAGTAGATCTGAACCGCGCCAACACGGGTCTGATCGAACTGGTGACAGAGCCTGATTTCACTACGGCTGAATCTGCTGTGGTGTTTATTCGCAAGCTTCAGCAGTTATTGCGGTGGCTGGGTGTATGTAGTGGCGAAATGGAGACTGGAGCTATGCGAGTCGATGTCAATGTCAGTGTCGGAAAACTGACCCCACGTTGTGAAATCAAGAACCTTTTCAGTACCAGTGCTGTCCAAGCAGCGGTTAAGGCCGAGTATGCGCGGCAGTTGGCGTGTCTCGACCGAGGTGAGCCTGTAGAGCGTGAGACTAGAGGTTGGGATGGCCACAATACGTGGAAACTCCGTGGCAAAGAATCCGCCCTTGACTACAGGTATATGCCTGACCCAGACCTTCCCCAGTATATCATAGATCCTGGAAATATCCAATCAGTGCGAGATGCGTTACCACTGCTCCCAGACGTTTTGATCGATAAGGTATTGGCCGAGCCCTATAACGTTGGATTGGTTGATGCCAAAACTCTCTTGGAGCATGATGGTTTGGTACAGTTTTATCTTGATGCATTCCGGGAATTCAGTGCCCGTGGTGGGCGCAACATGCGCATGGTGGCCACATGGCTTGTACATCGGTGGATCGGTGAACAGCAGCTCCAGCAAGAGCAGCAGCTTTCCGAGACTGGTGATGGACTCAGTACTATCCTGCCTCCACTAGATCCATTTGTGAATGTGCTGTTGGCTGTTGATTCCGGTCGCGTTTCCACGACAACTGGCAAATTACTTCTCAAACATGTTGCTGCATCTCCTGACTTAGACCTCGATGCTATGATTCGTGAATATGGTCTAGAGACTCAGAGCCAGGATTCTAGTGAGCTGCAAACTGTATGTGAACAGGTTGTATCTAGCCATCCTGATGTTGTGAACCGCATCCGTGCCGGCAAGAAAGGCTCGATCTCGTTTTTATTGGGACAGGTAATGAAGGAGACTCAGGGTACATTTGCGCCGCAGGCCGTGCGTGAAGAACTCACTAAAATCATTGGCGGTTGATGGTCCACTGTATTAATCTATATAGTATGTGGATAGCATATATCGGTGCGTTGCGTATGAAGACGGTTTCTGGTGTTCCATCCCAGCTTCCCATATTTATTCGCTGCTTTTATCAATTTCTTGACGGTCATCTATATAGGTTTCTGCAACCATGCAAAAATGGAGCACCCAGCTTTGACGTTTGTACAACTATTCGTATAGGGACTCCAGTTCAAATCCGCTATAGTCTAGTGGCTAGGACGTGACGCTCTCACCGTCAAGGCGGGGGTTCGATTCCCCCTAGCGGAGTTTTTTTTCCATCATATGGGCATCACATGTCAATACCATAATTGGGTACTTTTTTTTTGGTACCAGTACGCATTTGCAGGAAACGTGTGGGTTCTGTTATAATTACTGCGACTCCTTACTCCGTACTATATTTAAATTAATACTCGATTAAATCTCATCTACGTATGCTCCTACTTACGCACTATTATCCGAAATCATGAGAAGGTCATACCTTTGGATAGCAGTGAGTAATGGGCACCATATCCTTTAACGGATGATAGTATTCTCTTACTTGGGTTATAGTGCTGATTGATGTGATATATGGTCACTGTGTTGATCCCGCATCGATTTTTCCAATCCACTTCAATATAGGTTCAATCTACTATGTGGGTCCTAATTAGCCATCATATTCTTGGAGAATAACCCAGGAGTAATCCCGAATATATGCAAGCTATTTCAGGACATATCATGATATTAATGGCTACCACTGATCGATACTATGTCCTATCGACACATTCTTGAAGCGGGGAATCATAATACACCTCGGCACACTCGGAGACATCGCGCCCGCACTGGGGTTACTAACCGATTTCCCCACACATTCACTCTGAATATCGACGTGGTGGTTTATAGAACATGAGACTGGCTACATGGATTACACGTAGCACAGGTGTGCGGTACCCCTTTATACAAGGTGGGCTACAAGCGGTCGCAACGGCGGAACTTGTCTCTGCAGTAGCCAAAGCGGGTGCATTGGGTTTCCTCTCCGCATTTACCCAGGCTGACCCAGAGTCGCTGCGCAGAGAGATTAGAAGAACCAGAGAACTTGCTGGCGGTGATGTAGTTTTTGGCGTTAATTTCACAATGCTACCAGCATTAAATCCCCCGGACCACGAAGCCTTTGCCCGGGTAGCAGTGGAAGAGGGCGTGTGGATATTCGAGACCGCAGGTAACCCCAAGCCTGTACTGGGAATTCTTCAGAATGTCAAGGGATCCATAATTATACACAAGTGTATCTCAATTCGCCATGCACTAAAGGCACAGAGCCTAGGAGTGTCAGCAATTTCAATTGATGGCTTCGAGTGTGCCGGTCACCCTGGAGAGGATGATGTTACCTCATTGGTGCTACTAGCTCGTGCAGTGGAGACACTGAAAATCCCCGTCATTGCAAGTGGTGGATTCGCTGAAGGTCGAGGTGCGGCCGCAGCACTCGCCTTGGGTGCACAGGGGGTGAATATGGGCTCGCGGTGGCTTTGCACCGTTGAAGCACCTGTGCATCAGAAGGTCAAGGAAGCCATTGTAAATGCACAAGAAACAGACACTTCTGTGCTCTTGAAACCACTTAACAACTCCGTACGTTGCTTCCACAACAAAGTCGCTGACGAGGTACTAGCAGAGCAGGCAAAACCCGACTTTGACTTCTCCAAGGTGGCTCATCTCATGTCTGGCAGTCGAGGCCGCGAAGTTTATGCCACTGGTGATACTGAATATGGGATTTGGTCATTAGGTCAAGCGGCAGGTCTGATCCACGACATTCCCACTTGCGCTGATCTGGTGAAACGTCTCGAGAAAGAGACAATAGAATGCCTCCTTACCGGGCGTTCTCTTATCGTAGATGATGCAAAACTCTAGCTAGACTATACTAAATGGACGTCACTATGAATGGGAACATGGACACGTGACTGCCCGCCTGAGATATGTGTAACAGATACATATGCATATATAAGATATACCCGCCTCAACTCGCTGACATCAGCAGCATGGACGAGGATCGGGTGCTGGCGCTCGCCGAGATCACGCAGCGTGACCCTGCAGCGGCTGCCCAGCTTCTTGAGGTTGCTGGGGGAAGCATTGAAGCTGCCATTGCACTCCATTTCGAAGGAGGGATCGGGGACACTCCCAGAAGGCCACAGAACCCCCGAGCCCCGCCAGATGGCATGCCGCGACCTCCACCCCAGAGTCTCATGGAGGAATTAAACCAAGATTTGGTCGAAAATCCAGCACCACGGGTATATCCACACCCTGTGACAATCGAAGCAGTCCCTGGGTCATTTCTGGCACTCCTGCTAAGTCCTCTGCGGATCTTAAAACGAGTTCTGGATTGGTGTTTAATGTATCTCCAATTCGGAGCCCATGCCCCACAAGTCATTCGATCACCAGATACATTCGATCCCAAACGGATCGCATCGCGTCACCGCGTCTGGATCGAGGAAGTTGCGGGGAAGTCAGCTCCGTGGCTATTTGAAGGAGGGTATCTAGCGGCATTGGAAGCATCCAAACAGCAACTCAAGTACCTGGTTGTAATCCTAATGAGCCAAGTTCATGAAGATTCGCCTCGATATGTGCGCGAAGTGCTATTTGGTGAACAATTTCGTCGTGCAGTACTGGCTAGAGACGACATCATCGTATGGTCGGGGAGTGTGCAAGAGTCCGAATCATACCAGCTTGCATTGAATTTTGGAATGAGCAAGCTTCCAATGATAGTTGTGGTAGCCCCGAGTCCTAAGACTCCACAGAGTAGCACTATTGTGATGGCAGCATTGGGCCGCTACATCGGTCTACCAGTGGACGAAGAGAGCGATACTGGCAGTAATGACAGTATTCGCAGCGGGATGAATGCCTCCACTGGTCGGAGACTATCGAGGCATCTTGAGGAGCTGTTTGAAACCCATGCACCCAAGCTGATGGCATTGAAACTAGACCGGCAACGGGCTGACTCTGCGCGCCAAGTCCGCCAGGAGCAGGACTCAGCCTATGAACGTAGTCTACAGGCCGATAGATGCCGTGAGACTGAGCGCGCAGCTAGAGAACAACAGCAGAATAACCGCAAATTAAAAGTGGATGCATGGAAACGTGCCAAGCATGCAAGATACTTTGGCGTAAATACCGACACTGCCACTACATCTGAATCGAACAGTTCTACTACGCGGGTACTTATCCGACTACCAGATGGACAAAGACTGGTTTATCGCTTCCGAAGTGATGAGACAGTTCAAGATGTCTATGACTACATCTACGTATTTCTTCACCCCCCTGAACCGACAGAGGAACCAGCCGGACTAGGCAATGGGCAGGACCCTGAGTTACCCCCGGATTTTGACTATGGATTTGACCTCATGAGCCCAATTCTCCGCAAATCAGTGCCTTACTCTCGCACGCAACTAGTCAATGAGCCAGCAATCTGGCCCAACGGGTCACTTACAGTGGACTACCATGAAGAAGAAGACAACGTGTGATCTATAGATATAGATAATTGCCAATCCCTAGCCTTACCACACACACGCGCCATATATATATATATATACATACGTACATGTATATATATGGACCCAACGACTAATTTGGCAACTGCACATTTCCTTGAAACTTATTACAACATATATATACTATATTCAAGTGAAAATAACTAGAGCTTACCATTGTTTGTGCTGATCCATGATCGTAGCTGTTGGGTAATGAACCGTGTGCCCGATGTGTGAGGTCCCACGACAGTAACATCGTGAATTCCACGTGGCTCCTCATAACGGAGATCAATACCAGCTGCATCAAGGAACTGCAGAATATGAGTCTTGAGTGTCTCATTAGCCCCCCATATTGCAAGCGTACGTTCTGGGAACAGGCCCTTCCAGTACCCATCAGGTGCTGCTAGCATATTGGCCTTAGGATCCAATTTAATGACATCTGGGCTGGCATAGAGGAATGCACATTCAGTAATGGCGCTAGGGTGGATATAATCAATCTTGTGGTTAGTAGCAAACGAACCAGTAGTTGCTGGGAGGAGTCCGAACCACCCACTGATCAATATGCATGCCCAAGGCTTTGGTACTTCGGGATAGTTCTCACGAAGTTCAGCAAGAAGTGCGGCACTGAGGTTTCCTCCTGCAGAATCTCCGACTACAATGATACGTGAACAGGTCTTGGTGAGCTCCCGGTAACAAGCCACGGCCTCATTCAATTGCGTCGGATATCTAGCATAAGGGGTCACAGTGTAGTCAACAGCAAGACAGCTCAAACGCTGACCCTCCAAATGGCGAAGCACATGCGCCCACCATTGAATCTGAGTGGGCAAAGCCTTAAGGAAGAAGGCCCCTCCATGCAAGAATAGTACGACTGGGTCATCAGGGGTGCGGTCTTCAACCTCTTGAATCCAGCGAGCACTGGCATTAGGAACATTAAAGAGTCGATTATAGTTTACCAGACCGCCTCCCATAAGCTGACGAGTCAGGAAACTATCAAGGAGTTTCCGTATAGGAATCACCGGTAAAAACACCCGGATTTGATCTATAGTCAAAGAACTAAATCCAGTTTTGAGAACATTGGTGACTATGGCCTCATATAAACTGCGACTGGTAGTCACCCTTGCAAAATAAAGCACTGTCCACCACAGGGACCGAGGTAGGATTGTAGATACGAACACCAGAAGCCCAGCCTTTTCCCGCAGAGTAAGGGATTCAATGAGATCGCGTTCATTAAAATCCCACTCTCCAATATGGCTCATTTAGAAGATCAATACAGTAAGAGACGTTAAGGTCGGCCCAAGTGGGGGGGAAACGGAGAAGGACTGGATGGTACCGATAATGCGGGGTGAGCCTAATAGAGCGCACGTGACTGAACATTACCAGCAATATGTCTAATGGATACTATGCATAACGGTCCATGTTAATGAGCTCTGCTTAGTGAGGAACGCGTTCGCCTAGATCGCACGATATGCTGCGTGACGACCGGCTTGCGCTGGTTTGGCTAGCATCTACAGTGGAAAGGCAGCTAAGTCGAGCTGATGTAGACGGTGTGAGCGTAGAAGAGGCTGCTAAGGCGCTTCGGCAGCCTGATGGTGCCAGTGCTTCAATGCCACTGCGAGTCGAGGGCCAGCTTGTTTATGGGCTATCGCACATCCTAAGCCGTAAAGCACGCTATCTTTTACAGGATAGTACTTCTACAGATCGGAATTTGGTGGAGGCATTTAAACAATTCGTGGTTAACACTACTGCTAGTGGTGACAGCAATCACGGTTCTCATGGCTCGGAGGGTCTTGATCTAGACCTTACAGCACCATTTGGGGAGGGGGTATCAGCCGCGGATATGAGTGTGGATGCTGTAATGCGTGCAGATGAGTCTGCGGCTAATCTGAGTACTCGGATGATGGCTGAAGAGAACAATGAACAAGCGCATGAACATAACGATGATGCAGATGAGGAGCAGGTAGGTCAAACCATGGCCAACCAGGACAATTTCCCCTCGCTGGATTTCGGGCCTGATCTAAGTGCAGATATTGGCTCCTCTTCGCCGCCTGCTGAGGTCTCTACGCCCCCTCCGACCCTCTGGGAAGAGGATGATCTGCCGGTGCTAGACTTTGACGAAGTAACCATGGACAGAGATGGCATCGAGCCCGTGAAACAGATGCGCAGACGAAAGCGTGCTGCAGTTGTCGACTCTGAAATCAGTCTTGCGCGCCCCGCGCGCCCCCCTCGCCAGATCCTTCGACCTGAGATTGAAGTTGATCTCAATGTGGCTTTACCAGAACCTGAGTTCCCACAACAGGTCTCACTTGGTGAGAAAACAGAGCGCTTGATTGATCCCGATTGGATCGATGAGGAGAGGAAACGCCGTCGTTTGAACCCCGAGGGTACTCTCCCTGATGCCAATGAAACTGTCGATATATACGATGAAGGACCTGCACCTGATTTCGATGAGGATATCGAGGAGGACGTTGGTAATGAAGCAAATATGGAGATAGAGAGTGATTCTGGTATCGGAGCACTCTCCCAAGATAGTGCTCCGGGTGTTGACTATGAGGATAATGACGAAGAGGATGCCGAGCGCGACGCATTAGGCGCTCGACGAGCGATTCAAAGAGCATTAGTACCGGGTAAATGCACATTTGATGAAATTCCAGGAACATTCAACTCCCGCACGAAAGCTGCGGCATTTCTGGAGGTACTGGGAATGGCAGCACGTGGTGAAGTTGCCGTGCACCAGGAACAAGCATACGGGAATATCATCCTACAAGCACTTTAAAGTAGCTTTAGAAGCATGATCGTAATTCTATGTGAACCGCTGGCCCGCAGCGTTTAGCACTATATTATATTATATTAGTATACGTCGCACACAAAAAGCCATTAGGGCCTGAATTTGGCTCCAAATGCCTGCCATTGAGCTTCTGTTGCCGTATTATGAGGGATTGAATAGCTTGCTGACCCTTCAGGCCCACCAGCCACGATTTGTTGACCAAGCCATTGTACAGCAGTTAGAATACTCGGCGCAGAAAGCGAATGGATCGGGGATGTTGTACTTCGAGCTAGATCCCACACTTGTAGACCAGTATCACAGGCAGCTACAAATAAAGATGGATGCCCTGGGCACCATGCAATATCGTAGACAATGCTATCAACCCATATCTCAAGCACAGGCTCCAGAGTCGGGCCCATCTCAGAGACCCGCGAATGCCATAACCGCAGCTTCCAGTCAAAACCTGCACTTATAAGCCAGTAACCTTCAACAGTATCCTGGGCACGAGATTCTCGGAATTCCAGAGCGGCTATGGGGCCATCATGGGCTTGATGGGACTCAAGGATTGGTTTTGTGGTATCCTGAAGATCACACATCACAACTTGCCCACTTAGAGTTCCCACTACCACAGCAAAAGCCCGGGGATGTGCAGCAATTCTAGTCCCAAATGTATTGCCTGATAAAGAGCCTGGTTTATTTGCACCCAGGTCCAGATCAAACCGCCGTTGAGGCCGTACCAACAAGTCAGGAGTCCACTGACATACAATACCATCGAATCCCAACGATACAAGGGACTCTCCACCAACCCACACAAGCCCAGTAATCCGATCCATGTGCCCACTACCATCGAGAAGAGAACGGAGTGCTGGTAGTACGTCAAACCGCTCACCATTAGCTTCTGTCCCAAGGTCCCAACGAAGAATCTGGCCATTAGTGCCACCACCAAAAACAAGTCCTGGCCTACGCGGGGAAAATACTAAACATTCGATAGGAGTTGCAGCACGAACAGTGTATTCTGGGGCGTTGGGGGCTTCTAGACTCCATATCTCAGCATGAAGAGTTCCCTGAGCAGTGGCTACCAGCTCAGAATAATTCTTAGATCCAGAAATCCCGCGTGATCCGATACCTGGGCCTGTAATTGAGCCTGTATTCAGATCAGAGTGGCCAAGTCTCGACACCTCCGCAATAGCACCTCCCTGTCTATCCTCAGCGCGTGTTCCATGGACAACCGAGAAGTCACGCAGTGGCTTGGCTCCAGCATTTGATCGCTCCACTGCTCGCCAAGCATTGTCTAGAAATGTCTTTAAGGATTTGGGAGTCTCTTCATTGTCCTGGAGTAAGTCGAGGGTGAACTTTTGTGGCTGTGAAGTCGTCGAGATCGGCTCTTCTTGGGCTTCTTTTTCGACGGTTGAGGACTCTTCTGCTCTTATTGGCTCTGTCTGAGTCGACTTTGTGTATGTGTATGGCGCTTCCACTGTGTAAACATGGCTTGTGACCACCTTAAGCTGCTCAGTGTAGGAGGATCCTGAGGCGGGAGGTGAAGGCGAAGGCCTCTGCTTGCGTAGTTCAGCCAGTCTGGCTCGTCTAGCCGCGATCTCCGATTGCAGATCCCCCGGCATCCACCCACACACTATTTCGCTGGTGCTGGTACTGGCTATATTACGCACAGTGACAAAGACCATATAGTAGGAACTGGTGGTAGTCCTTGGAGAGCACGTAGAAGGGGGATGCAGAGGGAGCAGGATCTCGAAGATATTATCAACAGCGTTGGTGCTGGTCGCCGCACACTCACAGAACAGCGTCAGAGACCCAATGAGACTGCATCACGACTTCTGGCTCGATGGTGGGTTGCTGAACGAATGGCACCCACATTATTGCAATATCAAGAGGAGTTGTTGGATGAGGTCATGGAACAAGTTCGCCAAATGGTTACATGGATTGAGGAGAATTCCCTGCTCCTTCAGCAAGAGACAGAAGGGGCTGGATCGATCGCACCTAGCGACATTAAAATCCGGCTTCTGGTGGTGGAGACTGAGTTGGAACGAGCGAAATTTATAGCTCGTAACTACTTACGTGCACGACTTGCTAAAATCGATCGCTTTCTTCCCTACTTTACCGAGCGAGATCCCGGTCTCTTGAGTGAAAATGAACTCGATTATGCCCGGCGTCATGCAGCGCTGCTCAAAGAATTATACAACCGCAGTTTCCTTGATAGCCTCCCTGAAGATATGGGCGACTTGGATGATGAGACCGGCAATGTGTCTATGATTGATGAGCCGGATTTGGATAAGCCCGTGGCTATCCGGGTAATCAGTGACAGCGCAGGCGCTGTTCAGGCTGGACCTGATACGGTCGAGCTTCACAAAACAGGTATTTATATGCTGCGGTTTTCAGCCATTGCAGCTCTAATTGGAACCGACGTTGAGATGGTATAGTGGCCACTTTTCCTAATGTTAACCCATCGATTCAGGGAAACGTTCAAAGTCAAGAGGTCAGTTGAGAGGTAATTTGAACGGGAATTATATATCTAGAGGTCTTTTCTTGATAGATGGTTTTCTTGTATATATCAGCATATTTTTTTCTGTCAACTGATATAACGTCCATGAACTAGCCGAACGAATGTGCGTAATCCTTACCGTTACCGTCATGGACGAGGACAGGAGACCGCAACGACGGCTTCTATCGTTCGATGCGAGTCATGTATCGCTAGCACGGATCGGTAAGGCATTATATTCTGCTGCTAACCCTACTGGTACCCGCCCAGAAGCTGTAGGAAGTGATTTGGACAGTTGTAATGTGAGCTACACTGCTCGGGGACCTGTTCTGGCCATGGCAGCATACATCGATCGAAAACTAGCAGCGGCCGCCATGAAAGGATCCCTTGAGGTGCTGAATATGGATGGAGATGCGTCTGTACTCTGCGGGATCAAGCTCGATCTTCGGTATCTCCCTACAGCTGTGCACTGGGGCCATCATCATCTTGATTCAATGCTAGCTCTAGCCAACTCAGGAGGGTCCCTATCACTTTACCAGTTAACTAATGATGAGTTGCGTTTGCGGGAACAGGCTGCCACGTCGTCTTTGGGACTGGGGAAGTCCATAAACTCGTTGAGTTTCTTATCAGTTCAGCCAGGGACTCAGTTGCTCGGTGCTGCGAGCGATGGAAGTGTACATTTGTGGGATGTGAGGGTAGGAATACGACGCCCAACTGCCACATTCAAGCGCCCGGGGGATATCGGGCGCGAGGTCGCACATCGGCCGGGTGCTGATTTCAAGTTCGCAACCATTTATGATTCGGGAATGGTTCAACGCTGGGATGTTCGTATGCCTATGGTTCCTGATTCCCGGATCAATGCCCACCAGCAAGGGTTGTCTCTGAGCTGGCACCCACATCAAAACTACCTCGCTACAGGTGGACGTGATCATATGCTCCATGTATGGAACATGTCTTCGCAGGCTGTGACTACGCCAGAATATTCTATAACAACTTCGGGTCCAGTAGCCAGAGCTCGATGGGTACCCGGAGAAGATCGGGCTAATCAGAGTGCCATAGTTACCTGTGGCCGTGACGTCGGTTCTGGTCGCGGAACTTATGTGTATTGGCATCTTAGTAGCCCATGGCTTCCTATACATGCTGTTGAACGCCATTCAGGCCCATTAACTGAGCTCCTTCCTGTGTCTAAACGCACTGTGTGGAGTGCAGGCCGAGATGGCGTGATCGCCGGCACTGATCTCAGTAATGAGCCCACCGTGGCTTCAAATCTTCCTTCCGCACTTGTTACATGGTCCTCTAGTAATATCACAGCACAGGCATTCCGCCAAACATCTCAACCATCACAGGACCGTGAGCGCAGTCCTGTTCCACCCGGTATGGGGGCTGTACATCCGCGGCCAACGCGCAATGCCACGTTTACTGGGACCACATCAGGCTCGGGCCATGGAGGCCAAGCCTTAGGTCGATCTAGTGTTCATCCCCAACTCCATTCCTGGCATTTCAATAGTGGACCCGGTGGGAATGGAAACCGTTCTCCAGACTTATTTGCACCTTCAATGAATACCACACCAAATGCGTTCCATAATATGCACCGCAGTATGTCTTCGACGTTGCCTACAGAAAGGGATGACTATTTTGCTATGCCGTACTCAGAGCCTCCTCCGGAGAATCCAGTACTTGAAATTGGTATGCCATATGAAGACAGCAAGTTCCGACGTCAGGCTGCCGAGCAATTAATATTCGACCGGCCAGACCACTGGAGTTATGGTGATGTGTGTCGACACAATGCACAGGTAATGATCAACCTTCTTCGCTACCGGTCATCACAGGTCTGGAATGCGCTGGCCATCGCTGTAGACGCGCAACAGCAAGAGTTTCTCCGGATTCTTAGCGAAAAGTCGGATCGATCCGCTGTATCATTAGCTGAAAAGTGGTTTAAGGGCGATATTCCCGATAACTACGCCGATTCGGCTGTAGCCGAGGAGTCCACTGGAGGTATGGTACGCGGTACAGGACAGATCACCCGAAGGCAATCCAACATGTCATCTATGGCCAGGCGACGACAATCATCTGTGGATGAGGATGCTGATTTCACCTTTTCACGGAGTCCTGGTGGTCCTTCCAGTCTGGGTGCCAGTCTTGCTGGAAGCTCCCCACGCAGAGGACCCACCATTCTACGATCACCATCTACCCAATGGCGTGCTGCAATGATGGGGGAGGAAGTTGGTGATCCATTTAGACGCATGCAATCTCAGTATTGGGACTTTGTGAGGTCTCAATGGCAGCCGTGGCATCTTATCCCAATGCTTATCCAGTGTACCCGTCACAGCCTTGAGACGAGTTTGGAGCTAACCACCACAGCATTGCTGCTGCTCTTCCGCAATTTCCCTGGCTTTGAAGAGGCGTTAGACATTAACTGCCAAGAAGTTGTGGTATCTACTATCCGCATGCTCCAAAGCCAAACATCATTCGTACCTGCTGCGAAGCTGCTATCTATTGTGCAACTCAATGAGCCCATGTTTGAACAGAGTAGCCCCGATACTGTGTGCCATCGGTGCCGTAGATCTCTCAGTGATAATGCAGCGTTTTTGACGCGAGATGATGCAAGCGTAGGGTTCTGGTACTGTTCACATTGTAAACGCCTGCTGGACGGGTGTGCCTATTGCAATGTGCCAGTAAAGGGGTTGGCTATTGTAGTATTGGATTGTGGGCATTTTCAGCATCGCGAATGCTGGGATGCATGGATGCAAGAAGGGATTCCAGAGTGTCCTGCTGGGTGTGGCCAAGCCCTATAACTCTGGTATCAGCAGGTATTATAGAAATAGCATCGCTACTATCAAAACTATTCATATGTAATGGGGGATATTTATTTATTTATTTCGGACACAAAAGTGTCGGTATGCCGGACAGAACGATACTCCCTAGCCCTTTTTATAGTGGGACGTTCAGATTATATCAGAATTTTTTTTGATAGACGGGTTGGGGGCAGTTAAGAACGGGAATTGAAAATAAAAAAAAAATCCATCGTATGACGGGAACAACGACCGTAACGGTCTCAATTCTTTCTCCAGAAGAATTGAAAGTTCTTGAAGATGCGGTTATGGAGACAGGAGGTCCGTACTGGGATCAAATCCTCGCACTGCATGGGGCGCATGGGGCGCGTAGCCATATTCTCGGACAAAGAAAGCCATATCATTTGTGGGCCGCATCAGCATTGATGTATATGACAGTTGCTGATGCAGGGAAGCCTCTTCCTGCATGGCTGACGCTAGTAAGCCCGCGCAAGGAACCTGTCTCGAATGAGGCATCGCTCTTCCACATGTGGCGGGCGGCAAAGAAAGACTGGACTGATGAACAAGACAAGATTTTGTGTGATGCAATTAGACAAGTACAAGGACCGTGGTGGTCTCGAATTCTGGGGTTATATGGAGCAGCAGGGTCGCGAGGAAACCAGCTGAGCGGGCGGAGTGAGACTGATCTGGCATCACGAGCTAGATGGCTTTGGGCACGAGCAGTTGAGTCTAGTGAACCGTTGAATGGTCTAGAATTTGTAGCCCCCAAAGGCTACACATCCTCCGGCTTTCCTACTTCCCGTGGATGGACAGAAGAGCAAGACAAATTGCTTCTAGCTGAACTCGACTACCATAAATCACCCAATTACAACTCCATTCTCTCTCGACATGGGTCGGAAGGATCAGAGTCTCAAAAATTCTCCCCCAAAGGTTATCAGCAATTAAGAAGTCGCGCTCTGAAAATATATGACTTCTGCATTCGAGAAGGAAGGCCTTTGCCGCAGGGCCTCCAATATGTGAGACGCTAGATCTTCATGGGGGCATTGAACCCTGGAGTGTCCTTAGCGTTTCGCGGAACAAAATTATAACAGCATTTAATCTATTTTAATTTAAGATTTGGTACGCCAAACAATTGAGATTCCGAATACGAGAGTAAAAAAACAAAACTCTGATTATACACACAAAAATTGTATCCAAAAAATTAAATGCTCCCCGACCGAGAATCGAACTCGGATCCCCCGCGTGACAGGCGGATATTCTAACCATTAAACTATCGAGGATTTGTGTTGAAGCAGGTTGGGATTAATGAAATAAGTAGACTATGCCAAGATATGCCTATGATCTACATCTACACGAAGGGAATGTCCTCTTGGAAGGGGAAATGCAGAAGGTGTAGTTACTATTTATCTGTGGGCTCAGTAGGCTCTGTATCTTTTATTCCATCAGTTAAAACGGACCTGAGCGCCTTTATTAGTTGGTCGTAGTCAAGTTGGGATGTGTCTTCGGTAGGTGGAGGAGGAGGAGCAGTACTAGCTGTGCTGCGGAGATGTTTAACAGCTTGTACAAGAGTAGCCATGCGGTCATGTAGCTCCATATTATCTTCCTTTTGTGAAAATAACTCCTTATTGAGATGTTGACACCATGAATGGTATGCATCCTTCTCTGCCCTTGTAGCCTCAAGGGTAGCTATGAGTTGTGCTTCGCGGGCGTTCACTTGGTCCACATATGCTTTAAGTAGCTTTTGAGCCTGTTGGTTACGTTGGGATTGCGCTGATTCAACAAGAGCTAGGACACGACCCATTAACTGTGCTGGCTGATCTGGCACCTTACCATCGTCAACTGGCAGGTTATTTAACCTTGAAACTTCAGCATGAAGTTCCTGTAACCGTGTACCCAACCCATCCAGATCGTTTGGCAACTTCTCTGTGCGGACAGTTGGCCCAGTGCTGAGCTGTCTTTTCTCAAGTTCCGCTCTCAATTCGAATATTCGATCCTGCAATGCCTTTTCCGTTTTCCGGCCTGATTTAATGAGGGAGCGGTGCTCCTCATCCAGAGAGGTAAGTTTTTCAGATAATACACGGACACTGTGACTGAGTCGAACTCGTAGACTCAATTCCTTGGCGTATTTCATTTTCAGTTCGGCGTGCTCGCTGCCGATTTGTTTGTGAGAATGTTCTAGCTGTGAGTAACGCACTAACATCTGAGCAACCGTGCGGCGCATATCAACCAGTTGAGTGTAGGCATCCTCCGCCAGTATTGCTTCCGGCAAGAAGCTCTTACCGGTAATATTAAGTTTATGATCCTCAACGAACTCATTAATGCGTCGTTGCTGATGAACTTGATCAACCATTTCCGAGTCCACATGAGCAGCAAATAAGCGCAAAATCTCGCGCATTTTCATCTGCTCGTCGCGAGATGGCGCCAGCATTGATTCGGTGAAGGATGCAGGGTCATCATACGCGCTCAGCTCCTTGAAGATCTCATTCTGGCGCCTGATATACTCACTGCGCGACATAGGCTCATTGGGCTTGTTGGGTATAGGGGATTCTTCCCGTATAGGACTTCCCATACTCCCTACTTGGGTTTCCCAGATGTGCTACCTTGAACTTGTCGGACCTGGACACCCGCACTCAGCTCCGGTTAGTAATCCCTATATAGTGTTTGTGACCGTTTCCCCGGAATCTGGGGTGATTGATAGATATCATGATATCAGATCGGCAGCAGCCATGTGTATTTTGCGCTAAACCTCGTGAGGAACTGATTCTGGATACCCCAGAAGTCATTGCTTTCTTGGATATATTCCCTCTTGTATCTGCACAGGCGCACATCCTTGTAGTACCCCGCAAACACTTCGAGACTTTGGATGAGCTTGCTGCTGATCCTGAAGCATCGGCTCAATTGGGAATATGGATTCCAAGAGTGTCCAAAGCGCTCAAAGATATAGTGGGATCATCGTCTGCGTTCAATGTGGTGCAGAACAATGGAGGGGCAGCAGGTCAAGTAGTTCCGCATGTCCATTTCCATATTGTGCTGAGGAACTCATCCATAACAGATATATCGGCCATTGTCGTCAAGCTGCGACAGCAATTTTCGTGGAAGGAACGCCTACGGTACTCGGCTATTGTCTATGGTAAGGGAGAACGATATGATGCTGGCGCAGAGTTCAAGAAATTAGAGCATAATTTAAGAACACGTTTAGATCCAAAGCTGTGAGTGCACTTGTATCAAAATCAGTATATTTGTACCGGTATCTATACCACTTAATTATTTGTCACAAGCGTAATATATATCATTCCCCCACTACCTATTATTATCCAACTACGCTAATGGAAAGCCGCCATTTGAGAGTTTTTCCTGCCTTGCATGACCGATCCATTCGGACTCGGGTCGTTGACACAGGCCATATTAGACTGACTGCACCGAGTAGTATTTCCTTAGGATCACCACAAGGACTACTAAGGTACTTGGCATTTTCTCATACGTATGGTCCTTGGATGAAGCCGACTACAGGAAATAAATTCCTAGAAGATCTAAATGGCATATCTGGAACCATATTAGAAACTTCACACGGCATTCTTGTAATTCAGGCCGATACAAGCAGCCAGTTCGCATGTACTGATCTGCGGTTCACCAACGGATCATTGGTACTCGAAGCGGGGACTGGGTTCCTAGAAAATGCTATTGTGGCAGTCACTATCAAGAATATTGACCAAAATCTCTTGCATCAGGCGTTTGGAGGTCCCCAAGAATATTATGCTCAGCCGAAATGGACGGGTGACATCGGGTACTGTACATGGAACGGATTAGGACTTGACGTATCTCAGACAAGGATACTGCAAGCAGTAGACTCACTTATTGAGCTTGGTATAAGACCTGGGTTTGTTCTTGTGGATGATGGATGGCAGAAAGCCGATGGTGACCGACGTCTAGTATCCAACGTCACCGACGCTGAGAAGTTTCCGAATGGATTTGGTGGACTTGTGGAGCAATTAACTGCCCGCGGTGTAAAACACATTATTGTATGGACGGCAATTCTCGGGTATTGGAATGGATTGGCACCAGGCGCCTTTGAAGATTTGGACAAGATTAGCGCTCCCGGAAAGCCAATTGCCCCCGCTCCCACGTCGACAGGCATTTGGAAGTATTACAATGAATTATTTGCAGACCTTGCATCACAGGGAATTACAGGCGTGAAGGTGGATGTACTTAACTCTTTGGAAGGTATTGGTAGCGATGTGCATCCTCAGGATGAAGTCTATGGGCAATATCGACTCGCAGTAGAGCAATTGGCCAGAAGGCACGGTTTAGATCTTATATGGTGTGGTGGAATGGTGCCATGGGTCATGGAACATGGTGCAGCAGGGCCCCATGGACCGGGCTCTGGGGCAGTAATGAGGAATTCGGATGATTATTTTCCCAACGTGGAATCGAGTCACCGATGGCACGTGTACTGTAACTTTGTGAATGCCATTTACACTCGTCAGTTTGGGGTAGTGCTTGATTTTGACATGTTTCAAACTGTGCAGGCGTCAGCACGACTCCATGCTACGGCGCGAGCCATGTCTGGTGGCCCGGTGTTTGTGACTGATGAGTGGGATAATCACAACCCCCAAGTTCTCCACGAGCTTGTGTTGGCGTCTACATTAGTACCCCAGTTCAGTGGACCACCCGACGTCATGAACCCGCTGCAGCCTTTCGGCGGCGTTCTTCGAGTCGTGCAGCACCATATGCATGATCACTATAAGGTGGAAGCTGCATTTAACCTTGGAGACAGTGAAAACCAAGTACTGGTGGAACCAACTCCCAATAAGAAGGAAATGATATTTGCCAACGGCGGCGTGCACACTACGGCAGTCCTACTTCCAGTTCCTAGTGGCGAGGCCGTTGTAGCAATCCACGCGCTTCAAACAGGAACCATCGCGGTATTTGGGTACATTAACAAGATTTCTGGCGTTGCTGCGCTATTGGATGTGATGTCGAATCCCGATATGGAGGGAAGTCCAGTGATTGTGAAACTAGTGGCTGGAGGGGGTACTTTAGGAGTTGGGTGGACTTCTGGTGAGCAGCCTGTGGTTACCTCGTCACTAGGAAGGCTTGATCTAGAAATTCATGGGAAACTTATGTTGATCATGGTACCTGAATGTGAGGAAGAGGTCACAGTTACTATAACGACCAAGCCAAGACGGTCATGGCAGCTGCTTCCAAAATGGGTATCAAGACATTAATTAGACGCAAAAAAACAATATATAAGCCATTAATTCGTCAAAGATAGCCGTATCCACAATATGGGGGCCATGAGTCGCACCTAAGTTTTAGGTGTTTGAGGTTCCGATACAGGCTCTGGGCTAGCAGCCGGACTCGGAGATGCAAAGTGCGAGTTGTACCAAGTTGTGCACACAACTGATGCTTTCAAATAGTTCTTAGAGGCATACTTTTTCAAGAAATCCGGGTTCTTGTCAAGGTCCTTGCCTAGAAACCTGACCATTTCATCTGTCAGGGGCTTAAGAGATTCAGCAGTAGCACCGCCGGAGTAGAAGACAAAATTACGGTTCCAGGGGCCCAGATCAAGGATTTGGAGCGACAGGCACATGGCAGCAGCTGCCAAATCTGAAGGACGGTATGTGGCCAGATGCTTGTCAAATACGCTGATTTCCAAGAGGAACTTGGCAATTGTGCGAGAACTCAAGCCATAATCATCTGCCTTGGAAATGCGTCGCAAAAAGTTAAGGGGATTCACGTATCCCAAGTCAAAATCCAGAACACGGAGCATATGTCGCTCCATATCACGGACCTCCTCATCACTAAGATTTGCAACATAAGAGCAGGTCTGAATATTTGGAACATAAACCTCTTCGTATTTTGCAGCTGTAAATAACGCGGTAATTCCCACGAGCTGCAACTTACTCAAAGGAATCGGCTCGGGACTTGCATCGAGGAATCGATCAACAAGATTGGCTGCCAAATACAAAGTTTCCCCAAGGAGACGCAATTGAGAATGCACTGTTACCAACCAATTCATTAAAATCCCCCTCAAACGCCATGTCAGTTCCGGCTGTCGCAGCATATATCGGGGGTGGACCACATACCGCTCCTGGCGGTGGTATAAGAGATCATAGATATCTTCCTGGTATTCGGGGACCATCAACGGGTTCTGAGCATCTTCGGCATCCAAGTCGTCATGCTCTACATTGGGCGTGACGTCAATGCGGGTGAACACTCCGCAATACTTCTTCGCGTGGGTCCACCCCTCGGGCATAGAGGACGCGTCTGTCAAAGCATCCTCACGTGTTCGCTTGCGTCCAGAGATACTGGGCTGGTCAGAACTTGGTTCTGGAGTCACCAGACGCGAGGACTCTTGCCATGGATCCTGTTGATTGGGGTGGTTGCTCACATCAGTGAGGGCACCTCGGGCGGCTTCTGATGGTGCTACGACTTTTCGTGGAATGCGAGGGACATCATTTTCGATATCCTGATGCCGCGCCAACCCGCCAGGCATCCCCAATCGCCGTCACTTTAGGTTAGGTGGTCGTGAAGGAAGTTTGAATCCAGGGAGGATAATTAATCGCGTTCGGAATGCGCGAGTGGACTCTTAATCACTTATCATAGGGGAATTTGGCTAGCCGTGAGGTTGGGTCGGAATGGATAATATTGGTTTTTTTTTGTGAAATATAGAAATATGAAGGATATTTCGATGACAGGTTAAACTTAGAATCGATACAGTAAGAATCCAGGTTGATCGATGGATACGTTGTTGACGCGTACCCCAGATTTTAAGATCCTTTTATGAGAGGTAGCTAAATTGGGGCTAAGTAGGGGCACTGAGTTATGCTATAAACACAAACTATATGATATGAATGGTAATATCCTCACAAATCTTCATATATGCGATGCCATGTTGTTAGGAGGAGCTGCACCTGGTTGAGGGTGCAACGATGTAGTCTGCTTGTGTTGAGGTAGAACTGGTGACGCCGTTTCGGTCGGCATATCAGATTTCCTAGAGGTTCCATTTTTGATCTGGTCCAAGATTTGAGTAGATGCGGTCAATGTGGAATGGGAGTGAGTAGAGTTTGGGAGAGTGGCTGGAGCTGGGGCTGGAGTAGTAGTAGGAACAAGTGGCGATGATGGAGCTTCGTATGTCTCCTCATGTTGAGAACCATAGCCCAAGTCACCACTAGAGTCGCCTACATGGGGGTTAGGTCTGTTGGGACAGATGGTGCGGGCGTGCCTGATGCAAGACTCGATCGACGACAAAAACTTGTCACACCAGATGCATTTATAGTGTTTTCCCGGGATATGTACAACAGCATGCATAGTACAGCGAGCCAAATCCATGAACTCTTTGTCGCATGCCGAGCATGCATAGCGGCCTACCTCGCGCTTGACAGCACACACGCCATGGCGTTCCATCTTTTGGGCAAACACCTGCTTCTGTTCCTCCAGGGCATTCCGAAATTCAATCGTGAGATCCATGTGGTCCCAACCAGTGCGGCATCCATGTTCTACATGCCGAACCATACCATCAGGAGACCGGAACTGCTTCTGGCACCAGCAACAGCGGAACGGCTTACGCGGAAAGTGAACAAGAGCGTGCTGCTTGAACTTCTCGAACCTGAGCTGTTGCTTGTTGCACACTGTGCACTCGAATAAGCCACTGTCAGTACGCAAAAAGTTGATACCAAGTCGCACGCGCTCGCGATCAACCACCTCCAGCTGGCGCTTGAGCTCCTGCCTGAACTCGGCGTCATTTCGATGCCGCCGTTCTACCAGGCCCGACTTCTCTCCTTCAATTTCCAGCTCATCCGCAAGTCCCTGAAGTTTAGTGGTATCAGTTAAGGGATGGGCTCCATCCTGAGCAAAAGGGACATCCGGGGATTCGGACTCGCGATCAGTGGCAGTGGTAGACCCCGACTTAGAACGGGACAAACCACTCGACGAAGCCTTTATGACCTCACCAGAGCTTATGGAGTTGGCTCCAGACCCAGCGCTGTCGACAGACTCAGGCGTGGGAGCAGGGATAGGTACTGGGGTATAGGAGACGGTGGGCGAGCTCTCGGGATTGGAGCCCACATTAAGAGCCCGAGATTTAAAACGGTCAGATGGGCTGCCATCGTCGTCAATTGGCCGTTTTTGAGGCACCACCCCTGGATAATCCACATGGATTGGCACCGAAAAGTCGGTAGACGTTCCAGCTAGATCCCTATTATCAGACTCCTTGTCTTTGGCATGTCGTCCATTATACCCAGGCTTGAGTCGAAAGGTGTGAAACTGCGAATCAGGCCCTGGATATCGCGAATGATGCGATCCTTGATAGCCATAATATCCGCGTGCTATCAGGGTTGGATTGGTCAATGGAGGCTGTAAAGGGATATTAGGATATGAATTGAGTCCTGGAGAATGCCCATGCGGTCCGAATTGATTCGGGTTAGGTGGTAAATCTGTTCTGTGCATAGCTGCTGCTGATGCCATAAAAGAAGACAACTGGGGAGCATTGGGGCCAGAGGTTGACCCCTGGTCTGTCAATTGAACAGAGGGATTAGATTCCACTGTATGCACACGCGAGGCCTCGTCCCGGTGAGCTTGCCCGCCCGGATCACGTGGCCCAGAGAGAGCAGCGGCATTCAATGCAGCCGGTGATTGGAGGGGAGCAAGCTTGTCCACAGACCCAGAGACTTGTGGTGTATTTTCAAGACCATCAGTAACATCTTTCGAGGCCTCTGGAGCCCGTGGGGTATCTTGATGATGAGGTCCATGCTGATGAAGCGGGTGCCGCAGTGGCAATGGCACTTGATGCAGGGATAACGCCGGTTGTGGTAACTGCAACATCCTGTGTTGAGACTCAGATTGATCTGGATGAGGCGAATAGACTGTGGAGTCATTTTCCCCATGTGGAAAATGCGGAGAACCGAGTTGGTGGTTCTGATGAGCGCCATGCAATGAATTCTGGCCCGAATCAGGGACCATGCTCACAGTGGAAGGATTTGACGGATGGTCTAGTATTCCAGAATGTATTTGGGTATAGAACTGGGGATTCATAGCGGCGTTTCCAGACGCTACAGCGGTAAACACTTCTGGTGCTATCATGGGCGTATGCCCCGTAGTCATGAACTTTACCCCTATTTCCGGGTCGTAACTACCGAATTGAATCTGAGGTGCACCAAAAATCCCACCCAGCTGACTTCCTACAAAGCCATTGCCAAAAGTTCCCGCCCCAAATGGCCCGCCCAATATGACTGGCTCGGAGGGCAATCTAGCAGCGTCAGGGTTGGTTTGACGGTCCGGATCCAGCTTGGGATCATACACGGGGACCATCCATTGCACAATACACGGCAATCCATGTTGAAACTCCGACGGCGGAACTGGACCATTGCTAAATCTCAGTTCTGCAGCGGACGGGCCCGATGCACTCAAAGCGGCACGGTCGTCTGGAGTCAACTTGCGACTCGATAGCCCCACCAGCAGCTCGGCCACCTCCTCAGTATTGTCCATGGCCATGGAATTTCACCACTGGAGGACGAGGATCAAGGCGGTTAGATCGACCGAACCGGTATCTAACGCGAAAGCCGGGTGAATCGAAGGATTTGTCTACATTTACATAAGCGAGCCCGCTTTGATCGGCGTCAGCGGGCACTCGGCGGGGTCCGCCGGTGTCGACCTAAAGCAGGAATTAGAGTGCTAATAGACTAACAAATATGATATGAAGCGGGCTCCAGGGTCCATTCTTTCGTCCCATTTCATTTCGGGGCGAGACCCTGAATCCCGCTTTGGTTGATTAGTGGGGGAGGGGCGCTGACCTAAACGGGCAGTGAAGCATATCACGTGGTCTGAGACCCTTGATTCTCCTGCTGCGTGGATCCGGGCGGAATCCGCGCCCGACCCGGGGCCACCCGGGCCAGCCTCCAAGTGACCTGAGATGCCCAGGGGCTGTATAGAGGCTAGCCAATCAGCAATGCTAAGAATAAATACAACCGTACTAGTTTTGGATGCAATAGATCGTCCCATGCCCGCTATCGCTCGTTTTCGGCTATGCGGATGTCGGATGCAACGGCCAAGCGGGCTACCTCGCGCATGCGGACCGCCAGGCGGGCGAAATCAATGCCATTGGCCCCATCTTCCAAGTCTGCTACGGATACCAGTCCTCCTGGAAGTCGTGGTGGGTCCTGACCCCGTAGCCGCTCGTTGAGGAACGTTCTCAATCGGTAGACGCCTTGGCCAGAATACACGCAAAACACCTGCTGCTGATGCTGGTTAAGATCCGGGGGCATGGCACGGCAAAATTGGGTGAGATCCGAGCGCATGAACGATGTGACTCCAGTCAGAGACAAGTGAGTGAGGCGGGGGCATGAGTTGAGAAGCGCCAGCACCGCCTCAACCGAGATCTGGATACAGTAGCTGAGATGTACGCGTTCCAGCGTATTTTCATCAGCAGGACGCTCTGCAAGCGCGAGAATCCCCGCATCATCGATCTGGTTACATTTGACGAGCCCGATGCGACGCAGTCGAGGCAACTTGGCGAGTTCACGAACACTGCGATTGGTCAAGTTAGTACACCCAGCGAGATCGACAAAGTGGAGCCGAGGACACAGGTCAACGAGGTATGCCACACTTGTATCAGTGAGTAGAGGACAATGACCAAGATGGACGTATTGTAGGTTGGGTCCATAGGTAGACGCAAGGGCCACGGCAGCACGATCGGTCAAGAGTGGGCATTTATTGACCACCACATGGCGCAACCGTGGCATTATTCCACAGATTAAGACTACTGCATGGTCCGTAAGCTCAGGACACATCGCCATACTGAGGAGTCGCATGTTTTCAAACCGCTGGCCCGCCAGAGGAGTGAACGCATCCTTGTCCAGCAATCGGCAGCCGTCTAATTTGAGATCCCGAAGGTACGGCAGATGAAGCAGGATATTTGAAACATCGACATTGGTCAAACTGTTGTGCACGAGGCCCAAATTAGGAGGAGTCTGTTGCTGCTGAGCCCATGATAATCCACTAAGATCGAGTTCAGAGAGCTGAGGACACCCCAGAACCAAGAATATGATCCCTTTCCGTGTGACCTGGGGACATCCTGCCAATTTGAGTCTCCTGAGGTGTGGACAGCCCTCGGCTATACGCCGAAGTCCGCGATCTGTGAGATCTCCGCCCACAAACAGGCACCATAATTCGGGGCATGACGAGGCAAGTGTATCGGCCAAAGTATCGCCTACATGCGTGTCAAGCAAATCCAAATTGTGCAGCTGGCGATTACACTCGACAAGTTGGCATACTAACGATTCATCGATTCCCGAAGCGCCCGCCAGCACCAGCCGCTCCAGGTTACAGCACTGGACAAATGGCTGGATCAGGTCATTTGTGAGAGCTGGAGCAATTTGGGCAAAGTTGAGCCTACGAATCAGTGGCGCATTGGCCGCTGCAGGGCCGCGTAGCTGGTCGGCGAGCTCGCGAACGGTGTCGAGTTTGAGGATATTAGGACGCATCCACAGCACGCCCAGAGCCAGTTCAAACCAGCGTTTCTGGACCATCATGAACGCTACACGATCATCAGCATCCTCAAGTAGTCGCAGAACCTCGCGAATGAGTTCTGGCGGCAGGTCATTGATATGGGCTGGGCGCGATCCCGGCGGGCCCGGGAGATTGGGGGTGGAATCAGGGCCGATTTCGGCGGAGCCGCCGTAATCGGGCTCCGAATATGCCGTAGCGGAGTCGCTACTGGAGCCTCCGTCCCAGCCAGCGGTCGAAACGCGCCGAGTCATGCTGGAATCGGAATCACTGGTATCGGGCTGACTCACAGAACTGCGTAAGTATGGGTCGCAGTGCGTAATGACTCCAAGTGCGTAATCCGCAGTGCGTAATACATAGTGCGTAACGTAAAGAGCGAGACCAATGCGTAACGTAAAGCGTAAGTTGGCAGATTAAGTAACAAGAAGTCGACACGTCTTCCTTGGCGACTGTGAGTGATCCTCCGTCCTACGTTGCCGCTATGAAGATGCTCACCAAATTTGAGTCGAGGTCTTCTCGTGCCAAGGTCGTGGCATTCCATCCGACCCGCCCCTGGGTCCTCGTCGGTCTCTATACCTCGACGATCCAGCTGTGGGACTACCGCATGGGCACGGTCTTGGACCGTTTCGAAGGCCATGAGGGCCCTGTGAGGGGTATTGATGTGCATCCGACCCAGCAAATGTTTGTTTCGTGCGGTGATGACGCGACTGTGCGTGTGTGGAGCTTGCAGGATCGCCGCCTGCTGTTCACGTTGACGGGCCACTTTGACTATGTGCGCACAGCCTTCTTCCATCCTGAGCTTCCATGGATCATTAGTGCAAGTGACGACCAAACGATTCGTATCTGGAACTGGCAGAGTCGCCAGGAGATTGCCTGCTTGACGGGTCACAACCACTGGGTTTCGTGCGCAAAGTTCCATCCTACCGAGGATATCGTAGTTTCCGGCTCAATGGATACGATGGTGCGAGTCTGGGATATCTCTGGACTACGCAAACGCCATGCACCAGGTGTTGGGCCCGGCATTTCCGGCTTGGCTGGCGGGCTTCCCGGTCTCGCTGGTGGTCTACCTCCAGGGCTTCCTGGAGGGATTCCTGGTGCACCCCCTAGTGGATTCCCTGGTTCAATGGGCACTGGGTTCCCTGGAGGTCCTGGAGGCCCTGGAGATGATGATTTGTTCGCCACAGATGCTGTGGTCAAGTATGTGCTCCAGGGCCATGATCGGTCTGTGACTTGGGTCGATATCCACCCAACACTGCCTCTTATTATTTCTGCGAGTGATGATAGAACCATTAAGGTGTGGCGCATGTCCGAATCGCGGGCCTGGGAGGTGGATACTTGTCGGGGTCACTCGGACGACGTCACGGGCTGCGCATTCGACCCATACCAGGACCTGATTCTAAGCTGCGGTGCTGATAAGACGATCCGCTTATGGGATTTGCACAAACGTACGCCCGTTCATACCTTTAAACGTGATGGCGACAAGTTCTGGGGCACCTGGTTCCACCCTCATCAGAACTTGGTGGGCGCCGCCCATGATTCCGGGGTGATTGTGTTCAAACTCGAGCGTGAGCGCCCTGCTTCTACGCACACGCCTGAGGGCGGACTTTTATATCTCGGTAGAGACAAGTTTTTGCGCGACCAGAGTGGCCGTCAGCTGCTGACCCTCAAACGCTTTGGGTCGCCGTACGAGCCGTTACGCGAGCTTAGCTATAATGCTGCTGAGCGCTCGGTAATTGCCACTACCGGAGATGGCTATGTTTTGGCCAAAATCCCGTCGTCTGGCATCGAACCGCAGCGCGTAGCCGAGCAGGCCCAGAACGGATTCCAAGCGTTATTTGTGAGCCGAAACCGCTTCTGTGTGCTTCCTCGCCGTGGGGCAGACTCGCTGGAGATCCGCGATATGGAAAATGCGCTCACAAAGACGGTGCCACTGCCGATTGAGACGCTCCGACTTGCGCCCGCTGCCGATGCGGGCCATCTGCTTCTGCTCGGAGCCAAGTCCGTGGTGCTCTTTGATGTGCAGCAGGGCCGTGTTGTGGCCAAACTGGCTGCTGCTGGTATCAAATATGTCGCATGGAACGCGCCCCACAACACCCATGTGGCGCTTCAGGCTAAGCACCAGGTGGTGCTGGCCACGTCGCGCCTAGTTGAAGTGGCACAGTTGCGCGAGACCATTCGTATCAAAAGCGTGGCCTGGGACCGTGACGTGCCTGTGCTTGTGTACACCACGTTTAATCACCTCAAGTATGCGCTATTGAATGGCGATACCGGCGTGTTGCGTACTACTGCGCGCACTTTGTATGTTGCCACTGCGCGAGGGGCTGATATACTAGCGCTCGATCGTGAAGGAAATGCTCAGACCCTCGTGATTGATCCCACTGAGTACCGCTTCAAGCGGGCACTCACAACGGGCCAGTATGGTGAGGTGGCTCGGCTGATCCGCACATCCCAGCTCGTGGGACAGGCGATTGTGGCGTATCTGCAGAAGCGGGGCCACCCTGAGATTGCACTGGAGTTTGTTCAGGACCCGCGAACGCGACTAGATCTCGCTGTGGAGTGCGGAAACCTCCAGGTGGCCGCCAACGAGGCGCGCCAGCTTGGTTCTGCCGATGCTGATGCACAGCTGGCCCGTGCAGCGCTCGAACAGGGAAATCATGACCTATTGGAAGATGTGTACCAGCGCCAGCACGAGCTTGACCGGCTCGCACTACTGTACCTTGTTACCGGCCACAGGGGCCGGCTACAGCGTGTAGAGGCCGTTGCCGAGCACCGTGGTGATCCTTCGGCACAGTTCCAGACTTCGCTGTTCCTCGGAAGTGTGCAAACTCGCGTTGAATTGCTGGCAAATGCCGGACTGACCCCGCTGGCGTGGGCTCTGGCCAAGAGCCATGGTCTCCACGAGCGTGCAGCCGAGCTGGGCGCTGGCCACGATACTTCCAAGATCGCCTGGCATGATGTGAGCCAGGATCCTGTGGTTGGAGTTTCTCACGAGACCTATAAAGAGAACTGGCCTGTGCACTCGGTTCAGCACGTGTCGATTCTGGATGCCGTTGATAACTTGACTTTGGACGGCGAGGGCGAGACCAACGTGCCTGTGGGCCCTGTAAATGGCGAGGCTAATGAAACGGAACCCCTGGAAGAAGACTTGGGTGACGATTGGGACCTCGACGTGGACATTGGCGAGGTGCCCGAGGTGGACGATGCGGCGGTTGTGGCATCTGAAACGTCGGTGCCGGAGTCGTGGCTGCGTGGATCACACCTTGTGGCCGACCATGTGGCTGCTGGATCGTTTGAAACGGCTGCGCAGCTACTCAATCGCCAGGCTGGCGTCGTCAACTTCGGCCCGCTCAAGAAACGGTTCCTGGCCGTTTATGCCGCGTCTAAACTCGCCCTGGCGGGCCACGAGGGACTTTCTCCGTTGCCATTCTATGTGTTGCGAGTAAACTCGCGCCTGCCATTTGTACCAGGCCTCGACCATCTTCCAAAACTGCTCAACGAGGCATACGCGCAGGTCAAGGCGGCCCAGCTGGAGGCTGCCGTAGATACGTTCCGTCAGGCACTCTACACGGTAGTTGTCTTAGCAGTAAACTCCGAAGCAGAAGCGGACGAGTGCTGGCGAGTTGTCGAAACGTGCCGCAACTACATTTTGGCCTTTTCGATCGAGCTCAAGCGCCGTGCACTGCCCGCCGATGACATCAAGCGTAACCTCGAACTGGCCGCGTACTTCACACGACCAAAGCTGCGTGCGGCACATGCAACGTTGCCATTGCGAGTGGCGCTCATGCAAGCGTTTAATGCCAAGAACTTTGTACTGGCGGGCCACTTTGCCGCCGAGTATCTCAAGCTGGAGCCGACGGGCCCTGGCGCTGAAAAGGTGCGTCGCATCAAGGCTCGATGCGACGCAAACCCATTAGATGCTGTGGACATCGACTTCGACATGTTTGCCGAGTTCGACATCTGCCCAGGTACGCTGACACCAATCTACGCCGGTCAGCCGACTGAGATCGATCCACTAACCAAGGCGCGGTACCATGCTAGCCAGAAGGGGCGGCTGTGCTCTATAACTGGAATTACACAGGTAGGGGCCGCAGCATCTGGACTGCGTCTATTCTAGGCTCTGTAAAATATGCGCTCGTTATTATCTTTGTTAGTCATCGGGCGGGCGGGCCCAACCAGAACCTTAGGTGGATAGACTGCGGCGTTGTGGCGGGTCTTTTTTTTTGTAAACCCTTTGGTCGACATTCTTTTGTCGGCGAGTTAATATTGGTGGTAATGGTAGGATGAAGGATGGCTTTTTAGTTTGAAGGGAGAATCCGGACGGCTTGACGGATTAATTGTGCATTTCCCCTATTACCTAAGGGTGGAATTTCAGCGGGTTTCCAATGCACTCTCAGTGTGCTTTCAGTGAGTTTACAATGAGATTTGAATGTGCTTTCAGTATAAGGGTGTACCAAACCAACATAGATGAGAAGCAATGATATGAGGGTGGTATGATGGGACCATAAATTGCGATCATATAGACAAATATAATAATAACAAGGGGTGTGATGATCATATATGTACTGCTATCTGAAGTTAATGTTAAATGCTCTCAAGAACGATTTGCTACATTACTCCCAACTCGCCAATAGCTTAAATGAGGATTATAGCCCAGAACAGTTCATTTTATTTCTATTTTCTAACATACCCCTTAGGTCACCTAGCCGAACAAATTCGGGTTCCTAAAGAGTCATATAATGTGCCCGCATGTTAGCCACGAATACGATCAAGGGACCCACTAATTGCGTCATATATCAGCCCCAATTGCAAATTTAATATATTTGCTGAGACTACCTAAGGTTTACCCCCCACTTCACGTGCTAGCATAACAACGTCAGTGCGGAAGTTTCCGTTATTGTCTCCCTGTGGCAAGTCACGTGCAATGTTGTGATGCACTAGCTCCGACGACATTTTTCTTCACAACACGCGTTTGGCAACCATTGGATTGATACTTGAGAATTAAAATGCAACATATAATAAATAAGGTCGTTAAAACATATCTCTACACTCTAATTGGAACCGCTGAGCCTGGTAGACTTGCGGATGGTTGCAGCAGAGGCTTGTTCTGTCGCCTTAGTTGGTGATTCCTGAGATCAATCAGGGGACTGTTGGGCAGGCTATAGTCGCTCCCTGCCTCCTCATCACTCATAACTAGCTCGGGAATATCAGTTGGGTCATGTGAGCCTATGTTAAGGTCCAAAGGGTCAGCTGTGAGTCCATCAGACACGTCATCCCGGGCCACGGGAAGCAATAGTGATGGGTACGAGAATGGCTGTGTCCTGAAAGATTCATTGTGAAGTTCTTGAGCATGCCCTAGTTGAATATGATGCTTGTGTCCATCGTGCCCAATCCGCGACACACTCGGTGCAGAGTCTAGTGTTCGGCACGCTGAGGAGCAATAAAGGCTATCCATAGATGTTTCGTCGATGTGCTTGTCGCACACTAGGCAGTAGCTTGGAAACAGCTCCATAGATGCGATTTTTAGGATCGAGGTCCTTAATGAAATTATTGACAATACCGCGATTTTGTCGTGGTTGAATGTGGTATTTATCTAGCTCCCCACCTGCCCATGACTCACGCAATTCCTCTATGCAGGTGACCTGGCGAGCGAGGTTATGCACATGCACGTCTTGCATATCAGGCTCAGAAATTGCAGCATTGGCCCGGAAAGTCACCAGCACGCCCAAAGTATGTAAAATATAAATTGTAATGCCATTGCAATAGCCTAACACTCTCTAATGGTTGAACTATACTGGTGCATCTTCAACCCCGTGATTCTAACGCCCTTACCCTGGAAAATTGCGTCACCCCAAAGGTCAGGACGCCACGCATTCGCAGAGTACAGTGACGGTCACGACTATGTTGGGGCCCGGTGGGCCTCAGATCACGCCGAATGAGGTGCTCAGGACAACCCGGCCAACGGTCATTGAAAATTTTCCGTCGCAATGCTCGACAGGACCCCAGCGCTCGTGGGGCGGTCCGGGTCTATCAAAGCTCAATAAGCACCGCCGACTAACAGCTCATTGGGGCTCAACGCACTAGTGGTTGGAACTGCTGTTGTCATTTTGAATAGGTTTTCAATTCTTCCAAAATATCCGGCTCTAAACTTTATTGGTTATTTTTATATCTACACTTTCATCTGGGATATCGAGAATAGTGCAGGTCCTTCCCCCAATTTTGAGCAGCAATGGTTATTTCTATATAAAAAAGTTTCACACCTGAATACGATCACCAGAAACAACGCGGGGACGTGGTGCGGCCCCTCCGCGCGCATTCTGCAGCCGCATATTGCGCCCGCAGAGTTTGCATCCGAAATGTCAATGGGGATATTGACCCCTAACCGCGCACGGTACTCATCACGAGAGTACTCGTCATTAAAACGGTCATGCATGTGAGTAGTAATAGTAGAGTTGGGACTATTCAGATGAGTCATTAGTTGCGGTGCTGTTGTGTAGTGTGATGGTACTCGACGCGTTGTCTTGTGGATGGGCTGAGTGGACCACCGTGAAACCATAAGCATGAGATCAGTGGATTATATGTGTTTAGTGGCGACTGAATGCTAGATAATTTATAGACCATGCGAAATATCGATAGATTACTCCAGATTACACCATTAACCACTATATGCCGCGTGATTACCAATATTAGGATCAACACACTGGATCAACACGCGATCATCGGGCGCAATCGTGAACTTCTGTCGGTATCATTACTCCGACTCACTCGTGAATACACACTCTTGTCTTAACACTGAGCAAGCAATAGCGACATTTTTCGCGCATCGATCTACGCCCTCGTCTGTCATCATCCCTCATTGCATGCGAGGTGCGGGGGACGCATTGGATACGGCGGCTGTTAGTTTTGCTCAGGGGGTCGACATCTTGCATTTGTAGATGCGATAGTGTATCGTGTGGAGCCACTTCACATCCTGAGCAAGCTATAATTCTAAACTTGTATTTATTCCCCCCCGCCCGCATCACAACTCATCTCAGATGAAATTTAACACCTGACGATCGATTCGGTCATCCCCCTGGCATCAGGCTTGTCATTGTCACAACACATTTCTTGACCCCTCGTAAGAGTAGAAGAGAATGGCTATGACTAGCTAAATATACTGTGATTGTGGTCTGTGGTCTTTTAGGGTCCATACGCCAACTACGCAGCTACGCAGCTATGATTCACCCGATCCTGTATTTTTCAACCCGTACTCGATACAAATTAGGTTGGCAGTAACTGCAAAGTGCTTTTAGTGCGTCACGGGAAACTATGGAGTAGAGTGCATAGTACGAAATAATACCACTGAAATACGATATTTCGATTGTTTAGGTCAGTGGAATCAAAAAATTGGATTCAATTTATGATTGTCCCACTAGTGTAGGTAGAAATCGGTCGGGTGACAGCTGTCATCGCTTAAATTTACTGGGGGGGGGGGGGCTCGATGGCGTTTAATAAGATAGAAGACAAACGCCAGTAAATTAGTGCTATTCCTTCAGTTCACTGGCATGTATCCCCGTCAGGTTTTAAGTTTAATCAAGTATCGATCGGGACAAGACGATGATGTTGGCGAACACAGGTGATGACAACTCAGACATGACTCCACCACTACATGTCAGATCGCACCTGGACAAAACAAAAAAAAACTGTAATGGTAAATATATAGAACGTTCGAAGAGTTCCAGAGTACCCCCTGATTTGGCCCCGCTGAAGGTGTCTGGATGGTTCCAGCTATTTCAGTGCAATCGGCTCTAGTCGCGCCCTAACCTCAGCGAACAATTTCACGTCGGGCCCTATTGCTATATTGGGAACTTGGGGACCCACATGGCGCCGCCACTTCATTTTCGCTGCAGCAAGGGTTCTCCAGCAGAAGTTCGGTGCGGAGAAAGTCGGGGTCGGATATCTACCGATCATCTGCAAGTCTGCTGCGGTGACACGTACGTGGGTGTAAGTTGGTAGTGTAAGTTAGCTTTGTGGCACCGTAACTAGTGTGACCTAGTGAAAGCAAGCAACCTCAATAACGAGCAAATTTCTCGCAACTATGTCCTATCTTTCCTCGTCAACCGAGTCCATAATGAATCCAAGGTCACCATCCAGCCTCCCTTGCTCAATAATTTTACTTTATTCAAAACATAACTCATTAGCATTAGCATCAATCATATGTCAGAGTTAACCCGGGAATGCCCGGGGTTGCACTACTACGCCAGTAGATAAGCGCCACCGACCTATTGTGGGTCAACGCATGCGAGATATGCACGAGGATTGTGCTTAGGCGATGCATGGTGTCACTGACACCTTGATGACATGCGCAGCACTGTGTGCGTAGCGCCGTTAAGGCCAATGTGCACACGCGCCTCATAGTGCCAGCACATCGGCGCGTCGGGATCGCGTCGATGATAGCGGCATACTAGGCAGATAGCGCCGGTTCCAGGGCCGCCATCGATCCCTGATCTAGATATAGAAGCTTATTTCTGTAACTACAACTTATATTTCGCGCTAGTTATCTCGCATTCGCGTTGCCGGGCCGCCATGATGATGCATCGGAGCAAGCCTCATTATCATTTTAGTTGGTTATGGATGAATCATGTGGGGAAGAGCGCACTCCTAGGGGCGCCGAGTGGGGGACCGATGCGGCTGATAGTGGGATTTTTAGACGACAATAAATATGTTTCGAGAGTATTAGATTCTGCTAGCCACCAGCTTCATGGCAGTTGTACTGACAAGTTTGCAGCCATCGGGGACTAGCGGCTACGCGTAAGGTGGCGCAGCTCCGTTAGAGGGAAACCACGGCCTGACTCTGAGTCAGCAGGTTACGCTCAGCGCACGTCCTATCCTTGGATCGACTTGGCTTCCTTCCTTCCCCTTTCATACTCTTTTCCGTTCTGCGCTCGCATTCCCTAGGCGCTGTATTGGATCACTTGGTCTAGGGTTGAGGGTAATGAGCAATAACGATGCCGATACTGACGGGTCGGCGCGTGGGCCTGCGGGCGGGCCTACGTCTTCTCAAGGGCCCATGGTGGGGGAGATGCCCACACGGCCTCCTGTACGACCTCGATCGGGCCTAGGACCTGCGATGGCTCCTGGATTAAGTTCGATCTGGGCGCAGCCTCCAGTTCGTGAGCAAAGCGGATCCGATCTGCTGGGGGGAGTTCCGGCCCCGGGTCTCCGGCGCGCTCGGGCGGGAACGCTTCCTAGCCGACTTCCGACTTTGAAAACGTCAGGTGAGCCGCCTGCTTTAGGTAGTTTGGCTCTAATGAGTCCTGAAGGTGATAATGATGTGCTGTGGGATCCTCCAATGGGAGCCCCCCCGGGGTCAGGCCCGGGATCTTTACCCAAATCGGGCTTAGGACCACTGTTGGACCCGCGGATCCAGCAACGCACGCGGTCTGGAAGCCTTAATTCAGTGGGGTATAGTCCATTTCCGAGCATTTGGAACCGGCAGTCGCCTCCGAGTACTACCCCTCCAGATAGCCTTCCTGGAGCCGCTGAGTTCACGCGTAGAACGAGTCCTCCGAACCGAGACCTTGCGAGGGACCTTGCTAGGGACCTAACGAGAGATATTACCCGGGATCCCGCGAGAGATACCACCAGGGACTCGGTTAGAGATGCTACTGAGGACTCGAAACCGGAAGATGACCCCATGCACATGTTCAGTGCCGAGTTACAGAAGCGTGCAGACCCCCACCGGATGCGCAGCTATACATTGACGGGTCCATCGATGGTAGGATGGCCAGTTCCGCCAGTTCCGACAGTTTCTCACGCCGCTCAGTCCCAAGTGCCACCAGTCTCAGGGGTTGCATCCGGTTCGGGAGCCGGTTCCACTGTTTCAGGGGCTTCCGCGGCTCATTCGGGGGTTTCTCATGGCCATTTGCCTGCTATGGCAATGAACTTGGGGCGTCCGCGCGCTCATACGCTCGTCTCAGCCCCGTTGACGACCCCGCAGATCTCATTAGCTCCGTTTGGAAAACAGCCCCAGTTGCTGCATGAACGAACCCCGGATGGACACACGGTAGTACTTGGGGATGTCAGTAGTGTGCCCACACCCGCACTGTGGCTGGCTAATGTGCCTCCAAACACCACCACTTACGCTCTCCATGCTTTGTATGGGGCGTATGGCCGTGTAGAGAGCGCCAGGGTGCTGCCAGCGGGCCAGGGCGCTGTGGTAATGTTTGCCTCGACTGCAGGAGCCATTGATGCGCACGCAGCTACGAATGGAGCCGAGTTATGGCCCGGGGGCGGCCCAACCACGGTGGCGTTTGCTACGGTGCTCGATACCGCGCCTCCGGTGGCATATACTCTGCAGGCGCTGGACGCTTCGCCGCTGGAGATCTCTCAGGGCCTGGCACACACCCGAAGAGCGTCTCAGCGCGTGTTTGATCGGCCCTTGCCGACATCTCCGGGGAATGGCGTTTCCCAGAATGGGGGCGACCGTGTTTATGGAGCTGGAGTGTTGCGCGAACTTCGTAGACGCCTCGAGGGCATGTCTGCAGCAGAAATGGATGAATTGGCGCTCGATTTACAGGCCGAATTGCCCGCTCTAGCCCCAGATTATATCGGCAACACGGTGGTCCAGCAGGTCTTTGAGCGGGTGTCGCCCCACGTGCGTGATATGATGTTGCGGCGACTCATGGGGGTATTGGCCTCAACAGGAACCCACAAAAACGGCACCTGGGCTGCCCAAAAGATCATTGATCTCGTGAACACGCCGCGCCAGTACTCGATGGTTGAGCAGGCGTTGCGGCCTCATCTGGTTGCCCTGCTGCTTGACCAGTTCGGTAACTACGTTGTGCAGGGATGTCTCAAGTTCGGCTCGCCATGGAACGACTGGATCTTTGGCGGATTGGCCACATTATTGGCGCAGGTCGCGCACAGCCGGTTCGGAGCTCGCGCTGTCCGCGCAATTCTGGAGGCTCCGCACACTTCGGTGGCTCAGCAACGACTTGTGGCTGCTGCCATTGCGCAGGATGCGGCGAATCTGGCGTCTAATCCTAATGGAAACCTGCTTGTTGGTTGGCTGCTCGATTCGTTCACTTCGGGCGGACCGGGTCGGTTCTCGCTGGTGACTGCGCAACTGATGCCACAACTTGCGGAGATGTGCACGTCAAAGGTCGCTGGAACCACCGTGCTGAAGCTGGTCGTGCATGGACCCAGTGGCGTTGCTCGCAGAGTCCTAGAGGCTTTGCTGGATCCAGCTACCGATTCTGTACCAGTGGCTCTGGAACAGGTCCTTCGCGATCCTACAGGAAATGGGGCCATGTTTCTGTACCGCCTATTGACTACTGCACTCAGCGAGGGTTCGCTGGAGAAACAAGTGGCCATCAATAAGATCCGTATGGCGCTGTTACAGCCATATGCCCAGGTCCCGCCTAACAAACGACTTCTGGAAGAAGTGGGTCTAACCGTTCTGGCCGGTGATCGCCAGTAAGTACTGGTCTTACAGCGCTCGGGAAGACCAGCACGAGGTAAAAAAAGGTGCATGCGCCTCATGAAGCATCACACTTGCACATCTCTAATGTAGAGGAGTATATATATATATACATGTATGTAGAGGGACGTTTTAGTGTAATCTTGAACTACTCGTAGTTGTATGGATATTTATATATATTGGATTAATTTATTTGGTGATATTTGATCTAATCCATCTTGGTTGTTTAATTAAACCAACTGACAATGCTAGTCCTATATCCACTGGGATTCCAACCCACTTCCAAGTATCATCACTACTAAAGTCTGTTCTACCACTGAGAAGTGATACTAGTGTGATATTATTCCCTTTTAGTTCAATAAAGGTGGGTATACTGACTTTAGATGAATTAGTATAGTCACATTATAATTTAATATATGTAGATATACTTCTTTTGTATGGATTTTTTTTGGCAATAATTACAGCTATGATTGAGCTACCTATAGTGATGTGGAGCTATTCGACGTGCCTACTATGTTACGGTAATAACGATTGTATCTTGGTTTTTCTTTTTTTTTTTAAAAAAAAATTACGCTCAATTTACACTCCTATCAAAATTATTGCACCTTTCATTATTTTATATTATTTTCTGTTCCTATATTTTAGTTGCACTTCGGAGAGCAGTGCATAGTGATTTAACTCAACCGAGATTTGGCTACCAGACTCCATTCCTATATCAATATACTGAATAGTGTGACGATTCTCATAACATATCGCGGTATATCGCAAACCTACCTGTGTTCTGTCAATTTGGCTCTGCTTTACTGCCTCACTATCTTGATATAAATGCTCTACCTGTTCATTCTTTTGCTCCACAGTGGCTATACTTAATCGGAGTCACCTCAGCTTAGAGCTGCTGTTCATATCCTTCATATCCTCAATCCAAACACCACGAGCTAAAGAGTCATAAATATGTGGCATGGGCTCTTTGTGGCTCAGAATGGTGTCACACCTACCTAATAAAGGAGTTTACTCGTCATCAGATTCGTTGTCGTCGTCAGACTCGGATTCGGCATCCTGAAGCCATTCCAGGAACGGTTTTGCGGCACGACGAACCTTTTTTGACGTGTTCTTGTCGACATACCGCTTCGAAACCTTGGTGCACCACTTAAGCAACACCTCCTCACCCACTAGCTCGTCGTAGTAGATCTTGAACAGGATATTTGGCACCTGGCTGATTAGTTCGGGGTGTTGGATACCAATCCATCGCTCAATACCTCCCAATAGGGCCTTTTCATGCTCAACGGAGATGACCATTTTACGCAGGAATGGTGCGTGATTAGGGATCTGGTCGGCAATATTCTTGGCATCAAACAGAGTCTGAGCAAGCACCTGCACAGTCTTAGGCTTGGACGCAATATTGAGCTCCGTTACACGCTTGAAAATGTCCACATCAGACGGCCGTGAGTCCAGAATCCACTCACCAAACTCGTTATATACGTCTTCACTCGTGTCATCTTCCTCGACGCTCAGAACGGCCATAGTCTTCTCAAGACGACGCTGACGTGCGCGCACCGCCTCCTCAGATAGATCCGCAGCCCATTCGACTTCATCGTCGTTTTGTTCGTGCTTCATGGCCGGCAAAGCTGCAGCCTCGGCGTTGATCCGGCGTGTCAACTCGTCGTCATCACGACCCTCATCCTCAACAGCATCTTCATCCTTGGCATCATCATCTCCTTTTGCGGCCGTGGAAGATCCCGCATTTGCTACACCTTTCCGCTTGGACTTAGAGGTTGCGGGCGGGTTCTTGGCGATGAAGCTCGTGACCTTGTGCCCGGGGTCCACAAGGGTCTTAGAACCGCAGGCTTTGCAGTCCTTCTCAACCGTTCCATCACGGTGGATAATAAAGTCAGTCTCTGGGTTCTTGCAGCTGCCACAAAGCACAAACTTGTTGATAAACCCGTCCAAAGAATCCTGCAATTTGCCCGAGTCATGGGCACCATTGACAAGATAACGGTCCTGGGAATCATTGATGGAAGTTTGGGCACCAAGCTCGGCTCCGAACCATTTGATCAGGTACGATGGGGGCCGGTCCAGTGCGCGCGCCACGTCGCCGGTATTGACCACTGCAGTCTTGATACCGTTACCACGGCCCTCGATCTTGGACTGAATCGGCGGCATTTTGTACCGGTAAAACGGATCATCATTATCGCGACGAATGTTAATACTCATATTGTCGCCACTGTAACCTTCAAACAGTCAAATAGTCAGGTCCGGAGTGAAAAATCTCGCTGACTAAAGGCAGCGTACGCGGCGCATAACTGGTCCCATGGCTTACGCACGTGGATCTATATGCACAGCCTCTGCTACGCACAATATGACAGAAAGCCTATTATCAAACTATCCACCACTCAGCGCTCGTGGAGATCGACTTTGGAGATGCCCACGACCCCGACAGCATTCGCGCAGACCACTCGTGTATCCATGAATCCCGTGGAACTCAAACACCGGATTCTGGCGCTGTATCGCATGTTCATGCGCCAAGCCCCGAACTTTATTGAGATGTATGAGATGGATGTTCCGACGGCTATTGTGCGCACAAAACTTCGCCAGGAGTTCGAGCGGAACCGATTCGTCAAGGATATCAAGGTCCGCAACATTCTGCTGGCAAAGGGCCACATGGAGTTCCAGGAGACCGTCAACTTCTGGAAGCAGGAGGGCCATGTGCTCAAATACTTTGACGACTACCAAGCGCCCCAGATCGAGAAGTTGCCGGACAACTTTGTGCGTCGGTTCATTAAGGGTACTGTATAGGGTCTGGCTAGTCCTTACCAGTCCTCCATTCTACTTAGAGTTGTAGGTTATTTAACGATTTGCGCGATCATAAAAGTCGCGGAGGGTAGCTCCTGATGGGTCCACAGCGACCAGAAACTCGCATAGTTCGCGGCATATCTGGAACTGGCCGGCTTTACGTGCTGCTTGGTATAGTGCCATGGCACGATGCCCGCCAGCATCACTGGACTCGTGGGCTTGTACCACCAATAAGAACTCGGCTGCTACGGCAAGGTCTCCTTGTGTCAATGCCTGATCAAACAGTTGAGGCGGCTGCATATCTAATGCCTCGAAAAGACGCGGCCAATACTTCATCTCCACTTTTCGTGCACATGCGGCAACTACGGGCAACTTCTGCTCGGTAAACGGGGGCATATCCAGTAATTGAATCGTCGAGACTAGCGGCGACGGCTCTTTGTCGGAATGAATATTAATCACTGCATGATACAAAACCGTTTCGAGTACCTGGCCGAAGTATGGTAACTTCATATATCGTCGAGCTATCTGCCGTACTCGCCCGAGGTCCCCCAGCGCTGCCTCGAGAAGGTACGGCACGAAAACCTCGAGGGATGTGGCAGATTGCGCCAAAGTAAACGATCCCTCCATGCTTTTTACTGGTTCGGCTTCCACAACCACCAATGCACCTCGATTAGCGGACGCCCATACTGGATATGCGTCAAGCGGAATCGTGGCCAGAATATGGTTTTGAGAGGGCTGTGACTCCTTGGAATGTCTCAAAGACTTGCCAGAGGGGTCTTCATCTTCGTCTTCATCTTCCTTTAGAGACATGGCCACGGCATCCTGACCATCCCACACCCATAGAAGCTGATCCCGGGAAAGCGGCTGGAAGAAGTATGTTTCAATGGGAGCTGCAAGTGTCTGGCGTTTATACCGCGGAACTTCCGTATCATCTACTACGGTTACCAGTACCAATGAGCTGCCCACCAAGAAGAGAGCTCGCTGCGAATCGATGACGGTTAGAGCGCGTACTGGACCCTCCACGACTCGTGTTAGAGGCATCTCCCGCACAATATCGAATTCTTGGCGCATAAGTGAATAAATAACAAGTCGCGGAGATGTTCCTCCTACTAAAACACCGAGTAAATGGCCACATAAACTGATGGCTACGGGGGGACCATCTAGCGACTCGTGAGCCACAACTTGTTCCGATTCCTGGGCAGAAGAAGGGACCTGCGATGATGCAGGCACAGGTGACCACATCTTCAGCTTGTATTCGAGATTTCTTGATACGGTAGCGGCCACTAACCGCCGGCCATACCATAACAAGCCGCCCCTCACGGAGGACTCACGATCACTAAGTTCGCGCCATTGCCGCGTCAAGGCACTAAAATACATGATTCCAATTGTTCCTGCAATCGCAACAAACCGACCATCATCACTGGCTACGGCAAAACTCAGTGGCCAGTTCGAAGCCATGTACCATGTGGGTAGAGGTGCAGTTAGCCAGGGCCCAGCCTGGACAGAAGGAGAATCATGATATACCAGCAAACGTCCCGAACCATACAGTACAGGCCGCCCACTACCGCCTGAAAGGGCATTCCGTAGCAAACTATGCATGTACAATGTACCATTCGCCAGCACAATTAGCGCATCGCCGATCCAGTCCATACGCGTCGTCAATTCCCCCTCCATATCATAAAGTAATGTACCCAGCATAGATACAAGAGTCCAGCCACGACTGTGGCCGAGAGCCAACGCAGTGCCTGCACCTGTCCAGCGAACAGTGACATAGTCATGAGCTGGCACGTCGAGCTCCTGATCCCCTACCACAAGCTTATTTGAGGTGGTTATCGCAGCATATTTGTTTAAACGCGCATTATAATCTGCCGCTCGGATATCCGAAAACTCCGGACCGGCCACATCAGCGGGGTCTTCACCAGCGGATAAAATCAATAACCTGTCCCGATTCGTGCGCAGGCTCAGTACATATGGTTTCACATATTGTGCTGAAACAAACTCCTCTCCGGGATTTTCGGCTAGCAAAATTCTCGAGAACTTCTCTGACCCCGGACTCCACACTTGGAAATGCTGCGGGCCAACAATAGCAAATGCGTCTGATCCAACTCCCACAAGCCCCCGAACTTCAAAATCAACATTCAACTTGTGTAGAGGTCCCAGCCATAGTTCCCTGACCCCAATGGCCTCGCCGGGACCTGGGACCAGTGGGTAGTTGATCTTCAACACTTCCTCCAAGTTGGCTTGAGGGTGAACACTACTGATTTCCACATTGTTTTTGGACGTGACAGTTGCCACCAAGGCTCCGTTTAAGCTTGTGGCCACAAACTTGTAGTGTTCTTCGGGTGGGTTGAGTCCTGGATATAAAGCAACTGGACAGAGTGGTTTGATTCGCAGCAGTGCCAATACATGCTCACTCACCACAGCCATATAAGAGCCGGTAGTTGAAAAGCATACATCACGCACTTGTTCACCATCAATTTTAGGCTCGACATACGATCCCAGCGGCGCCAGTCGATGCGGTGCGCCCTCCGGCCAGAGCATGTGACAAAGACGACCAGATCAGCTAGCGAAGGGGGTAAATATACGGGCACGTTCCCAAGGTAGGAGCCCTAAAGTAGTGCACTGAACCCCCTATAGCAAGCTTATCTGAAAGTATTCGAGTTATTTAGGACTTAATCGTTGGATTACCGGGTTTTTGCAGGCTGGCTTTTCCATAAGATAGCATTTACGCATTATAGTTAGGCATTATGCATTACTACTGGAATTTGTATACGAGCCCGGAGTAATCGGAGGAAGCTCTGTATTAAATAGAGCCCATACCGGACCAAAAACAAAATCTTTGTTTTATTTACCAGAATACCAACAATTTTACAAACTAAATCCGATGGGAATGCTTTCCAGTGGCAATAACGGTGACTTATCGAGAACATTATGAATTATTCCGGTTGACTCATTTTCTCGACTCATCGACTTATTCCTTCCTTGAGCTTGGATCCACGAAAATGTGTGGAATTTTCGCAGTGTTCAACCATCCGGCCCCCCAGGATTACAAGAAACATGCTTTACAGCTATCCAAGCGTGTGAGACACCGTGGCCCCGATTGGAGTGGCAACTTCGTGTCCGCCACTACCCTGTTGTGCCATGAACGGTTGGCCATTGTTGGTCTCGACTCTGGCGCTCAGCCTATCACCAATGAGGATGAAAGCATTGGCTTGACGGTCAACGGTGAAATCTATAATCACAGGCTCTTACGCGATGAGTTCCCTGGATATCAGTGGAAGACTCACAGTGACTGTGAACCGATAATTCCTCTGTATGAAAAGTATGGAACCGATCTCCCGAACCACTTGGATGGGTTCTTCGCATTTGTTCTTTATGACAAGAAGCGTGACCGTGTGGTGGCTGCTCGTGACCCTATTGGAATCACCACAATGTACATGGGCAAATCCTCCAAGGTTCCTGGCGCTTTGTGGTTTGCGTCGGAACTTAAGTCGTTGACCGAAGACTGTGACGATATCGAGGCATTCCCTCCTGGACATATCTATGACTCTGAAGCTGGCGAATTGAAGCGCTACTACGAACCCAAGTGGTGGGACGCTAGCAACGTCCCCACTGAGCCTGCTGATTTGATCAAAATTAGGGACACGCTTGTCCGCGCTGTACGGAAACGTCTTATGACTGAGGTTCCGTATGGTGTGTTGCTTTCTGGTGGTCTGGACTCGAGCTTGATTGCATCTATTGCCGCCAAGGAGAGTCGGGAGGCTCTGGAGGACAAACCTACTGAACATTCGCTTGCAGGCGTTGATTCCCGAGGTCGTCTCGTGAACACCAGTGGCTCGAAGTTGCATTCGTTTGCCATCGGACTCCCCGGTGCTCCAGACTTGCTGGCCGCGCGTCAAGTGGCTGATTTTATTGGTACTATTCACCATGAGCATACCTTCACGATCCAGGAAGGCTTAGATGCACTCTCGGATGTGATTTGGCACTTGGAGACATATGATGTGACCACTATCCGTGCATCAACACCCATGTTCTTACTGAGCCGTAAGATCAAGGCCCAAGGTGTCAAGATGGTTCTTTCTGGAGAGGGCTCTGACGAAATCTTCGGTGGGTACCTTTACTTTGGTGCTGCACCTTCTGCCAAGGACTTCCATGAAGAGTCTGTCAAGCGGGTGAAGAACTTGCATTATTCTGACTGTCTTCGCGCTAACAAGTCAACCATGGCCTGGGGTCTCGAAGCTCGGGTGCCATTCCTAGATAAGGCTTTCCTCGATGTGTGCATGGCGATTAACCCTGAAGACAAGATGATCAAGCCTGGTCACATTGAAAAGTACATTCTGCGCAAGGCTTTCGATAATGACGAGTATCTCCCCCAGGAGATTCTATGGCGCCAGAAGGAGCAGTTCAGCGATGGTGTTGGCTACTCGTGGATCGACAGTCTTAAGGACACTGCAGAGGAAGTTGTTTCGGACGAGCAATTTGCCAACCCCAAGCCGGAGTGGGGCGATGATATCCCTACCACCAAGGAGGCGTACTGGTACCGTACGATGTTCGACGAGTTATTCCCCGCTGCAGCTGCGAAAACGGTCACTCGCTGGGTTCCTAAGGCCGACTGGGGCTGTGACGAAGACCCATCTGGGCGCTACGTCAAGAGCCACACGGCTGCCATTCAAAAATAGTGCGTTGACACATAAATAAATTACTTTGTGTAATGCTTAAATGTTCGTTTTGTGCAAATAAATTAAGTGGATTGAGTGGATTGAGCGGATTGGGTAGATTGAACCGTCCGGCGAGCTCGAGCTTGATCTGGTTGAACTGTAGGGTTTGAATTGCGACAAGATCCCGATATTATTCCTGCACCGATAACAGCATCACCATTATATGCTACAAGGTACTGTCCTGCTGCTATGGCTCGCCGTGGCTGCTCCAAGATCATTTCGACACCCGACCCACCAATTGAACGCCAGGTCGCAACGGTGGTTGGTTCCTGAAGAGATCGATACTGCACTTGGAACTGTTGTTCTGGGCGAGGGCCCGATGTATGCCACTCGAACTGGTCACACCACACGACATCAGTCCAGAGATTAGCATGATTTAGGCCCGGGCCAATGATAAGGGCATTTCCAGGAATGTCTTTATCGATAACATACCAAGGACCACGGGATGCTGGGTCGGATTGAGGCATGGAGATTGACGTTCGCTGGCCTATGGTGGCAGTCCACAAGCCCTGATGAGTGCCGACTTCACGACCATCTGCAGTGCGAACTGGACCTGGAAATGGTTCCAAATAGTCTTCAAGAAACACAGAAAACTTTTTTGGACTTTGCTCCACAAAACATAAGCCCTGCGAATCTGGCTTCTCCGCCGTTTTAGCAGGCAGAAGATCAGCAGCCAACTCGCGCACCTGGGGTTTGGTCAAATGGGCTAACGGAAAAAGGACATGGTCCCATGCCTTGGGATCAACGGTGGCAAGATAATAACTCTGATCCTTGCGCAGGTAGTCGGGTCTACCTACAGATTTCCCATTTATCAAGCCGGCATAATGTCCTGTAGCCAACCAACGGAAATGCTGGGGGTACCGTTTACGCAACTCACGGATTAGAGACCCGAATTTGATATGCCTATTGCACGATACATCGGGGTTGGGTGTGGTTCCGCTTCGATATGCTGCTACCATTGGTTCGAACACATCGATCCAATAATCCTGTTCCAAGTCGATGCGATGACTGGTGATGCCAATGTGGCCACAGATATCCTGAACAGACGACCAATCTGCCTCAGCACATCGAGCTGTGGCTTGCCAGTTGTTCATGAACACGCCCTCAACTCGCTTAGGCCCCAATTCTCGGGCAAGCAGGGCGGCCACTGTAGCCGAATCCACTCCACTAGACATGGCGACATGAACCTTATCGGCGGGCCCCAATCGTTGCAGTCCCGTTTTGGGCCCACGCAAGGCAGATAATGCACTCCGCAGCATCCCCCAGCACGAACCAGCGCCTTGTCCGACTTTTTTTGTGAAATTTGTTCACGTGACCGCGGACTTACCAGGGCTTGACAACGGCTTGTGCATATTGATGCGGGGATAATTTGGCATCGATGACTAACTGCAGGGCGTAGATCATGTGACTCAACGGTCCTTAGTTATGCACTGATTGTCTCCTTGTAACGTCAGCGCCCCCTTTACCAAGCCCTCGTCCTCCGGCCTCGACCTACACACACCCACCGGAGATACCATTCTTTAGATGGCAGCAGTTGAAGTTGTGAAATCTGCGACGGATGATCGCGAGTATCGCTTGATCACGTTGAAAAATGGACTTGAGGCCTTACTGGTGCACGATCACACGGCTGAGAAGGCGGCTGCCGCTCTGGATGTGAATATCGGATCGTTAGCGGACCCCGATGAGATTCCAGGCTTGGCCCATTTCCTTGAACACTTACTTTTCATGGGCACTGAAAAATATCCCGATGAAAACGAATATTCACGATACCTGGCTGACCATGCTGGCATGGGGAACGCCTTCACGTCTGCTGAAGACACGAATTTCCACTTTGAGGTGGCGGCTGATGCGTTAGAAGGAGCTCTGGACCGGTTTTCACGCTTTTTTATCGATCCGCTATTTAGTGAGAGTTGCCAGGACCGTGAAATCATGGCTGTGGATAGTGAGAATAAAAAGAACCTTCAGTTGGATACCTGGCGCTTCAACCAATTAGAGAAGTCGCTCTCAAATCCAGATCATCCTCACCATAAGTTTTCCACCGGTAACTTTGAAACGCTCAGTACGATTCCCAAAAAAGATGGGATTAATGTGCGCGAACGGTTAATAGAATTTTACCGCCAACATTATGCTGCCCATCTTATGAAATTGGTAGTGCTCGGGGTTGACTCGTTAGATACGCTGGAAAGCCAAGTCAGGCGAATGTTTTCGGAGGTGCCTGATGATCCCGCCAAGCATCCAAAGACTTATTCTACCCATCCTCTGACGCAGAACGAACTTGGCACCCTCATTAAAGCCCAGCCAGTCATGGATATTAAGCATTTGGAGCTGTCGTTTCCGGTTCCTGACCAGCAGGAACTCGTAGACACGCAGCCTCAACTGTACTATGCTCATCTCCTTGGCCACGAGAGCGCTGGCTCATTGCTACACTATCTGAAAGAACAAAAGTGGGCGAGTGAGCTTACTGCTGGTCTCACGCACGTTTCTAAGGGCTCTGATATGTTTTTATTGGGTATTGAACTAACTAATGAAGGCTATGAACATTGGCGGGATGTGCTGGCAGCTACATTTGCTTATATTGATATGGTGCGGTCATTGACCCCGCAACAATGGGTATTTGAAGAGGTGGCGACCATGAGTCGGGCTAGTTTCGAGTTTCGCCAGAAAACTAATGCTCTCCGATTCGTTCGTGTCATGGCAAGTACAATGCAGAGACCGATTCCTAGGGAACGTCTTCTCGACCTCAGCGTTGTCAAACAATTCGATGCCAGTATGATTGCCAACTTTGGCGAATATCTTAATGAAAGAAATGTTCGTGCATTGTTAACGGTATCTCCTAATGATTCTTCCGAGCTGGTTCACCGAGAGAAATGGTATGGAACACCGTATAAAGTAGAGAACTTGGAGTGGAAGGATTCCCAGTTACCTCCTACTGGTGCCCTGCATATGCCAAGGCGCAATGAATTTTTGCCTCAATCCTTTGTTGTCGAGGCAGAGCAGGCACCGAATCGAGCCGAGAAACCGCGTCTTGTGCTTCGCGACGATGCACGCCAGCTTCGAGTGTGGCACAAGCGTGATGACACCTTCATTTTACCAAAGGTTACGGCATTTGTGAAGCTCAGGAGTCCTTATATTTGTGGGGATGCCATGTTGGATATGCTGACCGAGGTGTATGTTGCTTTGGTTGTGGATGCTCTTTCAGATTATGCCTATTATGCCCAATCTGCAGGCCTCCATTACGGATTAGGGCCAATTCAGGACGGTTTGGAGTTAGAAGTCGCTGGATTTGACGAGAAAATGCCCCGACTTGTTCAGGTTGTCGTAGAAAATGTGCTCTGCCTTCCTGATGACCGCGTGCGTCGGCGCTTCACGGTGATTAAAGAGAAAATGCACCGGATGCTATCGAACGTGCGTATGGTTACACCGTATGCGCAGCTGACTTCATCTTCGCACTGGCTTTTGGCTGAACGCGTCTATAACCTCGAGGAGAAGGTTGATGCTCTGGCCAAGATTCAAGAAGATGATGTCCTGGAATGGGTTTCTAAGTTCCGTTCTGGGTTGGGAGTAGAACTGCTTGCTGTTGGAAACGTTTCTGCCGCCACTGTTGCTGATCTTGGGGTGGCGATTCGCGCCAAAGCGCCTATTTTGGACCAGCCGATTGAGAGAGCTCAGTCATACTGGCTACCTACGGGGTCTCATAGCTATTACAGAAGGACATTGGCTGATCCACAAAATGTTAATTCGGCTATTGATTACTTTGTTCAGATTGGTGAAACCCGGGATACTCGGCGTCATGCTCTCTTGTTGCTACTAGTGCAGCTGCTTGGCGAACCTACATTCCAACAATTGCGTACCACTGAGATGCTTGGCTATGTTGTAGGCTGCACCAAACGTGTTCTCAGGGGTACGCTGTATTTGCGGTTCTTTATCCAAAGTGAGGAAGCCACAACGTACTTGGAGGATCGGATTGAGCACTTTTTGGGGACAGTGGCCAAAACCCGGTTCCTGAATATGAGTGATGACGACTATACGTATGCCGTTCGCTCAGTTGTACATCAATGCCTTGAGAAGCCCAAGAATATTTCGGAGGAGGCAACTCGGTTCTGGTCAGCCATTAACCAGGAGACTTATGACTTTGGCCGAAGGCGAGAGCTGGCTAATATTGTGGAAAAGGTGTCAAAACAGGAGTTTGTTGATCTGTTTTTGGACCTTGTTGATCCTATATCACCTCGCCATACGGTTTTTGTCACTCATTTAGAATCCAGTGTTCGCAAGCCAGTGGCACCTGAGGTTGCATTAGCCCGCGCTGTTGGTAAGCTCGTTGGTGAGCGTCATGTAAAGGTCACGCCACAAGAAATAACAGCATTCTCTCAGCAATGTCGGCAACTCTCGCCCCAACAGGCTATGGGTGTTTTGCGCGAAAAGCTGGTGGAAAGCGGCCAATCACCAGAGGAAGCAGATAAATTTGTTGAAGATGCAATGTCAATTTCTGCCACTGCCGCTGTAAAGCCTCCATTCAAGGGTACCGAGGTCACTGATGGTGATGCCTTCCGATCGTCACTGACCTTGGCGCCTGCGCCACCTGCTGTGAACGTGGCAGTGTATGAGGATGCCAAGCTTTAAAAGGACACACACCTTTACCATTACTTCATCACACCCAATCCTCTTTGTATGGTGAATATAGAATATATAGATTAATTTAATCGTATATTTCACATACGCTAAACCCATTCTACTGGGCTTCTCCCAAATCCATATCAGGCACGGGGTCTTCATCATAATATTCCGTATCCTTTGCAGTGCCCATATATGGCGTGTTAGGTTCATCGATTTTCATAGCTTGCCCACGTTCCTGATCCCATTCTGCGATTCCTTCATTGTCCCACTGTAGTTCATCAGGAGGCGACCCTTCCTTCCGAGCTGCACTTGCAGATGGAGCCACCGTTTTAGGGAATTTTCGATGATGAGGCTCTTCGGTGTCAGTAGAAAAGCTTGGATGCTTCTCCACATTGGCCGCGGCTTGAGGATCTACAGCGTTGCCGCGCGAGCTGGCAATCTTCCGCCGAAGAGCCTCCCCTTCGGTACCAAGTTTGGCATTGATCTCAGTATTGGTCAAAACCTTCTTCCGGTCAAATTTCCCATTCTTCTCAGAGTATGTGGATTCGGTAGCGTTTTGCAAAATGCCCTCACCAGCCATATTCACGGTGATATAGGACCGGGGACTAAGTTGATTAGCTAGTGGCATAAGGGTTACGCTTACTGCAATATATGCACTATCGTGATTATACTTAACATACATAATGCAGTTATCCACAATCGGGGGGATCAAGCGATAAGACATTCCTGGATGACGAATAAGCCATTAGCATGAGGCAGGAAGGGTTCCTACGAATCTCAGCTAAGTGCTAAAAACTCTGGGGGCAATATCTTTAATATCGATATGTAATAAGAACTATAAACCATTTATATTGAGTCTCTCGGAACCTGCCAATGAGGCATTAATCTGGTATGCTTCCCAAATCACGCCTTGGCCTTATATGCAGTCATCAGCTGACATAAGAGTTTTTCGATCTACTCTTGTCGTTATACTGCCGTGCTCCTTTGATTTTCTCATATCGAAAGAGAACTTGATGGGGTGTCCGGGCCCTTTCTGGCAAGTGGATGATGTGGGACGCTGTCAAAGACAGCGTTATTTGGTGCAGTATCCAATAATACTTGTATTGCTTATTGCTCTCTTATACACTGTGGTGTCCCTCTTCCTTTCAAAGAAAGGGCGGTCGATTCGCCTGTCAGATGATTTTAGTGCATCCGAGGCTGTTTGGCATGAATATGCATTCCACCCGCCGAAAGCCTCGGAGCGTGATGCCATGGTTACGATGAGGACCAGATCGTTTGGCGACAGACTTCGGATCAATTGTGAAATCGTTTTAGGCATCGGGCAGTGTTTGCTAGTTTTGTTACTATGGACAAGTCCCAGTGTAGCTGACCAGTACTCTCAGTGGGCTCCTAATACTCCCTTGGTGCTTCAGTTGGCGTCTCTCTATGCTGTTAGTCTCGCGATCTATCGCAAAATCAATGAAGCGCAGGTAGAGCCATTGGCGGGCCAACCATTCGCTCAGTGTGCATATGTCTACACTGCGTTACTGTTCGTATGGGCTGTTGAGTGGTACAGCCAAACTGTCCACCCTTACAGCTTATCGTCTCGGCGCCTTGCAACTGCTTTGTTGGTAGTTTCTTCGGGTCAATGGCTGGTACTATTCACTAGCCCTATTGGAGACTCTGCTGCACGTATTTACACTACACCGGGCTCGACTCCTTCTAGTGAACCGACTGCGTCGTTGTTGCGAATCATTGGTTGCTGTTGGAATTCGAGTATGATCTTACAGGCTTCCAGAAAGACCCTTGAACCTTCGGATGTTTGGGAATTGCGCGAGGAAAACCATGCGTATGTTTTCTTTGAAGAATTTGCTCGTACGCGCGAGACCTTAGGGTTTTGGTTGCGGGTGTTTATAGCTTTGCGCCGGCCAATGTTCCTCAACGTTTTCTTCGGTGTAGTTTCAGCGCTTCTCGCATTGTTGCCTACAATGTTTGTGAACCTGATTCTTCGATATATTGAAAACCCTGCGGCTCCCCGTCAGGTTGCTTGGCTATACGTGTTTGGTCTGGGCTTTACTCACCTGCTCCACACTGCATTGGTAAACCAGGCCTATTACCAAGGTCGTGTACTCAGTTTGGGAATCCGAGGCCTTATTATTGGATCAGTCTATAATAAAGCATTGTATCGTCAGGTGTCGGTCCACACTACATCAGACGAAGAGCCCAACAAAAAAGATGATGAGGAAGAAAAAGATGCGGCAGAATTCGATCCTAACTCTGTTGGAGCTGTTATAAATCTTATGAGTGTTGATTCATTTAAGGTCGCAGACTTCTTCTCTTATCTGCATGACAATTTTGCGTCCCCTGCGATTCTGGTAGTTTCAATTTACTACCTTTACAAGGTTGTGGGCTTTTCTGCACTAGCGGGGGTTATAGTCATGGTACTTTCGTTACCTGTGTCTTACTATCTTGGCTCCAAGTTTAGCGAAACCCAAAACTCTCTTATGTCTGTTACTGATCGTCGGATTGAGAAGACGAACGAGTTCTTGCATGCAATCAGGGTCATCAAAATATTTGCGTGGGAAAATAAATTTGTGGATAGCATCATGAGTACCCGCAACAAGGAATTATATCTTCTATACTGGCGGTACTTGTGGTGGATGGGTGAGAGCTTCATGTTTTTCTTGATGCCCGTTTTGATCATTGCGTCAACATTTTGGTCGTATGTGTATATCCAGGGTAATGTGTTGACGAGTTCAGTCGCATTCACTGCTCTTGCTATCTTCCAAATTCTTCGTTTCCCTCTAGATGATCTTGCAAACCTGATTACCCGAGTCACGAGTTGCCGGGTGTCGGCGATTCGTATTGCACGATACCTGAGCGAGCCAGAAAGTCCGAAATACTCTCAAGTGGAAAGTGATGGAGACAAGCTAGGCTTCGAAAATGCTTCATTCTCGTGGTCCTCGCCTTCCGATGACTCTCAAGCGGCGGCAGACACGTTCCGATTGCGCAATATTGATGTCCAGTTTGTTGTTGGCGACCTGAATGTAATAATTGGGCCCACTGGATCAGGAAAAACTTCACTATTAATGGCTCTTCTCGGTGAAATGAATAAGGAGCAGGGTCGTGTCTTTTTACCAACTGGTGATCGTCGTTTGGCAGGCGTGAACCGTCTTACAGGTCTGGCTAACACCGTGGCTTATGCCCCACAACAACCATGGTTGGTTAATGATACAATCAAAAATAATATTCTGTTCGCTGCTCCATTTGACAAGGCCAGGTATGAGTCTGTCTTGGATGCCTGTGAACTACGCAGGGACCTGGAGATTTTGAGTGCTGGAGACCAAACTCTTATTGGTGACAAGGGAATTTCTCTTAGTGGAGGTCAGAAACAACGGGTTAGTTTGGCCCGTGTCATGTACTCGAATTCCCGCCATCTGATTCTGGATGACTGCTTGAGTGCTGTAGATTCGCATACTGCTGAGGCTCTTTACAATAATGCTTTGACTGGACCAATTGCTGCCAACCGCACAGTCATTCTTGTATCCCACAATGTTGCTCTAACGGTTGGAAAAGCGGCTCACATTGTCGCCATATCCGATGGCCGAGTTACTGCCAGTGGCTCCCCTCAGGAGTTGAGTGCTGCAGGCTCCCTGGGAGATGATGATTTAATTCGCAAGAATGTGGAAAGTGGTGCTATAAGCCGTACAAATTCTGCTGCTAACCTTGCAGCTTTGAAACATCGTGTTACTCCTGAGGAACAGCTCCAGGAAACAGCAAGACGTCTCTCTATGTCTCAGGAGTCTCGGAGTGTGGTTCGCTCAGCTCTAACTGGAGGCGATATTCTCCCGCCGGATCCAAATCCGGACCAGAACCTTGTGGCTTCCTTATCCGATTCTGATCCACAGCGAGTATCGCCATCATCAGAGAGTGCTGTACTTGACGAGGAGTCCAGAGCTGTGGGATCAATCTCCTGGAGAACGTACTGGCGCTACATTCGAGAGCTTGGTGGTGTGACATGGGCTGTATTGGCAGTATTCGTACTCCTGGCTGCCCCTCTTGCAGAATATGGCGAGTCATGGTGGATTAAGCAGTGGGCTGGTGCTGGTATTGGATCACACAAGTCGTTCTCCATTACTACCAAGATTACTGCAATGACGGCCAAACTGACTCAGGCTGGTGTTCCCCCAGATGTCGCTCAGGCGCTAATGTGGTATGCGAAAATATATCTGCTGATTGGGTTTACTTATGCGGTGCTAGGTACTGGACGTGACGTAGTGTTCTATTTGGGCAGCATTATCGCGTCTAGATCACTCTTCCGGGCATTATTAGAGACAGTGTCACGGGCTAAGGTACGCTTCTTTGACGCCACTCCGACAGGCCGTATTGTGAACCGGTTTTCTAAGGATATTGAGACCATTGACCAGGAACTAATTATTGATCTCGTGTTCCTAGTAATGAGTGTGATTGACTCGGCAACTATTTCGGTGGTCATTTCCTTTGTGACTCCAGAGTTTATTCCCGCAGCTATTGTTATCGCATACTTGTTCACCATCGTTGGTAAAGCATACTTGGCGTGCTCTCGTGAACTAAAGCGGATGGAGAGTACATCTCGCTCGCCTATCTTTCAACAATTCGGTGAGACCCTGAGTGGTGCTGTTGTGATCCGTGCGTTTGATGACACTCCGCGGTTCGAGCGTGATAACTGGAATCTGGTGGATGGGAATCATCGCTCATACTTCTATCTGTGGCTTGCAAATCGGTGGCTTGCATTCTGGAGCGCGTTTATGGCAATGCTTGTATGTGTGATGGCGGCGTTTTTCGTTATCTGGAATTTCGAAAACATTTCAGCTGGCATGGCGGGTATCTCGCTCTCGTATGCCATGGGCTTCGGCGACGCGATTTTGTGGATTGTTCGGATGTATTCTCAAACGGAAATTTCTATGAACTCAGTGGAGCGCGTTGGTGAGTATCTTGAAATTGATCAAGAGGCCCCAGCCATCCTACCTGAATCTCGTCCTCCTGCTAACTGGCCCCAAAAAGGCGCCATTTCCTTCAAGAACCTGAGCTTGCGTTATGCTGACGACCTTCCTCTCGTTATCAAGGATGTTTCGTTTGAGGTCGCGGGAGGTCTCAAGATTGGAATTGTTGGGCGAACTGGTGCTGGCAAATCAACAATTATTACCGCTCTGTTCCGTCTTCTGGAACCCGCTGGTGGCAGCGTGGAGATCGATGGACTTGATATAACTACTATTGGGCTCACAGATCTTCGCCGTGCACTTGCTATTATCCCTCAAGATCCCACTCTGTTTCGGGGGTCCTTACGCTCCAACTTGGATATGTTTGGAGAGTATGGCGACGATGATATATTCCGAGCCTTGGCACATGTAAAGCTGGTACCGGATAATACCACGGCTGAGTCTGCTGCAAAAGCACTTGTGGAGCAGCAAGAAGCATCTGGAGAGAACGTCAACAAGTTTTTGAATCTCGACTCTGAAGTTCAAGAAGGAGGCTCGAACTTAAGTCAGGGTCAACGACAACTTATCTGTCTCGCAAGATCTATTCTTAAGGAGCCTAGAATCCTTCTACTTGATGAGGCTACGGCTTCCATTGACTATGATACGGATGCTATGATTCAGTCTACGATTCGAACGGCATTCTCCAATGTGACAATTCTTACAATTGCGCATCGCCTGCGAACCATTGCTGATTATGACCGCATTCTCGTGCTTGAAAAGGGCGAAGTAGCTCAATTCGGTACACCAGCTGATCTTCTTAGGGACAAGGATGGAATATTCTGGTCGATGTGTGCTAAGAGCGGCGAGCTAGAGGCACTTGTAGCCCTTGCCAATCACCAAGAGGTGCCAAAGAAGGCATAATAATTTGATAGTAACAATGGACAATGTTGACCTTCGCGACCTACTTATAATGCAGACGTCATATGAGTGGATATAGCTAGGAAGTCAGAACTTGTAGAACGTTATTATACTGTTTTCCAACATTCATTTTTACTTCTTTTTCTAACCCCACATGTTATGGTGCAATACCACAAATGATTTGGTTCGACGAGCCAATGAATCAATAGATTTTACGCTTCTCGTCAAAAGATAATCTTCCAGCGCCCATATTCACAAGTAGAATCAGACCACCAACAATAGATAGAAGCTGGAAGTGCTCATATCTCAGGAAATCACGGTTCGGGTTGTTGGCCGACAGCCGCCAGTATGTGTTCGTCGAGAAGTTTTGTGTCAAGAGCAATGCGGCTAAAAGCGAAGCGCTGAACCGTGCCTTATATCCAATGACAACCAATACACAGGCTAAAATACTCAGCAGATTCAACAAAGACTGGAACATAGTCCATTTTGTACGAACAATGTGGGAAACAAACTGTAGCACAAGCAATGAACGTCCACCCAGGATCAGACGCTGGCGGTTATCTTTACTGTCATTGTCAGTTCTCAGAAGACCTGGAATATATCGGTTTTTATCATTGGCGAACACATCACTGACAACAAGCAGCAAGCCACCTGCCAAGCTCAGATTCCGGCAGAAGAACCGGATATCAAAAATTAGACCATATACAACGGCCTGCGATGCGATGACACCACCCAAGAATGCGACGCCCAGCTCCAGACGACGCTTGGTCAGAATGAAGTATGAGCCTACTGCCATAACTGCAACATTAGCAAGCAAAAACAGTACCGTGAGAATCCATGGGAATCCTCGCACTTGCCAGATATACCGGACCTGGGTCCCAAATTGGCTCAGGATTCGGAATATATCCTCAAAAAATGTAGATACAACCAAGAAACGGCCAATCACAGGAAGATACGGCTTGAGTGGCTGGCCAAGCTCCCCAAGCTTCTCATCTACCTCGTGGGTCCACCGGGTCACCTGCTCGTAGATGCTGGGCTCCAAGGGAGATCCTGACTGTCTCGAAGAAGACTGACCAGAACTTGCACCCGTCGGTCCGTTGGGGGTTACTGCTGTTGGAATATCATACCGCTGTCCTCTCCGCGAAGCCATTTCGTGGTTGAAGGCAAGGTAAGGTGGTCTTCGAAGTATATATATGCCTTTATGTCAGCGCTCGCTGTGCTGGCAATTTGCGGGATCCAAGCGGGGACACGACAAAGTTAAAAAGAACCACCTAGACAACATATACGCGATATAATGGTATTCTATTTCAAATATATATATAACCCCACATATACCACTGACGATGAACCAGGTAAAGCCCGTAGCATAGTTCCAACACGTGACGGATTGGTCCAAGATTGTGCGTAACAGAGTGGTTAGGGAAAGTCTACCCTTCCATTAGGGTTCTTCTGACGGTGAATACCGTCCTGCGAGCGACCGGATAATCTCCCACATTACTGTGTAGTATATACAGGTCACTTATCTGTGCTTTTCGATCATTTTCCGGTAATCTCCGAATTATCAGTCAAGGTAAACGTGACATCAGTACGCGGAAAGGATATTCAAATGACAGGTACATTCGATGCCATATTTCGTTCTTGAGTTATTTTGCATTATTCCTATCGATTATGAGCTAGTAATTGCAATATACTCCGCATTATCATAACCTGTCATGGTATGTACAATCTCGCCAAGCGCCTGACAGGTACAGAGCAGTGCAATCTCTGTCAGCAATGGCGGGTGAAAGTGCGTATGGTATGATGCCATAATCAGAGCGGGCGATACTTCACAGTACTGTAATGAGTTTGGATGTGCTTGCACGCCTGGGACAGATTATACCAGAGCCAGGTTGTGTATATACGGCAATAGAAGCTATACTGCCCTCATGTCGAGCTCCCGAGGACAGTGTGCAGCGTACACGACTCAGTGTGAACCTAGCATTATGTGAGTTCGAAGCAGCGGGCATCCCATATCCACCGCAGTGTCACCAAATTTCCGAATTGAGTAGTTGTACCGCAGCCCTGGAGTCAAAAGCAACGTGGTGGACGACTTTCAGTAATAGTTACCGCCATATAAGTGCTGTTTGTACCGAATATAGGCCCGAGTATGTACAGCGCTCGGAGGCAGAGCGTGTTGTGTATGTGTATCGGAATGCATCAAACCTCTATGCACAATCTCATGAGCTAGTGGAGCGTTCACTTGCTGAGTTAGAGCGAAAGTATGTGTTCCTACAGACTCAATTTGATGCTCTTCATATGTGGGAAGACGTTGCAGCAAATATAACTACCGAGATGAATATAATGAGTGCAGTGGTGGTTGCCATCTCCAGCTCGCTGCATACTCTCCATGCGGCTTCAGCTCAAAACATAGCCCAAGCAGTGGCAATGCAGGCCTCAGCTGATGATGCTCGCAATACATTCACTGAGCTTCGGAATGGAGCTATGGAAATACACCATGTACATGCAGATATGGCAAGTATGTCCCATTCTATGGCAGAAGATATGAATTACATGCACTCAGAGCAATCAAAGGCTTTGAAAGAACTCCAATTAAGTATTAATGGATCAATTTCAATGCTTCAGGTGGAATCAAATAAGCTCAAAGAATCCCTACATGGAGCGGTCGCGATTATTCGCGTGCTGGGTGTATTTGTGAGATTCCTGAAGTATACAGGGACCTGGATTTCAGCTATCTTACTATTAGTGACCATAACTACCGCTCTGTTCCGATTTCACTTTTCAGATACAGTAGACCTGGCCTTTATCTGAGTACTTCGTATTCTACAGATATATATCTTAATGTGCGTAATTCAGAACAGTATACATTACATAACACGATTACCAACGACCATTACGCAGTACCTTGTACCTGAAGAGCTGCTAGCTATCTTCAGTTCTAATGACCCACGAAGATGTACCCGGTATTGTGATTGAACCCGGCACTGCATGGACACGCTTAGGGGTTGCCGGTGAAGTCGCTCCCCGGGTAGTCACTCCGAGTGTTGTGGCACGTAATGCCACTGATGGTAGCGTGGTGGGTTATGACGATGTGGTGGAGCAGTATACAGGGCCTGATACTGAAATACACACGCCGATAATTGATGGAGTTTTGCACGATCACATGGCAGCTGCTGGACTCTGGAAATGGATGTCAACGAAATATCTTGGCATGGACCTTTCTGAACAACCGTTGACAGTAACCGAAGAGATTTGGAACCCAGCTCTTAGCCGGACAAAGCTCCTTGAAACAGCATTTGAAACCCTGGAGGTACCGTTGTTTCAGCTTGTGCGCAGCCCAGTATGCGCTGCACTGCAAACCGCCCATGCAACGGCATTAGTTGTTCAAGTGGGTGCTGCCACTGCATCTGCAGTACCAATTGTGGATGGGTCTCCCATTTACAAGGCAGCTATGCACAGTCGGTTTGCTGGTGACTTCGTAACCGCGCATTCTCATGCTCAAATTAAGCATCTGGGCGTTGATCCGGTGCCGAAATATCTAGTAGGCCCGCTTGAAAAAGACACGATACGGACGGATCGCCCAGCGACATCAAGCTATCACACCTACCAGGTAGCAAGGATGCTTGATCAGTTCAAGCAAGTGGTGTGTTTAGCAAGCCCAACTCCACTTACTGGTCCGGAAATACGGGGTGTTCGGACTTTTGAATTTCCCAATGGTGTTTCACAGTTATTAGGACAAGAACGTCTGATGGTTGTGGAACCACTGTTTAAACCTGCAGCGACTCCATTGCCTGGTGCAGATGAAAGTTCCACCAACGGGTCCAGTTTGCCCACCATGGCTTTGGGTCTCAGTGAACTGGTTTACCAAGCATACCAAAAGGCAGAGTCGCGATCAGAGACCGCCATTCACCTTATTTCGAATATTGTTTTATGTGGTGGAACCGCACAAATTCCTGGTGTCCAACAACGTATTGAGGCTGATCTCCAGAAGATGTTACAGAACAACTACCAACCGCGGTTTGTTGATGTAGGCAACCGTACTAATGCAGTGTGGTCTGGCGCTAGTGTTCTAGCATCTTTGCCGTCGTTTGATCCTGGGTGCTGGATCACTAAGGGGCAGTATGATGAAATGGGGGCGCAACAGCTTGTGGAGAAACGATTTGAATAACTGGAATACTTAAGAGAAAAGAAGGCCCTATAGTCTTTTGTATTAATACTTCTTGGTGAACTGATAAATAATTAGATGATTGAATGCTTAGCCTTTAGGCTTGGGATATCTCATTGAGTTGGTGCTGGGTCGCCGTAAGAATGTCATCAAGTTGAGTAGAGACGCGTTGCAGATGGGCCACGGGTCCATTCAAGTGTTCCCTTCTGCTTGCATTCTCGTAGTCTCGGCGCATTGCTTGCTCCTCGATCTTACTAGCCTCCTCTTCGATTCTTACAACCTCCCTCTTTGTTGCCCGTTCTCGTTCTGTTAGCTCATGATTAGCCCGTTCTTGTTGTTCACGGAGCATCTGAATCTCATACTCAGCAGTTTTCTTATCTGTTTCTGCTTCAGCCATATCCTTGCGGAGTTGAGAAATCTCAGTGTGCAAAACCTGTAAGTCTGCCGTGACTCTGGTCAAGTGCTGGCGCAGTGGTATAAGTTCGCCTTGGACATTGCGGTATAATAATCTTGCGTCGGCGAGCTGGGTTTTGTTTTTCAGGCATTCTCGTATAAGCTGGGCTACCTGGGTCAGTGTGTCGCTAGTTTGTGTTGCCAGGAAGTTACGCTTTTGTTGGGTATCACGACGCGTAATAGCATCATCCAGTTCTCTCCCCAGAACTCCTACTCGCCGAGGAAAGTCTGAAATACCCGAACTTACGAGGGGCCCTGCCCATTCATTGGTACTAGAGAGCTTCTGGGCGTCCAGTTGAAGCTGGGGAAGTTCGCGGCGCAATGCCTCAAGGGTATTTTTTTTTTGGGTAGTCTCATTTTGTAGGCGGGATTGGCGATCTTCAAGTTCTTTGACTTGAACTTTCAAACCCTCCAGAGATCCGATGTCTTCAGGAACAGGTCGGCGTTTAAGAAGCTCATGACGCATATTTAACTGGTCTTTGTGCTCTTTCAAAGAAGCATATTCCTGAAGCTGGGGCTTTAAAATCTGCTGGAAGGTTTCTCGAAGTTTTAATCGCTCGTCAATCACAGTTACTTGGTGCAAGAACCGCTCAGCTTTGGGCTGGGCTACATCAGTCAGGCCAAACTCATTGAGGTCAAATTCCAACAAAAATGGTCGAATGCTGAGATAAAGACCAGATGGGTGGGGAGTATTTTTGAATCCTGAAACAAGCGCCTCGAATTTGGCCGGGAAAAGTGTCGATATTACTGTGGTGAGCACATGCTGAACATCTTCTGGGCGAGGATCTTGACCAGATCGTGCCGAATCCACAGCATCAACATATGACTGGAATGCGTCTATAGATCTCAATAGTGATTCCATGATCCAATGATGCGGCAAGCGTGGCGAAATATTCCACGCGTCGCCCACACACAGCTAACGCGTCTGTTAATAGCAGCGATGACTAACATGCGTACATAATCGACATTAGGGATGTTCCGAAGAAGTGCATAACACGTTACAAATCCGAGCTTCGGAGGGGAAGGCGAAAACCAACACACACTCTGTGGCACACTACACTCAGCACAGCCACTTTCCGGACGTAACCATGAGCAGTTCTGTGCCGTACGACCCGTACATTCCTCAGTCCCAATCGGGGCAGTCCGAGCCCAGCCGGACACAGACCATTCAGGCGCAAATCGACGATACCGTCGGCATCATGCGTGAGAACATTAACAAGGTGGCTGCGCGTGGTCGTGGTCTTGACGACTTGCAGGATAAGACTGACAACCTGGCAATCTCTGCCGCAGGGTTCCGATCTGGCGCTAACCGCGTTCGCAAGCAGATGTGGTGGAAGGACATGAAGATGCGCATGTGCCTCATTGCTCTCGTGGTCATTATCATTATTGTGGTTGTGGTAGTCCCAGTGGCTACGTTGGCTAAATGATTGCTTTGATTTTGGGACATGTTTCTGGAGAAGGTTCCCAACAACCCCTTGTTTAAGTTATTGATGCTACGAGGTCTGAATACTTAGATGAGGGTCAAGCTTGGTTTGCATAGGAAATATTCAAGTTATTTATAGTAACGACATCGAGTGAAATACTTTGGAAGTAGTTGAGTCTACTTTTTTACCGCTTTAAGGATGTTCTCGAGCGTGATTGACTTTGGCCGCTCGATGGGAAGTCCTAACACCCGATCCCAAATGAGCTGTACCAGCGGGCCAATGGCACGGGATACACCAAATGTAACAGTATAATACTTAGTGTCAGTAATGCCGTAGTGGTGGAAGAGAACACCCGATCCAGAGTCAACGTTCGGGAACGGGTTCGCAGTCTTGCCATGCTCAGTCAATACTCCTGGTGCTACCTCCGATATAGCCTTGACTAACTGATACAGCGGATCAGCCGCCACACTGGGATTAGAGTCTCCATATCCGATTAAAGCCGCAAATCGGGGGTCTGGTTTACGCAGCACGGCATGCCCGTAGCCAGGAATAACCCTGCCGCTGTTCAGAATACCCCACAGGTGTTTTTGGACATCATCAGGGGTATATGAGGAAGGAATAGTTTCCTTCATTTCCAATACGAACCTTAGTACTTCCTGAGCAGCCAGACCATGGAGCGGCCCTGCGAGACCCGCAAGCCCAGCACTGTACGACAAGAATACGTCCGACAGGGCTGAGCCCACTAGATGGGTTGCATGTGCACTCACATTTCCACCCTCATGGTCACCATGGAGTGCTGTGTATAGTCGTAACAAATCAACAAAACCCTCGTTGTCACCGAATCCTAGCAAGTTAGCATAGTTGAGCGACCAGTCTGCATTACGATCAATTGAACCAGGAAGATCTCCGCCACCGCGGTATGAATTCTGATAAATCCGCGCAGCAACAGCTGGGAGCTTCGCTAACAGAGTAATGGCGTCGTCAAACGTGTATTCCCAATATGTCTGCTTGGGGATACCACGTTCGTAGGCCTTAGCAAAGGTCGATTCATTATTCAATGCAGCAACTGCAGCTACAAATTGGGTCATCGGGTGTGTGTTCGGAGCTAATGAAGCCAGAAGTTTCTCCACATACTCAGGAAGCTCACCACGTTCGGCCAATTCACGACTGAACTCATCGACCTCGTCCTGAGTTGGGGCATTCCCTGTCAATAAAAACCAAAACATGGCCTCTGGAAGCATCTCACCTCGGCCCTGATGCTTGGGAAGAATCTCCTGACATTCGGCAATAGTCTTGCCGTGGAATCGAATCCCTTCATTAGCATCGAGCTGGGATCCTTCCCACACCATGGCACGGAGGCTGCGCATTCCACCAACTACTTGACTAACCTGAAGGTCACCTAGGACCTTGGTCGCATGCTCAGTTTTGAGTTTCTTCAATAATTCCGCCTTGGCGGGCGCAGCTTGCTTCAACTGGGCCTTCAATGTCGAGGTATATCTCACGTGGGTAGCACCAATGCGAAGTCTGCGCAACATTTGTACTTGAGATTTTTTGGGATTGTACACCGCTAGTGATAGGTTAGTCGTTCTGTTACTATTTTATACCCCGCATATGCATCAGCATGTGCGGAGAAGATAGTCCGTCGCCGTATCCGAGGAGTGTGGGGTACACGTAATGGGCGGGTCGCTTAATCACGTGCGAGATATGAGTAGTTTTATGATGTTATGCACAGCGTAAGGAGACATTGGATCGTAATCTACCTGCAAGCAAACACCGGACTAGCCCGCCCATCACCGGATGTGGCTTCATACTGATGATTTCATTTTGAAATTACTTGTATTGCTAGTAACCTTGGGAGCAGCAATAGCAAATGAAGCTTTGCCTCGGTTTGACCTTAAGCAACCGTATATTGTCGGCGGTACCCAGAATCAGAACTACCTAATTGGTGGCAGCACGATTCTGTCGCGCAAGGGAGTGAAACTTACTGGTGACATCCAAGATCAACATGGATGGTTAACTACTCCTTCTACTGTTCTACTGCCCGAAAATTTTAGAATCGAGGTCGACTTCCGCATTGATGGTGAATCCAAGATGATGTATGGAGACGGCATGGCCTTCTGGCTATTAAACTCGGACCAGCCTATCAACGAAGGCTCGGTATTTGGCCTCTCGGACTATTTCAAGGGAACAGCGGTATTTGTGGACACATACCGCAATCACCGTCCCGGGAAAATGTTCCCGATGGTGATGCTGATGCAGGGTGACGGGACTCAACCATATGACCTAGAGAATGATGGTAAAGCCAACGAACTCGCAAGCTGCTCGGCCAAAGGCTTGTACAACACGATGACCAAAACCATGTCACAGATGCATCTCGAATATAGCGCGGGAACCTTGACTGTCCAACTAAATTGGCGTGGCAAGTGGGAGAAGTGCTTTTCTCACCAGATAACTATCCCGCGAGGTGCCCGATTTGCTATTTCCGCATCCACTGGACAACTCACTGAGAGTCATCTAATTACGGGAATTCGTGCCTATGAGCTACCTGCTATGCCTGCCACAGCTTTCGGACAAAGTACGCACTCCGACGATGATATTGGGTTCGCCAAAAGCAGCACCGGAAAATCAAGTGGATCATGGCTTGGCTTCTTGTTTAAACTATGTTTGTTTGCAGGGGTGTGCTTTGGCGCATTGAAGGGCTGGGAGCAGTATAAGTTGAAAAAAGACAACGATCTCTACAAGTTGGCGTGAATTCATTGCCGTGACGTCTCTTTGTTGTCTCGGAATCAAAATGTATAGTAGCACGTTGAATGCCAACGCTATTTTTTAGGTAAAAACAAAAGCTAGATAATAGCACACATTTCATGACACTTTTCCAAGATATCAGCTCTAATCACCAGATTCCTACTCTTCCATATATATATAGAACCTCAATTTGAGGGACTTGTACCCCAAGTGAATCCTTTTCAAGTAAACCCGGTTTGTGACATCAGAACCTTAAGCGGTTTATTTGGCCACAGCAGCCAGAGCCTCGAGAACCTCGGCCTCGATCTTGGCCTGAGTAGCAGTAGCCTCATCATTGCTGTTGATGTTCTTCTGAGCCTCGGCAAGCAGGGCCTTAGCCTCAGAAGCGCTAAAGTCCTCAAGAGGGTAGGCCTCAGCAGCATTAATCTTAAGCAGAGAGCCCTCAGACACTGTAGCGAAACCACCAGCCACGAAGAACTGCTTGGTCTCAGAGCCGTCAATAACCTCAACAACACCGGGAGTAAGCTCCTCGATCGTAGGGACGTGCGAAGCCAACACACCGATTGTGCCAGCGGTAGTGGGCAGGTTAACCTGAGTTACCTCCTGCTTGTTGTACAGCGAGGCACGCGGCAGAGCGAAAGAGAGCTGGATTTTGTCGGCGGAAACGGTCTCCTTTGCGGCATCAGCATATCCGCGACGCAACCCGAGGCGGGTCACGTTCCGTAGAGCGCTCTTGGACACGAACGACCGAAGCATCTCACTAGAGTGGTGATTGGTAGGTTCTTTGTGCGTACTAGTCAGCGTCGTCAGAAATGCTGACTCATTAAGTGATGGTAAGGGTTCTATGCATAAACTCTACTACGTATTATGCGCATCTCAAGCCATTTTCGAAGTAAAAACTGAATCGAAATAACATATCTATAAGGAAAAGGTCAGATTACTTCTAATAATATTTTACTATGCCTCTTTTCAATGCAAGAACTCACCCATATCGGAAGTCTGGCCTTCCTTTCTTTACAATTGTAGGCAATACAGACCTATCATGCTCTAGAAGCCAAGAGTATAAGTCTGCTTTAGGAGGTTGAAATGCATTCTCAGGATTGTAGTCATACTTGCATGGTATTTCAAGAACCTTTTTTCTTACAATTGCAACCTCGTAGTAGCACAGACACTCCGTCTGCAAGGAAGGAACTCTATAGCCACGGATACTATGTGCGGTCACGCTCCATCCAAATTGTGGATTATACATTAATTGCCCATGCACAACAATAAAAATGCCTTTCCTAGCTGCGGGAAAGTTCGAATTCTGACTGAAAGCATCAACTCCTCGTTGGAATACATCCACACCAGAGCCAGTACCATCATCAATGCGGGTAATGATCATAGTATCTTTGTCGGCATGAGATACTACCTTTCCACTGATTGTTACCCATCTAATCGGATGAGTGCCAAACCAAAATGTTTCGGAATCATCGGTTTCATGTCTAACCATGAGGTTATGGATATCTTGGCACGAAAGCGGAACATAGTAATTCCAGGTCAATGCACGACCCTTCTCCATGCGCACATACAACCTATTTTCCCTTAAGTCTTCGCAGACTCAGCCGAGGAAGACCAGATCCAGGATAATATCTACAGTCACTGAAAATTACATGCTTACGCACACAGCCATATATTCCAAAGCGGATGGCAGACCAAACGGTACCGCCAAACTTGAGCAAGTCTGTAGATGCTGTGCTAGAGGCAACGGCTGACTTGCTGCTCCTTGTAGGGATGGAGCCTGGGAAGCTCTTTCCACACCCCGCTGTAGACACCACGGAACTGAACACCCGCGTGGCTGCTTATCAGAACCAACTTGACGAAATGGAGCTGCGAATTCTGCGAAACATCGAATTGGCTAAAAATAACAATGATAAACCTGCACCTGCTGTCAACAATGTACAGGACGACGATATGACCAACAACTATGTCGACCTTCTTGACGACAATTACATTGACTTTTAAGGGTCTTAAACTACCCCCTACCATTTTGCATAACAGCACCGTTAAGGATCGTTGAATATATATAATTTACAAAAAGACTATGAGTTAAGTGGGAGTCGCCTCACTCATAACAGTTTGATCACCATCACCGTCATATTGTCTGTTGTAAAGGCTGCCAGGGCATGGTCTAAAAGCACTCTACTTTGCTTCAAACCACTATCATCTGTATTTTCAATGATTTCTGTTGCTTGGGAATCAGAGCATACGTCCCATAACCCATCACAGGCCAGGATAAGGATGTCTCCAGCTTGAGCTTGAGTTTCTGTAGTATAGGGATCCCCAACCACGTATTCTTTCATATACAAATCCCCAAGTGAGCGTGTAACAGCAAGAACACCATTCACGCGATTGCTCATAAGAATGCCACCGGCATTAATTATGCGCTTCTGCTCATATGGATCTGATCCTCGATGGTCGTATGACAATCGCCAAGTTTCCTTATATTCACGAGAACGAAGCACAGCACGAGCATCACCAACATTGGCCACGAATATTTTGCGGACCGCCTCAGCGGATCCAGCCGGTACTATTTGAGTAGCGTCGTCCCGAGATACAAAACAAACCACAGCGACTACGGCAGTACAGCCAGAGTTTCCGAAATGCTCCTGTTCAAGCCGATGGTCAATTTCATTAAAGCTTCTAGCTAAAGCCGCAGTTACGCCCTCCCGTGGCGCCTTGCGTAATTCAGTAGCCAGAATCGTGTGCAGATGATCAGAACAATATTTCGCAGTTTGTGATCCCGCATGCCCGTCAAACACACCAAAGAATGCACAACCAGGTATACCTAGAAAACCAAGAATAAACCGGTGGGTATCTTCCATGGTTTTACGGTACCGCTTGTTACAATCGCACGATACGCCGATATCAAAGAACTCATTAACGGCCACTTCATCCGCACCATCAGCGGGTGGGGGTTGTGAACTTTCACTTTTATGGCGCTGTCTGAACATTTTCCTCATCACGTCCCTATCCGTTCAGTTGGATCCCTGGTGTTTGAGGTAACCTGGCTTCAAGGTGACGCCTCTGTCGGATATGCCAGAAGGCTCAATTATTAAGGGGGGGTCGGAGTAGGATTTGGATCGTTCGTTTAGAGGATTCTATATAGCAAGTATTAGGGAAGTGGGAATAATGTATACATTTAAAAAGGGTCTTTGATTTTTCTCTTAACAACTTGAAATTGCTTTAGAGTTGGTGAGATCGCATTCCCCTTCCCTCATCACTTAATCGATGAAGCCAGTGGGAGTAACAATCTGGGCATTGGCTATCTCTGATCACCATTTATATAGGCTAAATTCCTACATAAAGGAAAGAGATTTACGACTCAGGGAACAATAAAGCCAAGGGCATAATGAAGATGGTCAGTATATCACTTGACCTGCACATATTTATTTGGTTTACTTAACCTATGAACGAGAATAGGACATACGGACTAAAAATGGGATTAGAGATAAAGTCCTTCCAAATTCTCCTCCACCTTATTCTTCATCACACGCTCCTTAGCGGCTGAGAAGTCTGCGGCAGTGACCTTCATACGACGCTCACGCAAAGCCAGTAACCCAGCTTCTGTGCAGATAGCCTTGATATCAGCACCACTGAGGTCATCCTTAGAGCTGACAATTTCGTCGAGAACAACATCATCAGCCAGACTCATCTTATTGGTGTGAATAGACAGAATTTTGCGCTTGGTGCCATAATCGGGGTTCTCAAACAGAATCTTCCTATCAATTCGGCCTGGACGAATCAATGCTGGATCCAAGCTCTCAATTTTGTTGGTGGCCATAATAACCTTGACATCACCACGATCATCAAACCCATCCAGCTGGTTCAATAGTTCCAACATAGTTCGCTGGGTTTCGCGTTCACCACCAGAGTTAGATTCGTAACGTTTAGAGCCAATGGCATCAATTTCGTCAATGAACACGATAGACGGCGAGTTTTCCCCAGCGACTTGGAAGATTTGTCGACATAGCCGAGGACCGTCACCGAGATACTTTTGGATAAGCTCAGAGCCCACAATGCGCAAAAACGATGCTGATGTTTGGTTAGCAACCGCCTTCGCTAGTAAAGTTTTTCCTGTTCCTGGTGCACCATACAGAATCACACCCTTAGGAGGCTTGATGCCCATTTCCTCATAAAGTTCTGGGTGGGTAAGAGGAAGCTCCACGGCTTCCTTGATTTCTTGAATTTGTTGTTCCAAACCACCGATATCAGAGTAGGTTTCAGTAGGTGCCTTATCAATCTTCATGACACTAACCATAGGATCAGCATCATCAAGAAGAACACCAACGACACTCACTGATTTCTGATGCAGTAGCACCGAGCAGCCAGGAGTCAGCAAGTCCTTATCGACGAAACTGCGAATGCTCACATAGTATTCAGACCCCGATGTAGAGCTCACAATGGCATGATCATCGTCGATCAGCTCTTCCAGAGTACCCAGGCTCATTGGCGACCCGCGCATCTCGTCGACTTTCTGGCGTTCCTCGCTGATCTTATCATCAGTAGGCCAAAGTCGCTGCTGGTTCTGGACAAACTCCTCTTCGAGCAGTAAGTGATCCTTAATGCGCTCCATTTTCAGAAGTTTAAGTCTGCATCGAACTGTTGGGTGCACCGCAGGGAGCTTCGCAGCACTATCGGGGCCCTTGGAACCCTTCTTCTTCCGGAGCGTGCGGGTCTGCACAGGAGGTTCATACTTAAACTTGTCCTTCTTGTCGCCTTTCTTGCCAGATCCGCCGCGCTTGTTGCGGTCATTGGTGCTCGAAGGTACCTGACCCATGGTGGCGAATAGAGATGCTTACGTGCTGCTATGAACCACTAGATTGGGATTAGTGCGTAAGTTCATATCTGGGTATATGCATTATTACCCTTCTGTGCAATTATCATATGCATACACAAATGCATAACGCACATAGTCACGCGAGGGCCAGTATTGCCAACGCACCACGAACTCTTATACTGCCGTTCAATTCAGTCCAAAAGGACATTCAATACCATCATCGTAACAAAGAAACTGCCGCCGGGGTTAAGTCCATCACAATCCGAGTCATTGTGGTTATTTATATATCAGTTTATCCCAAAAGGGCTTCTGCGACACGAGTTTTCTCCTCTTCTGACGCAACCTTCTTAAGACCAAGGTTATTCATAGTTGCTAGAACTTGTTCCCGCGTGTATCCCATCTCTAGGAATGGCTTGATAGACGCTTCATCGACGCCGGGCGCCGCCGGCGGCGTGGCGTACTGGTGTGTCCACTGCTTGGCGGTACGCGCAAACTCTTCGTAGTTGTTGGTGTAAACTCCTGCAACCTCGGCATCTTGCGGATCACTGGGGTTGGGACTACCTAGCAGCTGCTGCAGCGAGATTAGGATCGACTGCAGGTTATACACAGGAGTCCACTCACTCTTGAGAATATCGAGACAAATGGCTCCAGTTTGGGATGAAATGTTCGGGTGGAATACACGAGTCCGGAATTTAGCACTGGGAGGCTTGAGCGGGTACTCGGGAGGAACCTTAAAGTCGACCACAAACACGCCACCGTCATAAGGCGACCCAGCGGGGCCCGGGAAAGTCGCGACCAGCTTGGTCATATCGCTATCGTCGAGCGTGGCGGTGAAGTTCCACTCGTTGTCAGCCTTTATGGCCGCCAAATCACGCATCAACCGTTTAGACATCTTGAGTTTGTATTGGCAAGGGGGGGTCTCTTGTGTGCTATATCAGCAGCGGTAGCACTGCGTCTCGAAACGATGTGATGACGTCAGCTCGGTTTCCCGGTACATTTCGTGGCGGAGTAACTGTTTGTGACGTGTTAGTGCATAGCTGGATTAATTCTTTTTCCAATGTAGACAAAAAAATAGTCATGTTCTTCAAGAGGCATTTATTGGCGTCTAGGAATGACCACATAACTGAATTGTGTTGGCTGGAGATTTTCAGGTGTAGGAGTAACAGTAACAGGCAGTACCAGAGACCGAACATCAAATCTCAACAATACTCAGGAAACACATACCATATGGAACTTATAGTACTTTAGTATAGATATTCTTGTATATTCGGGGATTTTACTTCCCCTTAATTGGGTTATTCCACTCATTCTTGAAAAATGCGGGGTGTGACGTAAGCAGAGGGCCCACACCGCTTCTCCCGCCAAGAATTAACCCTGATATCGATTGAATGTCGATTAGGTCCGTGGAAACCTCTAAAGGGTATATAGACTCACATAATCATCAACATCAAGTTCGCCAACAGATTCGTTACTTGCTTTGAGAATGGCCTCAACCTGCTGAGCTGGTAGACGGCCTCGCAGGTGGCGCTCGAATTTCTGCAACAATAGAGGAGTACCTTCTTCACGGCGTTTGCGGTGTCCCACAGGATAGTTGACTTCGACCTCGTCAAGTACAGTGCCATCATTCAAGGTTACCAGTAACGCGTTACCAATGTAGCGTTTATCCTGAGCGTGATACTCTTCGCTAAAACGCTTGTCTTCCACACATTCCATTTTAGCCCGCAGTTCATCAATACGAGGATCAGCGGCCACAGCATCAGTATAGTCGTCAGCAGTTAGGCGACCGTGCAATAGCGGCACTGCAATCATATACTGAATGCAGTGGTCACGATCAGCGTAGTTGTAAAGAGGTCCTTTTTTATCAATGATTCGCATGGCCGCCTCTTGAGTACGTACACGCACATGCTTGATATCTGCCGCCGTTTTACCCAGCTGGCGCAGCTTCTCATAAACAATTGTCGCAGCTTCCGCTGCAGTCTGGGCGTGGAATTCGGCAGGGAACGAGATTTTGAATAATACATTTTCCATAACGTATGATCCGTAAGGTCGCTGGAACTTGAAGGGAGATCCCTTGAACAGTACGTCGTAGAAACCCCACGTGGGAGCAGTCAACACGCTAGGCATACCACCCTCACCACCTTTGACGAGAAGCGCAAGGTTAACAGCACGAGAACAGGCATCACCTGCTGCCCAAGATTTGCGACTCATGGTGTTCGGAGCGTGCCGATAGGTCCGCAAACTCTGGCCATCAACCCAAGCCTGGGAGATCGCATCTATAGTCTGGTCACGAGATAATCCCAGCATTTTCGACACCACGGCAGTGGAAGCAACCTTAACCAATACTACGTGGTCAAGACCCACGCGATTGAAAGAGTTCTCGAGTGCTAGACAACCCTGGATTTCGTGAGCCTTGATCATACCCTCGAGAACATCCCGAATTTTGAAAACACGCCCCTCTTTGCCATTAGTAGCCTTAGCAAGCCGAGTTTGCCAGTCTGCCACTGCCAGAATGGCACCCAGGTTATCACTCGGGTGCCCCCATTCAGCAGCAAGCCAACAGTCATTAAAATCGAGCCATCTCACCAAAGTACCCAATGCAAAAGCCCCCCGGATTGGATCATGGATGTGCTCGGTACCAATGACTCGAACACCATTTGGAACAATAGTTCCCGGAACTACCGGTTTGACAATCTGTTCCGGTTGCGGGTACTTCAAAGCCTCCAGACCACAGCCCAGAGTGTCAAGTAGACACAACCGAGCAGTTTCCAGTGCCACCGGACTATCTATAACAAAATCGTGTACATAGTCGGCAATATCCTGGACCTCTTTGTCGACTTGAGGCCGAGCGTTATCATTCATAATGGCAGCACTCATCTGGCGAGCGTGCTGGCGGATTGGCGTGCTTGTCAGCCTGGTGATACGAGAAAGATAGTGTAGCATCTTCACTATAGGATTATGACTTTGCAGTTTAAAAACGTTCCCCTATGAGTTACTATTGTGGGGGGTGCGGGGATGGGGTTAGGACGAGGTTAGGTGTCTAAGGGACTGAATTGATCCCAACGAACGGCTTTAAACACAGCCAAATACACAATCAAGTTAGTATTCTGTGAAATAAATACTGTTCATAAAGCAATGTTATGGGTATGTTTTAGCTAGGAGGTCGAGCCTCGGTAGCACACGGAGATTCCGGAAGCACTTAAGGTCAGAACGCCGACTAATGTGTCAGCTTAAAGTATCTTACACGCATGTGACCCCGAGCACTACGGGGGTTCGAAATGGTGCAGAGACATAGTAATAATAACTATGATCGGGATCGATAAATACATTTCAGATGATACAGTTAAATGGTTTATAGTCTTATGTTCTTGAGTCGAATCCCAACACCACACACAAGCTGCATGCCTTTGATGGTCCTGTATCATTGCCAATGCAAACGGGAAGTTTTAGCGGAGCCCCTTCATTCATGGAAGAGCCAAGGCCTCTTATCGAGAGACATTACTGGTTCCACGAAAGGTATGAATGGTCGCCAAGTCTCCGTGGCTTAACTAGGTGCTGGATCAAAAAGGCCAGTCCTAGAATAGCCGCAATACCAGCAACAACACAATATGCGATACCAAGGAAAGGATTCCGTCCTCCAATTGCCGTGCGGGTACTCAATAGAACCCATTTCTTACCACCATAAACAGTGGTGTTGAATTTGAGGTCAATGCTTAGCCGATATGTACCAGCTTCAAGAGGTGTGGAGTCATTGCGACGCGCCATTTTTGCGAATGTAGAGAGTGCTGCAGTACGCATCCAGTTCTGGAATTCTTCCCATTGCGATAAATCTGGGATCGGGTTCTCATCTGTATATCCATTTGGGTACCATTTCTCCCAGTTAGGCGGAGGCACCACATCAGAGTTGTTATATTTAGTCTTCTTGAAGCGGTTGCTGTCACTGCCCCAAGCAATGTTCTTGTTGGTCATATAATAGTCAGTGCCTCCATTCTGAGCCTGAAGCGTGTCGCCAAATGTGTCATTGAACATCGAGTTCGCGATCAGCCCACAGGGGTAATACGGCTTCCCATTACTGGCAAGGTTAAGGGGCTTACATTCACCTTGCTTAATCTCTTTGGCAGTACGAGCATGGCCCTCAAGTTGTAGTTCGTCAAACGAAAGCACGAGACGTCGATGGTTTTGATACATCTGGCTCAAGCGATAGAACATGTACACTGGGGAGCCCATCGACACAGGGGTGGTGAATTCGAGAGTACAAGTAGATCCATCGCTACTTCGCTCCCATCTAGGCTCATTGCTAGGTGTGGCCTTATTCTTGAAGTGATATTCGACATGGTCCGATGGCATATCTCCTAATGTTGTTGGTGCCACAGTTCCGCAGTCAGTATACTCTAGCATGATCTCTTGTACCTGCTCACTTGCGTGGATTAACAACCCACCGAATAGAGCAAACAATGCTGCAACACTGAAAAACAGTGGCAAGACTGTGCGAGGCGTTAAAATCGGTTGCCACGCCTTCAGTCTCTGTTGCCGGAACGCCGTGTTAGGCGGCCGCCGTGACTTTTCTTTGCGGTTCTGGACCACAGAAACATGCTCACTCTCACTGTCACTATCCATTTCCGGATACTAGCGAGAATTCGAAGGCTTACCCCAGGTACAAAGAGGTGGTGAACCGAAGGAGATGGGGGGGTGTTTGAACCGGCCAGGCGCTGAGCTTCCGCTGACTAAGTACGGCGTGGGCGGGTCTTGACAATAAGCATATATATTTATGCACCTGACTGATCTTACGCATATTTCCTTACGCACTTTGTTGGCTACGCGTTTACCTAATTTTTCAAAACTTTCCGGCGTCTACAAGGAAAAAGGACGTTACTTATCTGTCCCTTAACGTCACTAAAAGAATGTCGACACAGGCGGACAAGAACATTGAGATCTGGAAGGTCAAGAAGCTCATCCGGAACCTCGAAGAAGCCCGGGGAAATGGCACTTCTATGATCTCGCTTATCATGCCTCCACGCACACAGGTTTCGCTCACCAATAAGATGCTCACAGAAGAATACGGCACTGCCTCAAACATCAAGAGTCGTGTTAATAGACTAAGTGTGTTGAGTGCGATTACATCCACCCAGCAGCGTCTAAAGAACTATAACAAGGTACCACCTAATGGACTTGTTATCTTCTGTGGTGAAGCCATGACTTCGGAGGGCAAGATGCGGAAGGTTACGATCGACTTTGAGCCTTTCAAGGCTATTAACACATCGCTGTACTTGTGCGATTCCAGGTTCCACACTGAAGCGTTGAGCGAACTTTTAGAGTCTGATGACCGATTTGGTTTCATCGTAATGGACGGTAATGGCGCCCTATTTGGTACGCTATCCGGTAACACTCGTGAGGTTTTGCACAAATTTTCTGTCGATCTTCCCAAGAAGCACGGCCGTGGTGGTCAGTCTGCGTTGCGTTTCGCCCGGTTGCGTGACGAAAAGCGCCACAATTATGTCCGCAAGGTGGCCGAAGTGGCCGTTCAAAACTTTATCACCAATGATAAGATCAATGTGACTGGCCTCGTACTTGCTGGTTCAGCCGACTTCAAGACTGAGCTGAGCAACTCTGATCTGTTTGATAATCGATTGGCGGATAAAATTGTTAAAATCGTTGATGTCAGTTATGGAGGTGAGAATGGATTCAACCAAGCCATTGAGCTGAGTGCTGAGTCTCTTTCAAATGTTAAGTTTGTCCAAGAAAAGAAGCTGCTGAACCAGTACTTCGAGGAGATTGCCAAAGACTCTGGCCTCGTGTGCTACGGTTATGACGATACCCTTAAGGCGTTGGAATTGGGTGCTTGTGACACAGTTATTGTCTATGAGAATCTTGATCTTATGCGCTTCGAGCTGCGGGATGCTGAGGGTAATGTATCCCAGGCCTATGCCACTAAAGATGCTCCTAAGGACTACCTCATTGCCAAGGATGGCACTGAACTCGAAGTGATCGAAGAAAAACTACTGGTTGAGTGGTTGGCAGAGAATTACACCAACTATGGTGCCAACCTAGACTTCGTCACCGACAAGAGTGCTGAAGGTGCCCAGTTCGTTCGCGGGTTCGGTGGTGTTGGCGCTATCCTTCGCTATAAAGTCAACTTTGAGCAACTGGTGGACGAATCCGACGACGAGTACTATGACTCGGACTAAATCCTCGTTCTATATTTTTATTTGTCACGACTACGGCTAGTACTAGTTTATATATGGATTCAAGCTTTGGATTTGGAGGTCTTGCGGCGTTTCACTGCCTCGAGAGCCGTTTCAGACTTTCTGCCAGGAATAGGTCCTTGCTCTTTGAGCAATAGTTCCGCAAGGTTTTGGGTCCCATTTGTCAAATATTTCCGTCGCGGGCCGAGGCCTTGTTTTAATAGGACTTGGATCTCGGCACGCAGAGCTCGAACATCAACGTTTTTGCCGGGCTTCTGCTTCTTCTTCTCATCCTCTTCATCTGGAAGGTCAAAGCCCAGTTCTTCAGCTGCCTTAGCTTCCCACGAGGCTGTTTTACCTTTAGATGCTCGGCCCTGGACAGAATCAGCAATCTCTTTAGCTAGGCGAACGCGGTTTCTTAAGCGCTCTAGGATCTCGAAGTCAACATCTAAGGGGGACATCCGTGTTCCAAGCAGTTTGCTAAGAGCTCTCATAGGTCCAGCAGCTTCTTGAGGAGAGCACAATGCTAGAGAAACACCATCGGCACCAGCACGAGCGGTCCGGCCGCTCCGGTGAACATAGGCATCGCCGGTGCGCGGGAGGTGATAGTGTACCACATGGTCGACATGGGGAACATCAAGACCCCGTGCAGCCACGTCTGTCGCAATTAGAATGCCGTTGGTACAGTTTCGGAACCGTTCAATAGACCGCAATCGTTGCTTCTGAACCATATCCGAATGCACGCCAAAACACTCGACACTAAGCTCCTTCAGCAATGGTACCAGCCGCTTGACGGCGTCAATACTATTAACAAACACAAGGGTCCTGCCTGGATATAACACAACAAAATAGTAAAGGTATAAATCCTTCTCCATAGCCGGACATTCCAACATAGCCTGAGCTATTTGGGATGCTACACGCGTAGTAGGATCTGCATCAACCCAACCAGCAGAAGCTCGCAAACCAAGCTTTTGCTTAAGTAGACCAAGAATATCTTGATTTTGTTGGCGCTGGCGCTTTTTCCCTAGTTGGGACCATAGTTCAGGCTCAAACGTTGCTGAGAACACTAGCGTCTGGCGCTGACCACCTCGACCAAGCACATCAAGACAGGCATCCAATTCTTTGAAACTCTGTTGTTGCACCAATCGATCTGCCTCGTCGAGAACTAGTGTTCCTATACTTTGCCAATCTTTGCGCTGCGAGTTCGACATACCCTCCAGGACTTCGAGCAGACGGCCAGGCGTGGCCACCACTACAGCAGGATTTTTTTCAAGAAGACGTAACTGTTTTTGAATAGCAAGACCACCAGTGACCGCCACTGCCGAGTTATACAGTACTGCACACAGGTGGTCTCGGATCTGATGGGCAAGTTCACGTGTAGGGGCAATCACCAACCCAGTAGGTGCCTTGGGCGGTTCAGTCAGGCTCAAGTAACGCTCAAGAATCGGTAAACCAAACGCCAATGTTTTACCTGATCCTGTAGCTGCTTTTCCGACAATATCTCGACCTTCTAATATAGGAGGGATAGCCTGGGCCTGCACAGGGCTTGGCTCAGTGAATCCTAGACGCTGTAGACCGGCTAACAGCTCTGGGTTTAGGGATGGCCATGATCCAAGTGATGTCACTGCTTCATCGAGGACATCGAACGAGCCACCCTTGACTATGTCTGGCCGTTTCTTGTTAGATTTTGCCTCGTGCTTTTTCTGAGAACTAGCCTTCGCGTTAAGGTCTTTTTTAGCCTTACGCTTCTCGTGAGCCGTCGATTGGTCTTTCGACTGTTTTTGTGTTTTTGTCTTTGACTGCTCATTAGAGTCTTCCGATGCCTTTTCCCCCTGGGAAGTGGTATTTTTGTCGACAAATTTCACTATACCTTCATCGCGCTGAACTCCAACATTGTCTACCTCTTCGAGTCCATAGAACCAGCCCTCGCCATCATCCCCAACATCATCATCAATGCGTTGCCATGCTAGCGAATCAGCGCTCACGCTACCCCCTGCCATAACCTCAGATAGCAGTAAATAAGTTCGCTCGTGGGATCACGCGGAAAAATAATTTTTGTGCATAACTTGAGGAGCATTTGCACTGCGTAAATACTTACCCTCTTGCTTACAAAATAGCATAGCATGGCTTCGAAAGTCGCAAAGAGTGCTGCCGAGTGGCGTGCGGTGCTGACACCTGCTCAATTCGCCGTCCTACGCAATAAATCTACTGAGAGACCCGGAACTGGGGAATACGATAAGTTCTGGGCCTCGGGCATTTACAACTGCGCTGCTTGTGGAAACCCTCTTTACAGATCTGACACTAAGTTCGATTCGGGTTGCGGGTGGCCAGCATTTTTTGATGCTATTCCCGGTGCAATTGAGCTACATAAGGACTCTACCATGGGAATGGTTCGTACAGAGATGACCTGCGCTAAATGCGACTCTCATCTTGGACATGTCTTTGAAGGTGAAGGCTTTAAGACGCCAACTGATGCGAGACACTGCGTCAATTCGATCAGCCTCAAGTTCACCCCTAACTAAGTACACACCTTTCCGACTTTTTCGGTGCACATAATATACGTAGGACCGATGGGAGGTAACGCAAAAGCTAGAGAGTTTTAATGCCACATTCATACCTAACCGAGTTGCCTAGATAGATCCTTTTCCAGAGTTCCTCAAAGGATAATCCTAAGATCTTTTAGTTACTTGCTATATACCAAAAGTTGCCTACGTATTCTGGTTGAATTTGTTGGCATTGATGCTCACGGATTCTCGGCGAAGATATCCTTAGGGGTGTCGGCCTCCGGCAGTAACTCAACGCTGTATCCGTCAGGGTCAAGCACGAACGCAATGAATTTCATTTTGCCGTCACGAAGATGTTTCTTGACAGTCACACCCTTGGCAGCGAGTTCGTCAACTGCCGCCGCAACATCTTTAACCACGACGCCAATGTGGCCGAAGCCCTGGTGTGATGGCTCGTTACCCGAGGAATATTTGAAGTCAGGCTCGTTTTCAGTGCCATAGTTGTGGGTGAGTTCCAAAATTCCCTCACGGTCACCCTTGATGTCCGTAGGTGATCCAGGGAACGCCAAGAAGAACAAAGTGAACTTAGCCGCGGGGAAGTCACTGGTGGCAATAAGTTCCATACCAAGCTTGTTGGTGTAGAAGTCTAGCGCAGTCTCCTTGTCCTTAACGCGAATCATAGTATGGTTGAATCTAATACCGGTTTGAGGACCCGAGTTCGAGATCAGCTCGACCCAATATCCGTCAGGATCAAGGGCGAAAGCAATATTGTGCTGCCGACCATCACTTAGCTTCTTCTGGAACTTAACGCCATCGGCCTCAAGGTTCTCACAGAAAGATTCAATGTTGGGAACAGAGAAACAAATGTGGCCAAACCCACGGTGCGGTTCAGTATTGCCATTCTGGGGCTTGAACGTAGTCGGCGTGGCATCGTGGTTGTGGCACAGCTCTAGCACACCCTCGCGAGAGTACCATGGCGTATTCCGCCATAGAGATGATTCACCGTTGATGGCCAGGAAGTAGTTGGTGAAGCCAAGCTCGGGAACAGCCAGCTCTGAGATAAGGTTCATGCCAAAGTGTTTCTTATAGAAGGCCAGCGATCGCTGCGGATCCGCGATACGCATCATCGTGTGGTTCAGGAATTTGCGAGCCATTTTCGTTTGCGAGACTGCTGTGCGAATCAATGTGAAACTGGAAGTTGTGAAGAAGTTTATACAATTGCAGTCAACGTTGCAGTATATGAGAAATATATTACATCATTACCAAGGTCCCCAGGTTGCAGCCTTGATCAACGCATGTGACCAGCCTAGAGCAATTCATAGTTACCCTCTAATGAAAATTCAGCTGCAAGATATTCAATATACCGTTTCCAGGATGCAGAATATAACGCACACTGATAGACAGTTCGGACATTTTCTCCGCTTGGCCGTATGATTAATCCGTGCGATAAGGTTTATTAGTAACATACGATGTGCGTAGAACGTAATACCGAATAAAGGTTGTAGAGAGATATTGGACTACAGTACTTGTGGTTGCCCAAACTGTGGAGGGCTTTGACTTAATATTCGCATATTGGACAGAACTTGAAGTCAGTGCAGGTGTAAGGCACTTTCCTGTCATTCTCGAGAGGTAAGATCATATGCTGGACTCAGCACCTGTTGGCGAGCAGCTCGACCGAGCTATGTCTTCGCCACATGTCGAAGCAGTAGCATTAGTGACTGCGAAAGGAAATGTCCTTGAAAGCCGCGAGAATTCTTCGATGAAATCTGATCCTGGAGCAAGCTCGTGGGGAGCCTCCGCTAAGCTACAAACCCGCATTCTCGGACTATATGCCGCCTCAACATTTCAAGAAGTACTTCCCCCTGCTGAGTGGATTGGTTTAGACACCGGAAAAGGACGTCTTGCCGTTGCGTCTGTCAAAAAGCTGTTGGTTTTGGTAGTTAGTCCCAAAAATGAGCCTTGGGGGATAGTTCACCAACATTGCAAGAACCTTGCGGCGGCGCTGGCGCCTGTCGTGGGTGATTTCGACCCAGACGACTAACATTGCCATTATTACGAGTATACTTTCCGCAATCTAGATTGATAAAATTGGCACTTGAAGTCAAATCAATAATAATGTGGATTCCCCACACCAGAGAGTTAAAGATACAGGATAGTCGATTTAATATTAATTATGAGGTGCTTGTTTTAGTTCACCACATTGGAACGTGTCTTGGATGTTCTGCTTGTTCGTTGTCATCAGCGAATGGATCACCCTTCACAGCCGCTGGGGCCGAAGCAAATGGGCTACCAGGGGGGTTATGCTTGTCAACATCACTTGAATCATCAGAATTATCAGGAGAGGAATATTTCGGACTCGGAGCTTGTCGAAGTGGTTTAATTGGAGCATGGCGCAGTGGCTCGATGTCATCAATAGGAACATCAGGCAGCGGGGTTCCATCTAATGAAGCATCATACGATTGTAGTGCGGAGACAATATCTTGGTTGGCATTGAGAAGCTGCTCCAAATACTGCTGTACTTCAGGAGACGGGTCATGAATCAACTGAACTACCCGGTGCCTCATCTCCTTGCACTGGCGTGCATAAATCTGAGCATCGTGAGAGCGAGCCCCAGACCCAACAATCAAACTATTCACAAGTCTCGTGGCAACTGAGTGGGCTGTAGCCACTGTTGTGGTCAAACTAGCACTTCGAAGGTTTGGTAGTGGGCTGGGACTCCGGCTTCGGCTCCGATTTCGAGAACCTACAGCACTACGAGGTCGGGCAGACCGCGGGGGTAGTCCTGGAGCCGAGCCTGACCGGATATCAAGATCATCATCTTCAGCGCGGGACCACGGTCCATCTGGTTGGTGCACACTTCGTGCAAAGCTCAGCCTACGACTCTGGCGACGAGGATTTGATATCTTAGCACCATCTCCAGCATGACCATTCGAGACCCCTAGTTCATGAGGTCCCACAGAATTACGAACATTGGGACGTTCACGGATCCCAGCTTGTTTCTCGTACTGGGTTAGCCGGAGCTCCGGATGCCGCGCCCAACGTATCACCAGCGTTCTTGCCTGCTTTCCGACATTTCCGGTATTAGATGATCCGGCAAGTGTAGCAATGACATCACCAAGTCCACTGTCAGTGACCAATGGCGTCATTTTCTTCCCACCATTGTCAATTAACATCTCAACCACCGTCAGTGCACGGTGTTGCTCCGACACCCGCCCATATTTGAGCTTCTTGCGCAATGCACGGCCCCCTTCAAGTGGACCTGATGTCGGATGAGCCTGTATAATTTCAATTAGGTCGAGCAATCTGGCAGGGTCCTCGTTACGCTCTGCCACCAGCCTCTCGATGTCAGCACTAATCGCTGTATACGGCTTTGAGTCCCTGAACAAACCCATTGGCAACCAGTGGGAACTTCGGTGAAGTCTAGAGCAACGTGGGTAGCCTGTCTGGGAATAGCAGTAAGGGGAGGTGGCTCTTCAGCGTTTGATTACGCTTACATATTAGAGCATACGCGCGAGCGATAGTATATCGGAAATTATGCATATTATAAATTCGGCATAAATATATTGCATGCTGCAACACGCCCTATGGATCACGTGGACCATTCTCCCCCGCATATTTGGCGAATGCAGCTAATAACGGTCAAAAAGGACTGAGTGTACATCCATACTCGTTGTGTTAGGCGTATAAGTTAGCATTGTAGCTGACCATGCTTCAAATTCACGCTTTAGTTGGTCGAATTTGGACGGGAAAAGCTGGTGTTTGTCTGCCCGCTCCCGTTCGTCATCCGCCAGATTAAACAGCCATTCCCGACCTGAGATTCGCAAATACTTCCAATCACCATCACGCACTGCTGCCTGTTCATTCGCTTTGAAGCGCCAAAATAATTTCCGGGGATGCGGTTCAGCATCACCTCGTAGTACCGGGAGCAGGTTCTCACCATCTACGGAGTTTTCAGGCGGTATAGTAGCTCCCGCAGCTGCCACTAGAGTGGGTAGAAAATCCATGGTAGTCGCCACCTGGTCCAGGACACGGCCAGCCTCGAATTGAGCGGGCCAGCTGAAAAGAAGAGGGACTCGCAGCCCCCCCTCAAACAGCTCAGACTTGATCCCTATGAATGGCCACGTATCTGAGAACCGCTCCCCACCATTATCACTAGTAAAAACAATCAGTGTATTTTCCAGTTTTCCGGTCCGTCGAAGAGCCTCAACCACTTTTCCAATGTTATAATCCATTGACTGAACCATCTGACCGTACACTCGAATATTCCCACCATCTCGATGAGCTAGATCTTTAATGTTGCGAGAGACTTCCTCGTCATTGGGACCCTCCCAGGGCCAATGTGGGGCATTGAAGTGGAGACTAATAAAGAATGGGTCGTCGGAGTCGGCGGAATCATCAATAATTTTTACAGTTTCATCGCCTAAAAGTTCCGTCAGGTATCCTTGACGCTCAACATACTTATCATTCCAGACAAGTCCATCGCCAGGGACATCCTGTTCTGTGAACCATCTATGACGGAAGTAGTCAACAGCACCACCTAAAAACCCGAAGTGGTTATCATAGCCATAACTATTTGGCCTTTGATCGAGATTACTTCCAAGATGCCATTTACCTACGAGGTGTGTGCGGTAACCAGCTTGTTTAAGATAGCGCGGTAGCGTAGGTGTGTCCTGAGGCAATGGATCAATCTTAAGTCCGGCAACAGGTTCGTGTAAGCCCAATGTATACCGATGCTGGTAGTTTCCAGTGATTAGAGCCACTCGTGTGGCTGAACATACCGCTGAATTCGCATACCCCTGAGTGAGACGCAAGCCACTACGAGCAAGAGCATCAAGGTACGGGGTCTCGTAGTCGATTCGGCCATAACAGCTCAAATCGGCATAGCCAAGATCATCAGCTAAGATGAAAACAATATTTGGCTTTGGCATATCTATTTTTTTCAGCAACAAGATGAGGCTTGACCTACGTTATAAGCTCGGCACATACCAACACGTGATGTGAGATCATCAGCTTGGACTTCGGCACATTGACCAAAATTTGGCGTTGCCAAGATATGCAATCATGTGGTTACGTCACAGCATCAATTCTCAAGTGTGATGAGATGATAGTGTTATGTGGGAAGAAAAGTGGAATCATGCTAACTAGTGTTGAGCAAACTCCAACCAACCCATGAAGTTGACCATGTTTGGGTAGAATAATATTCAACTGCTAGACTGCTAGAAATGGTGACCAATACTAATATAACACCATACGGCTGAGAGTAAGACCAGATGGCCTGTGTTATAAAGTCGACCAAGCCAGTGATACAAAAAGTACAATAACTGAAATATGTACTATACTTCTTGGGCAGTTAGTCGGCAATATTAGCAAAAAAAAAAGTATAGGCAGCCCCATTATTTCATACTATTGAGGCGCACCACCACGGCTTCGGCATGAGCATCCAGGCCCTCCCGACGTGCTAAGTCAATAGTGGCCGGTCCTATACCCGAGATTCCCTCATAAGTAAGTTCCTGTGCGGTAATGTGTTTGAGATAGGTGCCAGTATTAACTCCTGAGTACTGGCGCGCATAGCCATATGTAGGTAACGTGTGATTCGTACCACTGGTATAGTCACCGCACGATTCAGGTGACCATGCACCTACGAATACGCTACCGGCATTCTGTACGAGAGGTAATAGTGACGCAGCATCGGATACTTGCAAAATCAGGTGTTCTGGTGCATAGCGGTTTGACAATTCGAGAGCCTGCTGTCGAGACTTCACAACCACAATTGTCGAGTGATCGATTGCACGACGAACAATGTCTACACGAGGCAGCTTTTGGGCCTGGCGGTCCAATTCCGTCTGCAATGCTGCCACGTCGGCATCAGTCCATGCCACAGCTACGAGAATCACCTGGGAATCGGGGCCATGCTCAGCCTGAGACAGGAGATCAGCCGCTACAAATGCCTTGTTGGCTTCGGTATCGGCCACCACAAGAACCTCAGATGGACCTGCAGGCATATCAATGGCTACACGGGCCGACACATCGGTAGACACCAGCATTTTTGCAGCCGTAACAAATTGGTTACCAGGGCCAAGGATCTTATCTACCTTTGGAACAGACTCTGTGCCATACGCAAGGGCAGCCACAGCCTGAGCACCACCGGCAAGTAATATTTGGGACGCACCAACCTTGTGGGCTACATAGACAATCTCAGGAGACGGAGTGCCATCAGGACGAGGCGGGGTAGCAAAGGCGATATGCTTACAGCCAGCAACTTGAGCAGGAACACCCAGCATCACAGCAGTCGAGGGTAAAATAGCAGATCCTCCGGGGATATACAGACCAACGCGATCAATAGCCCGCGCAAATCGAGAGCATACAACACCAGGGCTGGTGGTCACAGAAAGTGGATCCGATAGCTGAGCGGCATGGAACTTGGCAACATTAGCACAGGCAAGATCAATGGCCTCTTTCAGAGCTGGAGGAAGTTTCATTGCTTCCGGAGGGAACGGAGCCGTCATTACTGGCGACGCTAATTCGGCCTTCTCAAATCGAGCTGTATATTCCAATAATGCCTTATCGCCACGTTTCCGTACATCATCTACGATAGGTCGTGCAAGCTCGAATGCATTTGACGACTGCGCAGGGCGTTCCAGTGACATCTCCATATCGGGGCTGTCCACATCCACCACGTGCATGTGGATAGGTTTTGATGAAGCTGGTTGAACAAGCTTTGACTCTGATCTGGGCTGAGGTTTAGTCTCGGGCACAGTTCCTACATTCTGCTGCGACTCCTTGGTGTAGCCGGGCTTGGCATTTCCAGGTCTACGCAAGATCTTGCGGCTCTTCTTGTCTAGGTTCGCTTCGACATCAGCCAGGCTTAGACCATGTTTAGCCAGCTTTACCGACATAAAGTAAAGTAAATCGGCAGCCTCAAAGGCTACATGGTCCTTGTCTGTTGCGTCACACAGTTCATCAGCTTCCTCGCGTATCTTAGCCTCAAGAAGTCCTGGCTCTGTGACAAGGCGCTTGGTATAAGAGCCCTGCGGTGCAGCCTCCAGGCGGCTGGCTACGGTATCACCAAGTTTTGTGAGTCCACCAATGTCTCCGAAACAAGTTGAAGTGTTATTATGACAGAAGCCAGGTGGAAGTTGGGCCACGACAAACTGCAGGGCGTCCCCATCACAGTCGACACCGATTTTCACCAGCTTCTGCGTGGCACCAGATGAAGCGCCTTTGTACCACAAGCCACGGGCACGACTCTGGTATACGCCTGTGCGCGTGCGTACAGCTTCCGAAACACTCTCAGCTGATGAGAAGCACACACCCAAGGCCTGCAAGCGTTCATTTGTAACCACCGTAGTCCAGAGTCCATCAGGGCGATCGCTTTTCAGTCTTTTACAGAGTGTGGGTACTAGTTCTGATGCATCAACCACTTGAGTGACTTCAGAGGGGATCTTTGATGTCACATCAATCGGCTGATCCGTCAGAATTAAAGGCAGCGCAACCTTTTCAGAAGTCGCCCACGAAGTAGCAGTTTTGACAATGACATCAATGTCGATTTTAGAAGCGTCTGCTTCAGTTATAAGTACCCCAAAGCCGGAACTCACATAGTGAACGGCTGCATCGGTCGATTTTACACCAACAATAATTCTGGAGGCCGGAATGACAACAGTATCATTTTCGGGTACCTGATCAACCACAACAGCCACAGCACCTAAGTTAAGAAGAGTCTCCGCCGTCACACTCGCTTCTGAAGGTGAGATGCCTTGCAAGTCGACCACCAGGTCATCTTTGGACTGTACCACAGCGGTGGTTAATTCCTGACCCGCTAGACCCCTAACAAAAAAGGCTCCAACTACGGATCCAGCTTCTATATCGGCCACAGAGCCTGCCCGAGGTAGGATCGGCACCATTTGTGTGACTGAATGAATCTAGATTGAAAAATTACATCAGCCATAGTTTTGAGGCATCGCTATCGCCGGTCCAGAGTATCTCTGAAGCTCCATAGACACCACCAATAAAGGAAGTAATGTAAGTTAAGCCTGCCTTCTTTATTTTTCGTCATCAAGAGTAGGAATCTCTTTTCATATAGCACTTGCTACATATTATATACATAATATGACATATGATTCTTACCGCCTTTGGTGAAGGAGCTCTTAGATCATCGGATAGTTAAACTACGCCGAGTAGTTAAAGCAGACCATATATAAGTGGACTACATTTTGCTACGTACTATTTGTTATGGTATGAATCAAAATAAATCTTCTACTCATCAATGCCACCGTCAAAGATATCGATATCAAGGCGGCTTGATGGGTCAATCAGGCGCTTAACCTCTCCGATATTATTGATCTGGGCCATCTGTTCCTCATCTAGTGTTACTAGTTGCAGGTTGGACTGGATACGCGAAGGCGTGGATGACTTGGGGAGGACAACCACTCCGCGTTGCACATTCCAACTCAGCACCACCTGACCCGTGTCACACTGGTGCTTGGCAGCAATCTCCGCAATGACAGGGCGAACAAGACCACGTGCCAAAGGTGCATACGCCTCAACAATGATGCCATGCTCTTTGCAGAGGTCCAACAGTTTATTCTGCGCCAGCAAGTAGTGCATTTCAACTTGGTTTACAGCAGGAACCGTTGTTGCATGCTCTAGCAGTTTCTTCAGCTTAACTGAAGTGAAGTTCGATACACCAATTGCCCGCGTCTTGGATTTGGGTAGCTTCTCCATATCCTTCCAAGTGTCAACAAAGGTCCATCCAGACTCATCCTTTTTCTCGCCTTTGAAGCCATAAGGGTCATCCGGTGCTGAAATCATACTGAAAGGCCAATGCATTAAGAATAGATCGACATAATCAAGACGCAATGTAGTCAGGTCGTCGTTGAGCGCGGCTTCAACATTGTGAACCTGCGTGCGCCACACCTTGCTCACAATGAACAGATCAGATCTGCTCACCTTTCCCTTATTCTGGGCAAGCCAGTCATTGATTGCGTCACCGCACTCCTTCAAGTTCTTGTAGACAGGGCTAAGGTCAATATGAGTGTAGCCCGCCTCCAAGGCATCCCACACCATTTTGTAAGCCTTTTCTGGAACATCGCCATATGTGCCAAAACCAACGGCCGGGATTCCCGCGCCTGTATTCAGTTTGAATGTCGGGGTCGTCATATCCAGCAATAGTAGTTCAATGTGAGGGGAGCGAGCAATTATATAATGAACCGCCGCAGAGTATGGGTTAGGGTACAAATCAGAACTCGCTCGCGCAAGGCGAACGCACCAATTACCTATATGGTATGTCAACAATAAGCTTGAGGACAATACCATTAGCTATAGTTGTACTCAGCCCTAAATTAGGATTAAATCTACTACCGTCCAAGCTGATCCAGTCATACTTATTATGGTGCACCGCGGGGAAGACTCGCGAGCTAAATCGGGTAATGATCTGCACGATCCCCGTATGACTTATTTACACCATCAACCGAGAGATAAGCATCTGATTATAACATTTATTCGGAAGCACCTCGTAGATGATGCTAAACATGTTAGGGTCACTGCTACTACTGCTTTTACCGTTGGCATGGGCCACAGGCCCTCGCCATATTAAGCGGACATTAGAGCGTCGGGCTTCAACCCCCGGTACCGAAGTGGAAGGCATCATCGAAATTTTCAAGGCTGAGTGTGCTCCGAAACCTAAAGCCATGATTGTTAGTCTTTTTGAGCCAGAGATGGCAGTTTGGCAACGGTATATTGATTTTGCCCACAATATAACTGTTCCGGGCTTATCACCGCTGTTTCCACATGTATTCTGCACGGAAGACTATGAACTATGCCAGGTGGTAACAGGCGAAGGTGAGATAAATGCTGCTTCTACCATCACGGCCCTGGCTACAAGTCCTCTTTTTGATTTGTCGCAAACATACTTCCTATTGGCAGGGATTGCGGGTTGCAGTCCTTACGAGGGCACTCTGGGGTCCGTAAGTTTCTCGCGGTTCACAGTTTCGGTAGCTCTACAATATGAAATTGATGCCCGAGAAAAGCCTAGCAACTGGTCAACAGGATACTTTGCTTATGGCTCGGACGCACCGGGACAGTATCCAGGTAACTTTTACGGCACTGAAGCATTCGAATTCAATGAGGCATTAAGGGATCGAGCTGCGGATCTCGCGTCTCAAGCCAATAATTTGAATGATTCGACTAGCGCACAACAGTTCCGGGCTCTTTATAACTGGGAGCCGGCAAATCAAACGCCATCCATCATCCGGTGCGACACAGCCACCTCTGATGTGTATTACACTGGCCCGCTTTTGTCGGAGTCATTCTCAAATGCCACAAAACTGTTTACGAATGGATCTGCCACATACTGCATGTCAGCCCAGGAAGATGCTGGGGTGGCTGAGGCCTTGGTACGAGCTGCTCGATTTGGACTAGTAGATAATTCGCGATTCGTGGTGATGCGCTCATGCTCAGACTTTGACCAGGGCCCGCCAGGAATGTCTGCAGCTGAGTACTTTACGCAGTCCAGCCAGGGCGATGCATTCCCAGTGGCTGTGGAGAATTTGTATAACGCTGGCAATCCATTTATTCAAGATGTACTGAAAAATTGGGATACCCTCTATGCGAACAATACCTATGCTCCCAAGAATTATGATGGTGATGTGTTCGGCACCGATGGCGGATCTCCCGACTTTGGATTTGGATCTTACCGTGAGTATGATTACACTGCCTAAGTATATACAGAAATCCGTCCGTATTTAGTAGGAGTCTGCATTATTATCAAATATATCCATACCAAATAGGATGTGTGGGTTAACTACACGCCGGGGCTCAGTACCTAGGTCTCTCAGTGCAGAAAAATCTTCTTTATCCAGAGTCACAATCTGTAGGTTTGTTCGAATGCGGTTGGAATCAAGGGATTTAGGAAGCACTACTGTACCTCGCTGTACCCCCCACGATACAGCGATTCGTCCAATGTCAACTCTATGCTTTTTGGCTACCGCCCTGATCACAGAATTGGATACCTGGCCTTGGGCCAGTGGGCTAAAACATACAACCTGGATACCCAAAGACTTGCAATAGTTGAGGAGACGCCATTGTGGTAATTCAGGGTGACCTTCAATCTGGAGTACTGCCGGGATGACCGTTGTGGAGGGTCGATTAAGCAGTAAGTAGTTGCAGCCGAACCATTGAGGTGTTGCACACCCCAATTGCGCGAACACGTTCCTTTGGGAGCTTTTGCATGGCAGCCCATGCTTGTGCAAGATCCCAGCCACGATCCCAGGTATCTCCTAAAGCGTAAGGGTCTCCTGGTATTGGTTTTAAAGGCACTGGCCAGTGCAACAAGAAGAGGTCGATGTAATCGAACTGAAGGTTTTTTAAGGTCAGTTCGAGTCCTACCTCGGGTATGCGAGAATGAGTCGGCCATAATTTGCTACAGACGAAAATCTGCTCACGTGGGATACCAGAATCGCGGACCGTGTGGCCTACCACGGACTCGTTTTCATAGATCAAAGACGTGTCAATCATGCGATACCCGGCGTCAAGAGCTACACGAATAGCCACGTATAGTTCTTCTGGTGTAGACTTTGATGCACCACCTGTTCCATATCCAATTGCAGGAATAAAGGCACCAGTATTAAGCCTATACCCAGGCCCTGGAGGAGAAATCCGCTCCGGGTCCATATGAGGACGGAGAGGAGGGTGGGCTAGACTTTTCAGCTTACGGAGAGTGGGCGGAGTGGTAGTATACCAGCAAGTTTTACAATTAGCAAACTTGTAATAAAAAAATAATGTCGGTAGAAAAAAAAACAATAAAATGACAGATCTATAACTTTAGAGAGTTGAGCCCTTCGAGGGTCTGCTGAGTGAAGTATAGTGTACAGCAGTAATTTGGGAGGGTGATAATCATCATCATCATCATCATCATCATCATCATCATCATTCTCCCAGCTTCAGAACAAATACTTGTCACTCAGAACCCGCAACAACAACTCCGAGAGGCGCCAAACCCTCGCGAGCCATAAATTTCCAATCAGTTTTAAACAAAATAAATTACTCCTATACCTCAGTTAATAGGATCCAGCCGTAGCATGACTTGATGAAGGCGTGCTCTAATAGTCGGTCAGTCATATATGCATGCCTGAGCATCATTTGTGAACAATGTCCGCAGAATGATCTAAAGAGAGTGGGGGGACCGGAAAGGCATTATTCGTCGCTCAAGTACTCATCCTCATCATCAGAGGGCTCTGACTCGTACCAAAAGTCGTCATCCACAGGATCCTCCTTGGTTTCATTCTGACGGGACGCAATGTAGGCATGAGAAGTTGTAGAGGGCATTACAAAACCTGGAGGGATATTCTTGCGACTTGTAGCTACATCTTCAGCCACTTGGCGATTAAATGCATCACGGTCTTTTCGCCAGGCCAGTGCGGCATCCACGTTAGCCGGGGAGCTGATATTGGGGTCCGACAGCAAGCTGACGATACTTATAAGGACGCTTTCAACGCTCTGCACCGGGTTCCAGGTCTCTCCATCGGGCTCACCGCTTGCTGCGTCGCCAGAACGGTGCAGAATGGAGATACATGTGTTGCCATCACGATAAACGTTGGGATGGAATATGGCTGGGGTGAATCTGAACTTTGGAGGTGAGTACGGATAGTCGAATGGGAAGTCCATCTGTGCCTTGAAATACCCTCCATGATACGGAGAGTCTTCGTTTAGTACCATAACGCCCACTGTCCAATGATAGATGTCATCGTCTATGAGCTGGATGTGGAAGCTCGGGATGGCCTTCTTAGGGTGGGTTAGCTCCCGATACTGTTTCATTAAAATAGCTGCCGAGCTGGAGTTTGGACCATCCGTCATTGGTATACCGCGTACGTCTCAAATGGCAGAGGTTCTGGACTTTCTAGGAGTTGGGGGAGGAGGTTACCGGAAGGGGAGGGAAGTTTGGACGGTCGGCCCCATTTGTCATCACTTACCCGGGCGGATGTAATTGTGGCGCCGGTTCACCGCTTGCCACGGCGGGCATTGCGACGTGACTCAAAGTGTAGATCACGTCAAATAGTTTTCTTATGTATCATTATGAAAAAATACCGGTTACGAATGCATGGTGTAACACTATGGTGGACAGGTCACTGGAATGTCGTGGTTGATATTGCCTTTACCACGTGACTACCACTCATGCTGCATGAAAAATATTATGACGATTGGGGCGAGTAGTTGCCCGCTACTTCGATACCACAAGTTGCTAATTGTTACATGGACTTGAGATGCATATCCTTTATGCGGGGCGGTGGCAACAATGCATAATTACAAACCCTTTTTGTATGTACACTCGTAATATGTACTATGCGCTATGCACATGTTCCCAAAAGGGGCCTAGATTGGACTAAAGCGTGGTTCGGATTTGGCGTAACAATTAAGACATGGTGATATTACCAATTTATTACCCAGCAGAACGTATTCACATCGTTAAGTAGCCATGTTCTAATTCTCTACCCCCCCCCCCGAATGAGCTGGCCATCCGCAAACAGGCCTAGCCTGATCGGGATATGAACCCATAGTTTTTAAGAAAAATATGCCAATCATTATATGAAGGTGTTACATAAATAGATAAGCCCTTCGATCCTACACCCGATTGGGCTCGGACCAAAGGGGTTCACTTGATCACGATTACCTACTTTTCCCCGCGTTAGTGTTCAGTTGCACCCGGGCATCTTGGTTCTGTAACGTGTAGAATGGATCCAACGCAGATACCTGCTGCAGTCAATGCTGCTAGTGGTGCAATAGGAGGGGTCATTGCGAATGCCCTTATGTTCCCGCTCGATGTGGCCACGGTGAGACTACAGGTTGCTTCGGAAGCTGATGGCTACGAATCACTAGCTGGTACGTTTCGCAAGATTTTGCGCAAAGAAGGTCCACAGGCATTCTATGAAGGTGTGGTTAGCGATTCTTCCGCGACCATGGTTCAAGCATTCCTTTACTTCTTCGCCTACGACTTTGTGCGGAACCGACGGTTGCACCAAATTGAGCGCGCTACTGGAAGGTTGCCTCGCACTCTGAGTACTCCAGAGGAACTATTGGTGGGGTCAGCAGCGGGGATTTTTTGTAAGTTCTTTACTGCTCCTATCAACAACTACGTGGTGCTTAAGCAGGCCGATCATAGCATCGGTGATAATAATACCAGCTTGCGTAAACTACCTGCCCATAAGGCTCTGGCACAAATCTACAAAGCTAAAGGGATTACAGGATTTTGGGCAGGCTATAAAGCAACTATTCTCCTGTCAGTGAACCCAAGCCTCACTTATTACTTTTTCCAGTTTTTGACGGCACGAATTGTACCTCGACATCGACGCCATCATCCCAAGGCTCTGGAGCTATTTTTAGCGGCTGCTATTGCAAAATCATTAGCAACTATGATCACCTATCCAATTATTCTCACCAAAACACGCACGCAGGTGGCAGATCCAACCAGCGAGCCCGCATATCGTGCAATTTGGCGCTTGGTGAGACATCGTGGGCCCCAGGTGCTCTATGATGGTGCTAGTGGCCAGGTTCTCAAGGGATTCTTCACCCAGGGGTTCACAATGATGTCTAAAGATGTTATTGCGCGGACGCTGATGATTATTTACGTACGCGGCGTCTTGAGAAGGCGGGGCTCTTTAGGCCGGAAACGGGCTTGACAGGTCCCGCGAGGTCTACAATGAAGAGGCCTCACTGCTTTGCAGCAAGTGTG